>OZ010715.1:26352873-26450279 GCA_963932345.1 Ophion ventricosus | reverse complement strand
AAATGAAAACTCGTAAACGCGACGATCTTTTCAAGTTAACGTAAAACTTGAAGCAACGTCCCCGAAATCAAGCGTCACAGAGTGGGTTGGTGTATGGAAATAAAATTTAGGTATGGACTTACTTGTTCAAGAAAGCAGCCCTAAATTATTCGTCTCTATTGCTCGGGCAACCTCGACGAATCCATTCGTATCCTTCTGGGCACGAGGGTGTTGATTTGATGTTCAACGGAATCCATCCGGTCTCGGCTGGATGGAAGGAAACGCCCACACAGGTGTACAATGTACCGACTTGTTTAATAATCCAAACGAAAACGAGTACTGTTATTGATACGACGAAAAAAGCGATGTGTCCATTGGACGTCTTCATTTTTCTTTGAAAAAAAAAAAAAAAAAAAAAGTATTGCAAACCCGACTTGGATACTGATAACTTGTACTCGGACGCTACCAGGTTGACTTGTTGAAGTACGACTTGGCTGCCTGTTACTTTTCCCAGTGGTATTTATACCAGAACGTTTGGAGGAAAACGTTCAAAAATGTCAATATTCTCAAACACCCCTACATCAACTCCTCTACTTATGTATACATCATTAACGGGAAAAAAAACTTGAACTGAAGATATGATAGACTGTAAAGTTTATTCTCCACTCAATCGATAAAATTTTCGAAATATTGCGAAATATCCTTATAATGTAGTTTGTACATCTTATCGGGATGTAAAAATATATAAAGTCATGATGAATACGCCTAATATTATATATACATTATATATTATATATATATATATCTAATAGTAATATAACAAATTTGCCGCGTCTTTAGATACATTTTCTACAGATGAACGCGCCGAACGCTTGCAGCGTTGCTAGACATTGCTCAATTTAATCGCTCTCTGAAACTAGACGGTCAAAATTCATGATTTTTTTTTTACCCACTTCGTTATATGTTCCTCTGTAATTGAGAATAAAAAAAAATCTGTAGAAAAATTTCGAAGTTATTGCGTGAAATGTCAAATTTCCCACTGCTCTCCATAAGAACCCGGGTAAAACGGTGCAATTATTGCCAATATCTCGAATACACAACGGTGAAACCTTTTGAAATTTTGCAGGTAATCACTTAATAGTGTCCTGAATGGGTCCTCAAAACAAATTTAAGGGCGGGATAGGGTTAATTCGGTGAAAATAAAAGCATATTTTCAAGAATTTTTTTAGACGATACAGATAATGCTGGTTTATTTAATTAATTTCCATACAATAATACAACATCTGAACTATATTTTCCTAAATTTTCATTGGAAAATATTGATAAATAAGCCGTTGGCAGCAAATGTCCGCAGGCGCCTTGAAAAAAAGTTGTTTTGCGGTGTACGCTATAACTCGTCACTGGATCATCTGAAACAAAAAAATCAAAATGTGTTTATTAGGTGAGATGTTTCTCGAGGTAACGCTGCCGAGGTTTTTTATTTTATAATTATTTTTTATCTTACAATAACAAATTTGCCGATTTTTTTAAGCGAAAATCGCGTTTTTGATTTCCAAGTGCTACCGAAAATGAAAAAAACCGATTAAAAAAAAACTCGGCAGCGTTACCTCGAGAAACATCTCACCTAATAAACGCATTGTGATTTTTTTGTTTCAGATGATCCAGTGACGAGTTATAGCGTAACACCGCAAAACAACTTCCTTTCGAGGCGCCTGCGGAGATTTGCTGCCAACGGCTTATTTATCAATATTTTGCAATGAAAATTTATGAAAATATAGTTCAGATGTTGTATTATTATATGGAAATTAATTAAATAAACCAACATTACATGTATCATCTAAAAAAATCTTGAAAATATGCTTTTTTTTCACCAAATTAACCTTACCCCGTCCTTAAAAAAGTCTATAGAAAAACGCCTTGGCGCGACTGCGACCTTAAATAAATGAGAACTTCAAGAATTTCTACTGAATAACGAAAAAAGAGGCTCGAATACAGCAGTAAAGACTAGCCTCATTCAGAGAATCATACGGACAAGATTACACATGTGCGATTGCATTATACCGCTCGAATGAGCAGCTTTTTTTATTTGCAGGGCTAGCGTTTTTTTGTTTCAATTTTTTCTTATCTCTCTTACCGAACGCACCGTCTGGTTGTCTTGCCGGTTATGCAGCCGCGTGATATTGGTTATACGGACAGGTAGTTTGTACTCGTAATAAGGTCTGTTTTTTTCAATAAATGTGTCAACGTTTATTTTCTTGATATCAAATGATATCGGAATTGACGTCTATGACGTCAAAGCCGATTTAGATAATTTTTTAATATTTTCTTATGGCCTATGATATATCGAAATATTCAAAGATTGCGCGGGTAACTTCCAATCTGTTGATACTCGGCGACGAAAGGATTCCAATAAAAGAACGTGAGGGGTCTAGTAAGGGAATGAAGTGGAACACGACAAAGGCAAACGTCGCAAATCGGAATAAAATAGAGTAATATGATAGAAAAACATAACATATATAAATATATATACATATATTTGCGCGCTAAAACATCATGTTGATATCAGATTTGATATTCGTCTTATAGATATAATTCTGCTATTTTTCGATGTTGGCTTGGCACCATTAGGATCACTGCAACAAAATGAAAACTAGTATGAATAATAAAATAACGGTAATTTCAAACTAAACAGAATTCGGTTTTCATAATTGAGATGAAATAAAAATATGAACTCACTGAATCCACAGTGTCTTCGATTTCCATATTAACTCTCTGCCATTACTACATAGCAGTTGTTATTAATCCACTGGAATCCTTCTGGGCACACCGGGTGTTTGTCGCTCGAACTGCCAAACAGTGCTATGAAAATGTTCGCGGTGTTCAAGGCGTCCCATGAAGAGCACTGTATCGACGTGTTTGGCAATTCCGACATGATAAGCACTGCTACCAATAGGGTGAAATAAATGCCACGTGCACTTGTTGTCTTCATTTTGATAAGGATCGAATGGAAAACGTGAACTTAGTGCTAATAATTCGGACTACGACGCTCCTGTGTCGACTTGTTAAAGTATCGCTTCACGGTATTTTACTTTTACTAGGCCTTTCCAGTCATATTTATAATAGAACGCTCGTTAAGTATACGCCGGATATCGTTATATGGTCATAATTAAATGATATTTAGACAAACATCTAGAACTATGCATGAATGATAAGTAGAGTAGAACAATCGAACAATCATAAATTAGAATTTTAAACTCATCGGCTGAGCTAAGCTGACGATGGGTCACGTGTTGCCAGATACGTAACTTTTTTTCATTACCTGATAAGATATCCACGCATCATTAATTGCGTACAAAAATTCTATTAGCTTGATTAGGCATTCATAAAATGTGATGTTGTATGAATAGGAAAATTAGTGCCGGCACGAACTATGTAAACTATGTAACACTTGAAGAAGCTTAACGTCTTCATTAGCGAACGGCCACATTCGGAGAATCATAAGATCACACACGTGCGATTAAATTATTCAGCTTTGAAGAACAAGTCTTTCGAACACAGGTAGTTAAATTTTTCCAAATCAATCATCCGTATCTGTTATATCAAATAGTGTTGAAACTTCCAGTCGGTTATTACCTATGCGCTACGCGATATTAGAATACGGAGCAATTACATTAATACGTGTTAAAAAAAAATCGATTTTAATGCTTCCGGTGCTCGGCTAATAAAAATGATGATCACAAGTTTTACTGCAGTTGTATATATTTATGCTTTCGCATAAAGATCGCGGTCCGGATATGGACCGCGGAGGGTAGAAAAACTGGACCGCCAAAAAATCTTTTAAAATTAAGTGATTCTAAAGGCGTTCAGTTAAATTCAAACCGAGCTAAAGTTGAAAAAATAACAGTTCGGAAGAAATAATCATCTCGCAAGAAGATGTTTACTTGCAAATGTACAAATCTGCACTCACTGAAGAATTTTTGGTTAAACATGTTTCAGAAAAGTATGCAAATTGCAAAAAAAAAAACTGGCTCTCAACCTGGCAACTATGTTTGGCTTGACATATATATGTGAAACATCTTACTCAAAATGAATTTTTTGAAAAATAAATATCGTTCAAGGTTAACGGACGCCCATCTTGAAGACACTCTTCGCATATGTTGTTCCTCGCGAGAACCAAACTATAAAAAACTGGCTCAAGATCAGAAATGTAATGTCTCACATGGAGAACCTATGTGAAGTATAATATTTTTAAGAAAATATAAAAATAAAAACCAATAATATGTGTTTTTATAAGCCACATTCTTTTTGAAAAACAATAATAACCTGCTTGCTGTAATTGATATTTGCAGTTTTTTTCTCTAGATTTCAATAGAAAATTTCAAAAGTATCTGGACCCCACTATGAAATACTTGCCGAACCCTGCTCTAACGGTGTCCAGAAAAAAAATATAGTCGTACCCGCTTTTGTCAAGCAAACTGTAATTTGTACGTTGCTAGCCAAACACGACTTTCATGGTTAAGGTGCTCGGCTAAACTGGAACTTTATCATGAATTTCATCATACTTTTTTATATCGGTTAAGGGCCCGAGCAGAAATCTAATCAGGCTGCCTGAGGATTCATCAGGGCCGGATCAGGGATCAATAAGGCGCCCTGATCAAGTACGCCTTATTTGAGCCAGACAGGGGCCTGAGCAGGGATCAATAAGGCGCCCTGATCAGGCACGCCTGATTTCCGCCAGACAGGGGCCTGAGCAGGGATCAATAAGGCGCCCTGATCAGGCACGCCTGATTTGCGCCGGATAGAAGCCTTATCAGGTATCAATAAGGCGCCCTGAACAGGCACGCATGATTTGCGCCGGACAGGGGCCTGAGCAGGGATCAATAAGGCGCCCTGATCAGGCACGCCTGATTTGCGCCGTATAGAAGCCTCATCAGGTATCAATAAGGCGCCCTGATCAGGCGGGCATGATTTGCGCCGGACAGATTGGGCCGGAAAGATTGGGACGGTCATCGCCAAAACCGGAACAAAAACTAAACGATCAAGTCAAGTAAAATAAAAACTCAAACTTAAAAAAAATGTTTTCATATGTTTCATATTTTTAATAACGTTAGTAAACTTGATAACGTGTAACTGCGATAATAATTTAATAAATGTTGATCTATTTTTGAACAAAAAATTAATCAAATGATTGAGCCAGATGACACGCATGTCTCAGGCTGGATGAGGCACCTGATCTGGGCCAGATAAGTTGCTTGATCCGAGCCAGATATAGTGCCTAATCCGAGCCTGGTAAGGTGCCTGATCCGGGCCTGATAAAGCGCCTGATCAGAGCCTGATAAGGTGCCTGATCCGGACCTGAATTTGCAAAAGCGTTACATCCCTGATCAGGGCCGGACTAAATTTGCCTGATCCGGCCCGGATTTGCTATTGTGGCAGCCTGATCCGGTCCGGATTTCACCCTGAACAAATTTCTGCTCGGGGGGTTACCCCACCCTGAAATTTTCGAAAAGTCGATTTTTTGCTTTAATTTTTTTCTCATAGTTTGAACCTTAAAGAAAATTTTAAGCTGCATGCGAAGTCTCCACCTACAATATTAACAAAGATATTAATTCTTTTCTACCGCACTGTGCAGCGCTTCCTTAGATAGATTTAGCCCTCGCTTCTATGAAACTAGTACCCGAGCATAGATTTCTTCTTGGAATATCCGATTCCACTGTCAATTGGAGGTTTAGGAGGATATAATCAAAAATGTAACGAAAGCCTAAACGCTATGATATGAAAAATCGCACCGAAAATAAGTTTCAGTAGTATGAAAGTAGTTGAAATGGCTACTTACATCGCTACATGTATTTATAATGATGGCTATAGTAATATTTTATTAATATTACACGTATTAAACATAACCATCGGAAGTAATTGTTATGACATGTGTAATGACGAAGACGAGCATCGTATATCGCTTGCTGAAAAACCCGCGCAAGAAACTACAAAAGAGGCTAGAACAGCTCGAAGAAATTCAAGATTATCTCTCGAGGACCAGCAACTTGCTGAGGAAGGACCCCAATATGGAGCAGGAATCACAGATTAACTATCCAACAAGGTATGCCACAAATTTGCAATATTTTCTTACTGTTGAAGCCGCGGCAAAACTTTAAACGCGTTTTTCTTGTAAACGCGTTTAAAGTTTGTCTTGTAACATAATTATCTCAATTCGTACGTAGGACTTTTTTAAAAAATGTTAACCGTTTTTGTTTAATCAATGTTTTTAAGTAGAAATGTTATGTGAAAAACAAACCTAAATTTCTGCCTGATACCAAAAAACCATTTTCTTTTTTTTCCAGAAAATCCTATGTAGCACCGTGTATTTAACCTAACTCAACAAAATATTTTAATTTCTTTATGTTTCAGATGAACCGTGAGGGCATTAGGATTCCCGTAGATTGAAGATGGAAAAAAAAACTTGATGCGCGCGAAGGCGTGTATCTCCGCCAATTATTAATATTTTTAGATTTAAAAAATACATTTAAGAAGCTGAAAACATGTACCAAAAGAGGGTAAAGATAGAAATAAAAAATATGCATTAGTTTAGCTAAAAAATATTCATGAATACCGAGTCTTATTCTAGCCTCTCAGGGTGGTGTAACCCCTTAACTTGATATCGGATGAAATTGCAAATACATCGATATTATCAAACGTTACGCGAAAAAGTCCCAGCTTGTCGAAACTCTACGTCGGAAGGTAAAAACGTGCGATACAGCGAAGACAAACGATTTGAATTAGGATCAATAACAGTAATATATTAGAAAAACAGTGAATCATGTTGATATAAAACAAGAAATGTATCTTGTAGATATGATTCGTCCACTTTCCGATGAAGATGAGTTGGCACGATCAAGTTCACTGCAAAAAAATGAAAAATAGCATGAATCATGAAGCGACGGTCGTTTCAAATCAAATTATAACTTGAAGCAACTGCCCGCCATTAAAGTTTACAGGTTTCGGTCAGCATAATAGAAATAACATTGAGTATGGGCTCACATGATTCCCAGCAGCGACAATATTCTTATTAACTCTCTATCATTAATACATAACAGCCGTTTTTGATCCACTTGAAACCTTCTGGGCACGTCAACTCCTTATGAGTCTCATTAAAACGCCATCGAATAGTGCGCCCAATGGCGTTATACATTCCTCCTGTTGACTGACAATGTACCGATGTGTTTAGCACCCCATTCATAATGAGCATTGCTATAGACAGGATGAAAAAAACCTTGTAGCCCCTCGTTGTCTCCATTTCGATATAGGGGAGAATGGAAAAGCCGAATTTAATATTGATAACTTGAACAAAGACCGTTCCCTGTCGACTTGTTGAAGAACTACTTCACCGTCTTTTACTTCTGTCACGCCTATTTATATTAATACACTAGTCCAGAGCCATGCGGGGTTTGTATTATTGAGATAAGTTTATCATCTACAAAATACCATCGTTAATTAGGCATAAATTATAAGGAGAATGGAACAATTGCAATAATGAAAGCGATTAAGCGCAGCTGTTGCCGGCTTCCTGACATTCCTGGATTCCTTCAGCGCACTACCAACCAACGACAATTTTACCAGCATTTTCAATCTGTAATGAGATATGCTCTTGCTACAAATTGATAGGAGTGTAGGTAGAGCTCCAACTATGTAACACTTGACGAAAATTGAACAGTGCCCCTAATGAATGATCACATTCAGAAAATCATAAGATTACACATATGCGATTGCATTATTCCGCTCAGATGGGCAAGTCGTTTGGACGAGCAGGGCTAACGATTTTTTTTTTAATTAATTTTTCGTTTCTTCTATATGTAATACTGTTGAAATTTCCCTGACGGTTATTAGTTGTCGGCTGTGTGATATCACAATATGGGCAAGTCTGTTATCCCATATTGGAAGAACTTGGTTTCAACGCTTTCGAGTCTCGGCGAAAAAGGACTCTCATCACCGAACTCACCTGAGTTTCAATCATTTCACTTTTCTCCAATCACTGCGTAACTCGACATCATCTTCGTATTGGATATCGACACAAGAGTTGATGATGTCAAAACCGATTTTGATTATATGGAGATACGTATCAATGGCGATTACTGCTATCAATATACCAAGGTCTACAAAGGTTGCGTGAGAAACTTCTAACGTACCGATACGACACGAGTAAAGGATTCTCTAGTTATATGACCGCACTGACGAAATAATGTGGAGTAGAGTGAAGGTATCCGTCGTAAATTGCATTAAAAAATAGTAATATATTTTTACATTTCGACAGATACATTTTTTTCGCTCGTTATGCCATCAGGTTGATGCAGAATAAAAGCTTCGTCTTGTACATATCGTATTGTCACTTTCCGATAAATACTGCGTGGAACGATCACTGTCACTGCAAAAAAAAACACTACTATGAATCATAGAACAAAGGTACTTGAAAATTCAACTAAAACTTGAGACAACGTCCCCTAAATTAAATTCGCAAAGTTTTTTCGGCCTAACGGGTCTTAAATTAGGTATGAACTCACTCAGTCCACAGCAGCTCCAATGTCCTTTTCAAGCGCTCGGTGATTTTACGCGACAGCCTCCATCAATCCACTCATAACCTTCCGGGCAGGACGGATTGTTGTTGGGTTTACGAGGATACCATACGAGGGTGCTCCGGTCCAAAGGATCAAACCCCTTGTATGAGAAGCAATGTACCGACGCATTTGGCAAGCCGGACATAATGAGCATTGTCACTGATAGAACAAAAAAGAGGCCGTACGCACTCGATGTCTTCATTTTTACGTGAAAATAAAGCAAAACTCGAATCTAATGCTGATAACTCGAAATTCGACGCTTCTCTGTCGACTTGCTGAGGTCTTTTACATGTATCATGACGTTTCATTCCTATTTGTACTTGGACGCTTATCCAGAGAATCTTTTGGCGTTTATAATATTCATATAATTAGATAAACCCTGGATTAACTGCTCGAGTTATGCACATATTAAGAGCGCAGTCAACCGAGTCGAAAAAGTCGCCAAATCGAATAGGTAGAGTTTGGGCTCAGTTGTTGGCGGCTTCCCCAACAACTGTTGTCGATTTCTTTATAAGATATCACCGCATCAGTTATTACGTATAATATTTTACCTACCGTTTAAAATTCATATTAGAATGTACTGTTGCTATTTAAAAAAAAAAGGAATTCAAATGGACCTTCAACTGTACGGATAAGAGTGGCTTAATGACCTCACCAATAAATGGCTACATTCGGAGAATTATACGGGTAAGTGGAACTTGTGCCAATATATCATTTCGCTCAAATGGACAATTTTATTCGATGGACAGCGCTAACGATTGTTTGAATCAATCATGCTTATCTTTTATATTGGATACTGTTTGCGTTCCTTGCCGGTTATCGGTCGTCAGCTGTGTGTTATCGATAATGTGGGCAATTAGGTTGTCCGAGCTGCGAATTTTTATCACAGCTGTAATGATGTCTGCTTTTGTCAATCAATGTGCGAATTTCTATTTTCTTGATTTCGGATCAGTTCATGACGGCATAAACCGCTTTAGGCTATTTTTAGATCCGTGCTACATCTCTGTGATCGATGTATCGAGATATTTAAACGTTATACGCGGGCAACTCCTACATCATTTGTCGATACTCAGCGATGGTAGGATTCCAGCACAAAAACGTAAGGCGTCTAGTTAGGGAATACAGTGGAACACAACAAAGGTGAACATCGCAAGTTAGGATAAAAAATAGTAATTTTTTATCCTAACTTACTTTACTAAATAGTAATTAGTAAAAAAAAAAGATGAAAATTTAATGTATATATATTTGCACCCTATAACATCATTTCAATATAAAATTGGAAATTCATCTTATAGATATGATCCTGTCATTTTCCGATGATTTCTTGGTACCATCAACGTTGCAACTGCAACAAAATCAAAACTAGCATGATCATTAAAACGACAGTCAATTCAAACTTAACTGAAAATTGAATCACCCGTGCAGAAATTTCTTACGGATGCCAAAGTTTCGATCGGATCCCGATCGGGATATGATACGGACTCCCCAGAAGGGGTATCCTCATCGGAATCCAGATGGCGCCCACTACGTAGCACAAGATAGAGACGTGGTGGCAAGAATTTGAAATACGTATTAAATACATTTTTCTTAGCAAATTAAATATATATTTTCTTTATTTGAACGATTCCTATTTAATTTAAATATAATTACTTAGAATAAATGACCTATATCACTTTTCTCCAGGCAATATAAGTCTTTCAAGTTCTTATATTGTTTTTTTCGAAATTTTTTATTAAATGTAAAAAATTTTGTTCGAAATTGTGTTATTAAAATATATAAGTTTTGACAGTTATACTGTAGCACCAATTTTTACCTAATCTTTTTCAGATCCTTGAATAAATGATTTTCGAAAACGTCCAGCATCTTCAGTTGATACGAATCGGTATCTCCTGGTGATTTTTACATTCATCCCTAGGATCCGATTCGATATCGAACTAGATCTTGTTCTAGAAGTTTGGGATTTTAGCCTGGATCGTATGCAAAGTTTCTATTTGGATTCCGACTAGAATCCTCAATAGTTCTGGATTAGGAACCTGGCTGGAATCCGATTTGCGAGCGTTACATTTCGCTCCCGCATCCGATCCGATATCCGTTTGGATCCCGATTGAAAAATCAAGATCCTAGTCCCAATCGGATTGTATCTATGACAATATTTCCGCACGGGCAACAGACTCTCAACGAAAATCGCAGACTTTGGTTCGCGTAGTGGCGTTAAAATTAAGTATCGACTTACTTGATACACAGCAGCCGCAATGTCCTTGTTAACTTTCTATCACCGGTACATAACAGCCGTCATCAATCCACTCGAAACCTCCTGGGCACAAATCTCCGTAAAGCAGATCAGGCTCCCATTGACTGCTCTGCTCCGAGTTGTCATACTTGTCGGACGGCAAACCATATACCGAACTGTTCAGCACCCCATACGAAATGAGCACTGCTATAAATAGTATGAAGAAGGTCGCGTAGGCATTTGATGTCTTCATTTTGATATAGTCAGAAAAAAAAACTCGAGATTTAGTTCTGATAACTTGGACTAAGATGCTTCTCTGTTGGCTTTGTGAAGAACTGCTTGACGCTCCATCTATACTAGGACGATTATCCAGAAAATGTCTGGGTTTGACATTAGTAGATCGTCCTGAAAATAATGTCTTCAACGATGTTTATATGACGAGCGAAAATATGCATAATAAAAAAATTGAGTTTAATCGCGTGCGACGGTTTCACTAGCCTAGTAATGAAATTTGCTTCTCCTATCAATAATTAAGCGTATAAGGGGAGCTTCAATTAAGGAGCACACGATGTTACTTAAACAGTGCCACTTTTGGATAATTACAAAATCACACATATCCGATCGGATAATTCCGCTAAGATGGGCAAATATTTTGGACGAACAGAGCCAAGTTTTTTCAAACAATTTTTTATTTTAAACCGAATGCAGTTTAAATTTCCTGCCGACCGTTAATTATCAGCTGCGTTATATTACAATATCCATGAGCAATTACTCCGTGCTCGGAGAATTCAATTTTAATGTTTTCGGTGTTGGGCTAAAAAATAACGTCATCGCGAATTCCCTGACAGTTCCAATTATGTTTGTTCTCATTAATCAACACGTAACTCTTTCTTGTCTTGACATTGGTTATGGACACATGGCTTCATGACGTTATGGAGCTTCTAACTCGGCAATGATCTATGATATGAAGCTCGTAATAATAGACCGGAGAGCTCTTGTCAGGGGAAAAAATGCGGAATAAAGCGATCTTAAGCATTGTAGATTATATTTACCTACATCGTGGTATCACGTTGATGCACATTAGAAGTCGCGTCTTCTAGATAGCGCTTTGCTATTTTTCGACTAAAGGTCGATTCTCACTATACTTTCTGTCTCCGTTCCATACCGGTTCTATTCCACTTACGTAAAATATTATTGGCTGTAAACGAAAGGACCTTTCGTTCTGGTTACATTCCATTTCCAATCAGTTCCGTTCAATACAGATGTCATTGAACTGTCATTGAATTGTTTATTCATTAAGGCCTTATATACGCGATTTCGCCGATTTTCTAAGGTACTTTTCTAGACGCGGTTAAAAAAAAAATGACGCATATATTGACAACATTTTTTTACAGATCATTTATGCATATGGTTAAGTACATGTAAAAAAAAATCACAAATATTAACAAATGGCGGAGATATAACATAATAAAGCAATGTATTTTTTTTGTGCGCGCGTTGATGGTGAAAGTTCTCGGCATCGATGTGGGTGTCTGAAAAAAATGAACATATTTATAATTGCATAATAAATGTATCGTCAGTGTGAACCAGCAATATTATTTAAAAAAATTATTATAATAAAAATTCAAAACTTAAAATTTTTTTACTCAATTTTCTGTCGGTATTTTATTTTTTATATTTTTTTGTGCCATTGAAATTTTTGTTTCTGTGGTTCACACGATAGGTGATGATACTAAGAATATGTTGTAAAAATTTCAAAGCGATCTGAACCTTCGTTCAAGAGTTAGAACTTTCACAAGGTTGAAAAAAGTGAATCGTGGAAAAACGGCTTTGAAGTTGGCGGTCGGGCGCACCGCGCGGTATCTATTATAAATGCAATCTTACCTTATTTAATAGCAACCTGCGAATTTTTCAATTCTGTAAAGCTTAAAATATTCCTAACCGTTCAAGCTAATGGAATCAGAAATAATAAAAAAATGAAAAATTTTGAAATTTTTCGCGTATATAAGGCCTTAAATGTAATTTCTGTCATACGTAAAACTATGTACCGACTTGTTGGTACCCCAAATGCAATCAGCAGTCTCACTGATAGGAAGATTAAAAACCTTATTGACCGATGTCTTCATTTTAGTGTAAAGTGAAAGGAAAAGCTGAATTTAATGCTGATTATTCGAACTCAGACACTTCTACGTCGACTTGTTTGAGAGGATTTTGCTTGTTTTTTTGCTGTGTGCAGGAAGCTTCATTCCCTGTAAATACCATTATTATTTATACGCTTGAAGATGAAGTTTAAATCCAATTGTTGCCGGTTTTGTGATTTCATTGACTATTCATATTACCATTTTACTTAATATTCCCCACGCCGATTGGCAATGCATATTAAAATGTGCTGCTGCTCTAAATAAATGAAAGTATAAAAAAACTCCTATCACAAAGGCACTTGGAGACGTTTGATGAGCTGGATAATAAATTATCACTGTCGATAAATCGTAAGGGTGAGCCCATTTAGCTCAACTTTGTTTATTTATTACCAGTTTCTTTATATTGCAACATAGACAAGTAATTAATACGTCCTCGAATAGGTCTCGATTTTCATTCTTTTGACTTCGAACGATTACGATTTGAATGCAAAATATTTCGAGGAAAATCACAAATTCATCGAGATTTGATTTATTCGCATGATAAAACATTGAAGTTGTCCGATGGAAGCAGTCTGCGGAAGAACAATCCTAAATAGTGCGAAGACCTCATTTCCTGCCACCACCAGACCTAAAACGAAGCAGCGTTTTTTTTTTGTAGCATAAATAGCAGACACATATATCTATTTGACAATGAACTATTGAATATGTCGTGCTGTCGAGTGATATTTGCTCTTACACTTTTCGACGACATTTTCCGTTAGAATCCCTGATCTGATTTGTCGGACAAGGTCCTTTAACTATATTGACAGCGTGAAAATCATCTTGTCCTCGAATACCACCGAAGAAAATTAGCATCACTGCCATTAGAATAAGAAAGCCATGAAGCCCAGCCATTATTTTCATGTTTTCTGATTCGTTGGTGCACGTTGGTGAATACAATGCACGGACGTATATAGTTCTCTGGAAACAGCACCGGTTCACCTTCGCGAGAACGTAACACTTTCTTGACTGTCCACCATATGCTGCGATGACTAGATCTTCTTCTTATTTATACCCGCGATGTACATCCGATCAGCATTCCCTGGCTTCGATCACAACATGTATATAGTACTAGTGCATTATTGTGGCTGAATAAATGCACAAGCATTACGGAAGGTAGGAAATAAAGTAACGTGACACGTTGCTTGATTCGGCAATTAGGTGGGTGTGGCCTATGTGCAATTGACAGATATTAATTACATTGTTATACAACCACAATAGAAAAACAGGTATAGGGTAAACCGACCAGTGAATGGACGATTAACGATATTGTAGGATTCAAATGGACTATAAAATGAAAATATTATCAAAACGAACTTTTTCATTGCTATAGCTCACAAAAGACATAATTCTGACAGTAGAAAACAATATTTCAAGTAATTGCAACGAATAATATTGAAGGAATCAATAAATAAGGTAATGGCGTATTGACAGATGCCTGGATGAGAATTAAAACTATTTCACAAGTTTCACGAAATCATAAGCGAAAGTGCACGCTGCAAGCATAGTACTTCTGTACGTGGTACAACACCGAGTCGAAGTTTTATCGTTGTATGTTGGTACCCTGGTTACGCGAAGCGCTTCGCTCGAAGCCACCCGGCGGATTATTGGCGAAATACATCCACGTAATGTTTGCCCGGCCAAAACATTGATATTACCGGACAAAGCGAACTTGATTTAAAAAATCGCTAACTACCTGCTTTACTTTTTTTTTCTCATTAAGGGCACCACTGGTGTGACTGCCAAAGAAAAGGTGATTTTTGGGCATTTATTGAAAGAAAAGTTTTGCATCGAATGTTTTGAAATTTCGAGGATATATTTGTGTATAAATTATGTATATACAGTATTTTTTTTGTATGAAAATATTCAATTTCCAGCGACTTATGCGCTGTCTACAAAAAAAAAAAAAGTTCTCCCACTGCTGAAGTGATTATGGCCTTCAGAGTGTCTGAAATAAAAAAAATTAAAAACGTCCATTAAACTAGAAGGTATTGCCTGTAGAATGACGCAGAATTGTGAAAAAAAATTAAAATCTAACAAAATGGCGGAGTTTTGAAAGAACGTTCCGAATTACGCTTAAAAATTTGATGGTTTTTTGCATGGCGAATTGACCTTCTTTATCCAATCGAAAAACTGGAAGGTCATTGTATGAAGAAACAAATACTGAATACGCAAAAACAAGATTCAAGTGGATCGGATGATTTGTATAGGAGTTAGAACTGCAGCAATGCTGAAAAATGTCGGTCTGAGAAAAACACGTTGAAAGATAAAAAATATTGATTTCATTGTAATAAATCGATAAATATCACACCTAGAGCTAATCTGCTATTCCAGGCCCATATAATTCATCTTCCCCTTCTTTGAAAAGCACCTGCTGGGCTGTTGAAGCTCTCCTTTCAGCTATGCGACCCGCTTTCGAGGCAGCCTGATGACGATACTCTGCTACGCGCAGCCTCGTTTGATCACTGTCGGCGGCATAATCCCTTGCTGCAGGTCCAATTATCACTCCCATCGCGCTCAACATTTTCAGAATTGATGAAAATCCATCATTGAATATCCCACTAGCAAGGTAATTGGCTAATTCAATGGTTTTCAAACCATTGCGGAGGTGTTTCGGTGCAAAGTGCCAAAGCAAGCCACTGTAACTTTCGTTGTTATTTTGTGTATTATTTCCCTTACATCTGTCGAGCAACCCACCCTAGTCAACTCACCCTAGTCAAGTCCACGAATATTGGCTTCAGAACTTCTTTGACCTTTGGATCTAATGGGTGGCAGCTACTCTTTAGAAGGCTGTAGTTCAAAAACTGTTTGAGGTCCGCACTTGAAATTTTAGTACGTGATTCTTGAAGGTATAGACTATCGAAAAATGCAAACAAAAATCGATTTTTTGATAGTGCCACACTAGTGGTGCCCCTTAAACAGTTTGGTTAGTCGTTCGGTTTAAATTGATACCATTATTTTAACAAGCATTTTTGTTCTCGTAGATTATCATGGATGAAAAAATGCTCATAATGGTGAATAGAATTACAAGAAATTTTATCCTAATCAATTATAAATGTCTTTGATGGGGTTAAAAGTAAAGCAGCCTTACACAGTTCTCAAAGACGGGCCCCATTTTTCAGGAAATATCAATGTTTCGGCCGGCAAGCCTGGCCAGGGCCCAACGCAAAGTAGGGAATGCCCTATCGCATTTCCGCACGGGCAGTTGTTACATCCCCGACGGACATTTATGTGGCACTTGTGAGGTTGCCGAGTTACAGCGCGAACGTTGAATTTATTTGTCTTTATTTAGTTTCCACGTGAGTTCCGGACACAATTTGATAACAATTTGGATTTGGATGATTTTTGGGTGCGTGATTCTCAATAGAGAGTTGATTTCGGACGATGGATTCACAGTTTATTACATTTTTTCAATAACTTCCGTTTCTTCAGACGCTTAGTTTTTGTCTTAATTCACATTGTTTAGCTTTATTACGTTTTTACTCTTGCAAACTTATAATTCGGTACAAGTAGACAGGTGTACAATCGTTGGACGAAAACGCATAGCGAAATGGTTTAATTTGGTAAGTCGACAATTCGATTCGGATATCAAGAGCTCCATAAAAATGAGTGTCATAAAAATTAAGTGAGTTTTATTTATGAGAGAAGGAGCTTTTGGGAGAATGCGTTTTCTGTGATGCGTTTCTTAGGTATTGGCTAATCAGTCTTGAGAATGTAGGCCCACTCACGTGATAGATCAGCGTAATGTGGAGGAATAATTTTATCCATGTAATTATTGGATCGCTGCTATGAATTGCGCGTTCGTCAATTTCCGAGAGTCGAATTTAGCGCAGGTTGTATCGTGGATCTTGCGATATGACCGGCTGATGTGTTTCCGACTCGGGCGAATTTTCTTTGTCGGATTGTTTGGGTCTTAGGATAAAGAGCGATTGTGGCGCAGTTCAGTACCTGTGTTTTTTTTTTTTTTTTTTTTTTTGAGTATCCTAGCAGTAGAGTTTCCCTTTCGGGATTGGGAGTATGCTCCTCTTGTAATTTTTTTTTTGTCGTTGGCTATGTTTATACGTTCGGGTGTACACGCGACGCTTTTCGCTTCTGATGTTGTCGTACGTTTCAGCTATCGCTTGCTTAGTATTGATATGATGTAGCTTTTTGGTTGATGAACTAAAGTGCTGCTATCGTGCATATTTATCGTGGTGGTTTCAAGAAAGATAGAAGAAAAAAAAACGTAAAGGCTGGAACGTGGCACGGTATGGGACGAGCTCGGTCACTGTAAAAAAAAAAAGGGACAGCATGCATTATAACACGACGATCTTTCAAAGTTGAAATCAAAGACAAAGCAATGTCCCTCAAATCACAGTCGCCGAGGGCGTTCGCGTTAATGGAATAAAAACAAATATGGGCTTACTTAATTCGCAGGCTCAGACTCAGGCCTTCTTTTCGTGTCAGCTCTCAGCCATTATTACGCGACAGCCCCATTGAGTCCAAATGAAACCAGACGGGCACCACGGGGATAGCGTCGGCATATACTCGTCCAATGTATCCGGTATCCCGTTAGCTAAATAATCATACTGCGGCAAACACTGAACCGACGTGTTGAGCATCACCAAAATAGTCAGCAGTGCTACTGACAGGGCCAAAAGAGGACCGTACCTACTCGATGTCTTCATCCTGATAACCAAAAAAACAGGAAAGTCCGAATTTTATGCTAATAACTCGGACTCAAGCTCGTCTGTATCGACTGTCTTGAAATACGACTTTTCTTGAGACCTTTTAGGCCTACAGGGGAAGGTGGGCCACAGTGTGTCACTTTTTTTCTAACGAATTTTTACGCTCACCAAAGCAGTCTTATTAGGAAAAAAAAAGGTCATAACCGATTTTATAGACCTTTGGACGTACAAAAAAGCTACCATATTTTGTTACAAAAAGATTAAAAATCCTAAAATAACGGATGCGAAAAAAAATTGTGGATTGGCTCATTGTGCCCTACGGGTGGGGTACAATGTGTCAAATAGGTAGGTACAGTGTGTCAAGTGCTGCGAAATGTACGGTACAATGAGCCATTTGAAACTCTTATATTTTCCTAACATAGATAACAGATTTGCATACATATCGATAATTTCACAACGGGTATTATTTGCCAATAACATTGGGAGTCGACTCATTGTGCTCAACAACTCGATGAAACATTGTGCTCCACACAATTGCCCCACAATATTTGCCGTTTCCCGGCAAGCGAAATTTTTTTTTCGAGTCTCAAATTAATCTTGTACTTTTAATAATTTTTCGTGCGCTGCTATTGACTTTCTTTTAGGCCAGCCGAAATTTAATACAAATCACGGACCAGCACAAAAAATTTCGGATTTAACAAGCTACAAAACTCCGAGAAATCGCATGTGGTTGACAGTTGTCCGTGACACATTGCGCTTCTTCGGAGCGTCGTCACTTCTTTGTTTCCTCATTGGGAGTCGACTCATTTTGCCCCACCACTCGGTGAAGCATTGTACCCCAATAGTAAAATATTTGATTATTGATGAAAATAACTATTAATTCGACTACGAATGGAAAAACACAAGTCACTGAGTGCATCATAAATCATAAAACTATCGATTAGGACCAAAAACCGGAGCCGCTACAGAAGGTGTCGTTATATTTTACGTTTTCCCGGCGAACAAAATTTATTTTTTCAAGCCTCAAATCAATTTTTAATTTTCAATAATCCTTTGTGAGCTGCTATCGACGTTCTTTTAGGCCTGACGAAATCAAATATAAATCGCGGTCCAACACATAAAATAACGGAATTCACGAGCTGCAAACCTTCGAGAAACCGCATGTGGCTCACAGTGCCCCGTGACACATTGTGCCCCACTCTCCCCTATATACCAAAACGGCTGCGAGTACTTCAATGTACTTTTTTCCCTACGTCATCAGAGAAAATATACTCCTTTATTTGTGCCTATTATTAGATAAAAACAGGCATAGCTTAAGGTAGTAGTCTCACCAAGGCGTTTTTCTATAATTTTTTTTATTTTGAGGACCTATTCAGGACTTTATAGCTCGCAAACTTGGAATCTTATTTTATTTAAATAATTACGATAGTCATAATTGAAAAAGTTAGATCGAAATATGAATGTTCTGAAGTTCCAAAAATGTTCTTCTTAATAATGCACACTTGCAGTGTATTTCCAGTGTACTTATGTGGTTCATACGTTGTATTTTTTTTTATAATGGTGATATAAATTTTTCGTTGTGATAACATGTTTTAAAAAGTATAAACACAACATTTTTAATACGATTATTTCGAAGGTTTAACAAATTTCTTTACAACATTTCTAGTACACTCGCGTAACAGGTACATTTTACTTGACTATTTTATAAGTCAATTCGTTCTTTTGTATAATAAATTATTGGAAAAAAATATGATAATACCATTGTTTTAATTAAAACAAATAATGATTATTTTCAAAGCAAACCACAATTGTTTTAAAACGTAAAACAAACAACATTGTTTGCGGGGGGATTTTTTTAGGCCGTGGCGTTGTTTTTTAACTTTTTTAATAATTTTAAAAAGTCCCTTTTACGCAAAAATTAACAACGCAATTTGTAAATTTCATTTATCAAAATTTTGAGGCACTCTGAACGTATTGTCTTTTAAATAAATAAAGAAATATCAACAGAATGCGATAGGTTAGTTTTCTTACAGTAAGTTTATCATTGTAATCATTCGATCGATTTAGTTGAAGTAAATATAAAATTTTATTGAATACCAAACAAAAGTCTGATAGACTGATATCGGAACATATTTTTATCAGTTTCAAGTAAACCGTTATTCTTATTCAAATATAACGATGTATGACAAATCCACGCCTGCCAAACGATATTAAACGTTCTCCAAGCTGCTCGATAGACATAGAATGTCGTATTGGCTTTGGGAGGTTACGAAAATGTAAATTGTTCCGTCACATAGATTCTGATAATTGCGATGATCGATGATTAGTCGTGTATTCGGCTGTTGTTTGTAGAGACGTTGCTGTGTTTCGGGCCTGTAGACTCGTTAGGTTGCCGAAGGAAGACTGATTTCTGTAGTTCAGTTTTCCTGTATTTATACGCTCGATTCGTGGTGGAACATTCAAGGGGGTTCGAGTCGCATGATGCCTATATTGTTCAGCGCCACGTTTCGTCAAAAACTAAATGCTTGACAAAAATGCTGCGATTTGTCTCTGCGCATTCCGTCTAACAATTTTTATCCATTGATATTTCTCCTGAAATGTAAATTAATGTACAGGATGTTCCATTCCAGTGGTGTGACTATCTTCGAAGTTTCGTTATTTTTTTTTTTTTTTTTTACTACAATTAACTTCTATAACTCCTGCAAAAAATTTGAGCCCATTCAAGTACGTCAGTTCTCTCTGCGCAATTCAAAGGATAGTACTGAATTAACCACAGCCATTTTGTCAACGGTTTTACAATAGTTAATAGTTATTTCGAGGATAATAGATAGTCAAACACGCCACGAAAATCGCACGTTTAGATATACTTTTCGCTTATAGTTGTGTTAACCTGAGTCAAAATTTATATCCTCCTCTAAATACTCGCAGGACCCATTTCTTTTGTGATAGACAAGCCGTCAGCCTCCGTTGAACCTATCAAGCCCCATTTGTAGCGTTCAGTGCCGTGAAGAGGCCTCTATTTGGTCCAGTGTAGCCTCTGTTAGTCCTCCCAAACCTTCTTTCGACCCCCCAGGAATATCTTTTGAAAAGTTAGCCGTAGATTTGAACTTAAAAAACAATAGGGATTATTTTCGTTGCGTTCCAACGATGTAAACTTCAATATCATGAATCGTACGGGATTCTGTTCGATAATGTGGCAATCGTCTAGGATTTAAATTATATTCGTATATTGGATTCCAATGAGGAATTTAGAATTTAGTTTTAGTATAGAGGTCCAATGCGATGACCCATCGGATCCCTATCAGAAAGTAGGCACAAGTATGGGAACCCAATTGGAGGATCCTCCTACGACAATTTCTGCAGGCAGTATTGGTATTCCAAACATTATACCCTCGTTTAGGTTCCCGATAATACACTATTGCCGAGCTCCACTCGGGGAAGGAGGCCTTTATTTTGCGGCTTTAACGCGGCTTGAAAATGTTGACTCGGGAACCATAATACGATTGCGGTGTCCAGCGCCTACGGTGGGGGACGACTTCAGTCACTGCAAAAGAAAGAAGAAACAAAAACATCAGCATCATAAAAGGACGATCTTTCAAAGTTAAAATAAAGGACAAAGCAATGTCCTCCAAAACACGTTCGCAATAGTGGAATAAAACTAGATATGAACTTACTCAATCCTTGGCACGCCCTATTTTCTGATCAGCTCTCTATCATTACTACGTAACAGCCTCCATAGATCAACGTGAAACCTTCCTCGCAGACCGAACCTTTTCTAAGGTTCCCCCGAGACCATGGTTGCATTGGTGGAAGAACGAACCCCATTGGCGAGCATTGTACCGACGTGTTGAGCATCACCAAAATGATGAGCAGTGCTACTGACAGGACGAAAAGAGTACTGAATTTACTCGATGTCTTCATTTTGATAGCCAAAAAGAAAAGAAAAGCCAAATTGAATGCTAATAACTCGGACTCGCACGCTTCTTGTATAGACTGTGTTGAAATATGACTTTTATTGGGACTCTCTGATCCTATATATACCAAAACGTGTCCGGATACTTCAATTCATTTTGATTTTTTCTGCATCATCGATGAAAGTACACTCCTCTAATGAAGTGTACATTATTAGAGGAGAAAAAGACACAGCTCAAAAGAATACATGACACGCGACAATGTTTCGATGTTGCTGGTTCCGTGCGCCTTGTCGAATTCCTCATACGATCGTCACAGGATGTTTATTCTGGGCCACATTTTTGCTTTGCACCTTTACAATTTGTTATAAGGCGTACTCGCTGGATGACGTAAAGACGGTAAAGACGTGAGTATTAAGAACTCCGAAATCGGATAATCATAAGTGCAATTCAAACGTATGATTTGGTTATTCCGCTCTAATGGAAACGTCTTTTGGACAAAATGAGCTCATTTTTGTATGGATATTTGTTAACCTACCTATTAATAACAGTTTTACTTTCATGCCGTTGCGTCCGCGACAGCTTTCCTGTTATCAGTTACTAGCCACACAGCTATGCGATGCCAAGGTACCTGAGTAAACGGCGAGAAAAACAGGTAAATTTTTATCTCAACAACTAATGTTTCGATTGGATCCGGGTTTTTTTTTATTTATTGGAAAATATGTACATTGAGGTATGTTTAGGGATTTTTTAAAATAAATTCGTGGACTGGAAGCACCGTTGTTGTGGTCGGCGTCAAACGTGTTGTTCGTTGACGTGGCTTGTGGTGCCAAGGATTCCGGGCAGTCGGTTGATCTGAAACATGGAAAACGCAACGGATCCTTGAAATATAATATACAAAGGAGTTCGCCTCGTAGGATTTTTTTGAAATTTTCATTTTTGACGGAATTGCGACCGTTTTAATTTAACATTCGTTTTTCGTTCGCAATTTCCGACGATTTTGGTTGAATAAAAAAGCAATGGTAAAATCAAATGAAAAACCCCTACGTGGCGAACGAGCAAAAACTATCGAAGAATATTGTACCCAAATTTGGACAAAATCGGACAAGCCGTTTACGAGATACATCTGCCACCGACTTTGAAAACTATGTTTCGAGATAATCGCGTTTGAAAAGTGGATAAAGAAATGACGCGCTCGGCCGTTGGGCCGCTGCACGATCTTTCGGTAAATTATCCGTATAATTGTGGCGATTGCGGAATTTCAACATGAAATGTTCACGCAATATTCTTCGTACTTCAAACATTAAAAAAAAAAAAAGGATTTAAAATCGATTTTCCAAAAAGTGTACTTCAATGCTGTTTCGAAGTTTGTCAGAAAAATTACTCGCAGCCCGAGTCGAAAAATAAAAGTCTTATTTTCCGGCGTGTTTTCGGTCTAGACCGAATTCACGTCGAAAACCGGCCGGAATAGCGAACCATTCCGGCCAGGCTTTGCAGGCCGAAAACACGCCTGAACTCGGGATTTCGGTTTCTCCGTCAGCCTGCTTTCTCGGGCCGAAAACACGCTGAAACTTACGATTTCGGCCTCTTCATCAGCCCGCTTGCTCGGGCCGAAAAGACGCAGAAATCTGGAATTTCGGTCTCCCCATCGAGTATCAATATTTGGTAATATAATGAGTGATAATTAGTGCAATTCGATCTTGCTTCCTCTTAAATCTCTACGATAATAAAGAAGATCCTTTTCACCATGTTTTTTTTTTATTCAAAATAATGAATTTATACAGATCGTTGAGTAAATTAGTTGGGAGTTAAAGTGATGTAAAATTAGGAGTTAAAGTGGTGTAAAATTTGAGCTTTGATTAGCTGAATTCTGCCAATTGTTGAACTGTTCTTGTGAGTTCGATTGATAATGAGGAGTCTGTAACCTGCGACGTCGATCAGAAAAATGAGTATCGGCATATTTTCGGCCTGAGCAGAACGCTGACTGATGTAAGCTGAAATCCCAAGTTTCGGCGTACTTTCAGCCTGCAACCCGTTAGGCCGATCAACACGCCGGAACTAAGTTCCGGCCGTTTTTTTTCCGGCGCATTTTCGGTACATTCCGTTTTACAAGTCGCCTGAATTATTGCGATTTTAAAAGATTCGTCGTTTTTTCGGTCTAAGTCGCCAACCGTAGGCCAACTTTTACAATTTCGGCCTAATCGAATAAAGTTTTCGGCCTTAGTTTTCGACTCGGGAGGATAGAGATATTTTTTACCTTACCGTTAATCAGCAATCCCAGGGCCCCGGAGTTATCCTACCCTTGTATACCTGCTCGCTATAACAAAAGGCCCCAGCGCGACAGCTGCAGACCCAACCGACCGCGCGCTCGACGTTCTGCCGCCTTTCGCAGAATAACCCACAACTTCTTCAATATTGCGAATTTCTACATGAAATTTATATACAATATTCTTTGAACTACAAACTACAAGAAAAAAACAAAAAGAGATCGATTTTTTGAAAAATTTACTCAGGTACCTCCCCTTAAGATTATTCATTCGCCGATCTACATGTCATTTTAAATATCCTTTCTGTACGGTATGTATGTACACCGTCATAACTACGTAGCGTTGAAATGGAAAAATATACCATATATATTCATTATTTACCGTTACACTTTTAAAAAATGATTTATTGAAATCAACTAAATGCGTTTAGTAGACCCTTTATTATTTGAATGTTATTTTATTTGAATTTATTTAAAACATTCGTAAGATCATTGTTTAAAAATTTGAATCTCCTCTTCCAGGGATTTATTTTAAACATATTTATCTATTTAAATAAAATGCTTTCAATATCGTTGAGTGATAAAAACTTTATGTGGTTCTAATGATTTTGGTATCTGGTATTATTTACTCGAAATGATAATTCAGTCGTAAAGACTAAATGGGTCTGTTTGGATTCTTTAAATTCGAATTAACTAACAAAAGCATAGACGCAGTGGTACGCTCAGGGGCTGAAGTGTGGCGCAGGGTCAAATGGCTTTTCCCTCAAGCCCTTTGTACTCTGAGCGAGCATACAATCGAGTCCTTCATACGTATTGACACACCACGAAATTTGCCCATTGTTGCTCGTGGTTGGCCAAGTGTATTCCGAAAGACGTAGGAATTACACGCATTGTTATACCCGCGTAATAAAAATATCCTCTTGTATATACCGGGATAATGGTAATACAAAAAAAATTTTATAATGTTACACCATTGAGGATTGTTAATGAAACCGATAAATATGTAATGTGTACGGGAAAAAAAATGATAAATTCGCTGGTTGCAAATCGAAATACTAGTAATTCAAATAAAATTTTTATTTGTTTGAAATAATATATATGGGGCATTCCATACCAATTCGACCTGGGTCTGACCCTCGACCCCTCAAATCTGGTTCCCGATTTTTCCTATCATTGCTCTCACTCTATCAAGCAATTACAATTTTTTTCAGATTTTTCAAAATGAATTTGAGCGCGTCATGAATTTTTTAATTTTTTTTTTTGAACACCTCGATGGCCGTAATCGAAAAATCTGAAAAAATTCCCAAAAATACAGTGTCAGATATAAAAAATGTTGGTGTAAAATTCATAATGTCTGGGCTTTTGCTTCAATAGTAGTTTAGAGTGTACCGAACCTCACCAGGCATCTTACGCTTATTGTTAGTGCAATTCGCATCACTTCCAAATCCCTAATTAGGGTTTTTGTCAACCATGATAAAAAAAAAAAAAATCGAAAATTACAAAATAGACTTTAGAAAAATCGGAGAATTTTTTTTTAATCTGGTACTATGCATACAAAATTTCGAGCAACAGTCTACAGTAAATTGACCTCTGCTTCTTATTTTTTTCATTTTTTTTGCTCAAAAAGCTAAAAAACGGGTTGAAGCAAAAGCCCAGACATTATGAATTTTACAGCAACATTTCTTATATCTGACACTGTATTTTTGGGAATTTTTTCAGATTTTTCGATTACGGCCATCGAGGTGTTCAAAAAAAAAATTCAAAAATTTATGACGCGCTCAAATTTATTTTGAAAAATCTGAAAAAAATTGTAATTGCTTGATAGAGTGAGAGTAATGATAGGAAAAATCGGGAACCAGATTTGAGGGGTCGAGGGTCAGACCCAGATCGAATTGGTATGGAATGCCCCATATGTATTTAAGACACATTAACTGCATGCAAGAAAATATATTTTTCTCAATTTTCAAATCAACAATGTATTGGAATCAAAGATGTACCGATTGAATTGTCTACAACAAGGAATGCATGGAACGAAGAAAAAAAATATCTTACAAACGAGAAAGATTACATATTCATATAATATATAAATATATTTACAATGAAAATAATTATTGGACTCAAGTAGATCCTAGTTAAAACAAATAAACTTTTTTAACAGTGTAAAAGCAATTCGCGAAGGGATATTCCTATTTGTATACAGTTTAAGGCATTATTGTTGTCCAGAGCGCTGTTTTGGAAGTGTTTTCTAGGATGAAATAACTGTTGAACTGTTCTCGTTCTTCTAAAATTTTTTACATGTGTTTATTGATCCTTCAAGAATATGTACAAATTGAAAAGAAAAATGTATTGTCATGTACTTTTGTACGTTTGTTCACAACGCGGAAAATGCCGCGAAATAGTGATCAGTGTTGTGGACATTGTATGGATGTGAAAAAAAAAATCAAACATATCCCTAATCTCTACGAGACTTGTGATGTTTGGTGCCAAATTCAGCAAAGAAAAAAAATTATAAAATGGCGGCATGTTAAACTTTGATTATCAATTTGAATCAAAGATGTGTGCGGCCGTGTGGATGACAAGTTGATCGTTAAAGATTCGGCTTCGGTCCGGCCAGTACTGGCCGGACCGAAGCCGAATCTTTAACGATCAATTTGATTATCAATTTGTCCTATTTTTCTGACCACTTGTTGCAAAACCGGTGAAAACCTAATTGGAAACGCTTAAATGGCAAGCCCTACCCCACCCGCCGTATTCACCAGACATTGCCTCTTCCTATTATCACTTATTCCGATCGATGGCACATGGCCTGACGGAGCAGCACTTCTATTCTTCTGGAGATGCCAAAAAATGGGTCTACTCTTGGATAGCCTCAAAAGACTTGTCGTTTTTCCAACGTGGAATTAAAAAGCTGCCAGAAAAATGGGAAAATCTAGTGGCTAGCGATCGACAATACTTTCACTGACAATTTTTTTTTACTAATCTTTTAAAACAAAGCATTAATTTTCACAAAAAAACAGCCAGAACTTGTTCAACATGCCAATAGTATTTAGGAAATGGAGAAGGAACGTATAGTGAGAATCAACCCTAATGGACCGAAACAATACAACGACCGTCCCAGCGAATATTTATTACCAGCAATATTGCAGAAGAAAATACGATCGTACAAATTGTCATGGGTGCATAACTTATGGTCCGAGATGATAACGTCATGTTACGATCTCAATTTCTGCAACAAAACAATAGTTTTTTTTTTTTTGTTATCCTTGTAAGATCCTATTAAGCTCGAACTTCACAAGCTTTGGCGACCGAAAAAGGATCAGTACTCACAGATTTTGACGACAACGCCCATTGCTGTCTCTCTTCGAACCACGAGGGCAAGGTGCCTTAATGTTGTTCCAATCTTTCATATTGTTCGGTTTCTTCGTTCCACAATTTACCGAGGTATTCAGACAACCGAACAGAACGAAAATTATGGCCAGTAAGGCAAAAAAAGTGCACCGACAACCCGGTATTTTCATATTTGCTGATGCTACTGCATACGCCTCGAAGAACAAAGAAAATAAACGACGACCGTTTCAACTCAAGTGGGACTTACCGATCTGTTTGATTGCTGCCTGTGGCCCTGTCTTATTTATACCTGCTAAGAGCACACGATCGACTCGCGATGCATTGAAAAATTCGAAATGCACAATCTTGCAATGAACAGCGATTACGAGAAACTGCGCACTCGGTAAAGAAAAAAAAAAGGTTGAGACGTAGCGCAATTAATTCTAACGGTTTTCACATCAAGCGGGGAATCCATGAAGACTGTCTGCACGAGAGAGTGTTGAAGCATTTTTTTTTAATTCTTAACGAGTCTGCATATGCTTGGTGCCTGAAAAACAGGTCGATTTTCAATATTTTTTCTAATGAGAGCATTGGGATGACGGGGTCGAGATTTTCGACAATTAAGGTCGTATTCTAGTGTGTCTGGTAAAAAAAAAAAAATGTTATTTTTTTCACATTCCTATAGTTTGGGATCGTGAGGTGTTACTGGATGGATATTAAAAAATCGCAAAAATTCTTGAACATTTGAGGAACGATAGTCCTTGATAGAATAATAATACATGAATTATTTTAGAATTTCTTACTAAATAATTTAGTAGTTATAAACATATGAATTTTAACACGGACGCTTATGGGAAAACAGCTTCTGCAGACGTTAATGGTTACGAAACGAATGGAACTAAATCGCCGTAAATTCTGAAAATATGATATCATCAAGATTTAGGATCAAGTGATTGATTATGCTAAGTTTCAAATAAATCGACTGAGTAATTGTCGAGAAATTCATTGAAGTAATGAGGAGTATCGCTTTTTTTTAACGATCAATTAATAGCAATCATTGGAAAACTCAATATATTAGATGAAGTAAAAAGTTCTGAGCGTTTCTTCACTTTATTTCGACGATGAAATTAACATAGTTAGGATTATCCGATTTAGATCAAATATGCGCCGTTTTGTTCGATAACTTTTGTCCATTTTGAAGGCAATTTCATAATTCCGCGATTGAAGAAGTCCTCGTCCCTATTGATAAAAAAACTTGACCAGCTCATTTTCACAAGCCTCTCTTGAGGCCAGTTTTGTACCATCAAGAAAATGTTGCAAATGCTTGAAAAGGTGATAATCGCTTGGTGCCAGGTCTAGACTATACGGCGGGTGCGATAGAACCTCCCATCCAAGCTCTCGGAGCTTCTGGCGCGTCGTTAAAGATGTGTGCGGCCTGTCGTTGTCTTGATGGAACACAACACCCTTCCTATTGGCCAATTCTGGCCGATTCTGGTCGATCGCCTGCTTCAATCTGGTCAGTTGTTGAAAGTAGAGGTCCGAATTGAGTGTTTGGCCCGATGGGAGCAGCTCATAGTGGATGATTCCCTTCCAATTCCACCAAACACACAGCAAAACCTTCTTGGCCGTTAATCCGGGCTTGGCGATCGTTTGGGCCGGCTCACCGCGATTGGACCACGATCTTTTTCGGCTGTTGTTCTCGTATGTGACCCATTTTTCATCGCCAGTCACCATCCGCTTTAAAAATGGGTCGATTTCGTTACGTTTCAGCAAAGAATCGCAGGCATCAATTCGGTCCATAAGGTTCTTTTGCGTCAATTCGTGTGGCACCCATACATCGAGCTTCTTCTTGAGACCAGCCTTATGCAAATGCTTCAAAACGGTTTTCTGGCTAATCTTTAGTTCCTGGGCAATGGAATAAATGCTCACATGCCGGTCCGATTCAACGATTTCCATGATTTTATCGACATTTTCGACGATTGGCCTACCAGAGCGTGCCTCATCTTCGACGTCCATATTACCAGAACGGAATCGTTGGAACCACCGCTTTGCTGTTGCATTCGATACTGTATTGGGTCAATAAGCAGCACAAATTTTTTTGGCCGCCTGCTCCGCCTTTTCACCTGGGTCGTAGTGGTACTGAAGAATGTATCGAATTTTCTCTTTTTTTACCTCCATTTTGGAACGCTGTAACACACAACTGGCTTCACCAAAAACAAAACTGTCAAAGAACTTTTTTGAAGCGTATGTCACCCTTTATCGCCGTATAGTACGACCCGATGCGATGTATACATCGTGAGATATGGCTCACTAAAGACATCTAGCGGAAAACGCTCAGAACTTTTTACTTCACCCAATACATTGAGTTTTTGGGGAATTGTTCATAATAATAAAAAGATTTGAACGTATTCAATATGAAATTTGAGAAATTTGCTGGACAGCTAAAACAGATGTACAGTCACTGACAAGACCTCACAATCTGTCAAGCACACTCCAATATCGTCGAATTTGATTTCAATTATTATTCCTCCGCGTAAATCCCTCCTTTCGTAAAAACGCAGGTGCAATTATAACCGTATAACGCTCCTGCCAAACTTCTCACATAAAACAAACGATGTATGGGGGGGGGGGGGGGGGGTAACAATGAATACAGGCGTTGTGCGCACATTTAAATAAACTCCTAAACAAGTTATTACGACCGACCGAAAAACAAGCGATTGAAAACTTTGAATGGATATCGAAGGGTACTGATTTATTTTTTTACTCGCGAAGCTTAATGGATGACTCAATGTTCATTTATTTCAATTGTTAACTTTTATTTCCAACGTTGAGTTGTAAATTTGATTACTCTTATGAATTATCATTAATACGGCATTAATGAAATGTCTTTCGTCCCTTAAAGGGGGAGGGGACTTAATATTTTTTTTATCTTGTCTGCTTTTATCTTCAAAGTCAAGTAGCATATTTTATTTCTTCAATTATTCGTAATTAAACATTAAGGGCTTATATAGACCTGAGACGGCTAAAAGTAAGGTTATGTTTGAGAATTTTTTTTGTGTATAAAAGTGAATTTTATTGAACAACCATGATGTACATTTAAAAGTATGACATTTTATCGACATTGTGTGAAAATTTGGTTAAAAAAATTTCAAACGTTCAAAAAGTTACAGTCGTTTTCCTGGGACGTGTTTTTGTTGACAGCGTTTGCGGTACCAGAGGTGCCACTGCCATTTTTTATCTAAAAAAAAAATTTGTTTCGTAAAGTAGATAGATAAAACTAGTACTTATCGAGCCGGAATTTAAAAATTTAATTTTTCGAGTCATGGCTGTCACTGGAATAAAACAGGCGATTTTTCGCCTCAAAATTGTTCAGTACTTATGATGAAAAAAAACCTACACGGAAAGAATTAAAAAGTAATTTTGTCGTGAATTTCACGGTAAAAATTACCGTGATATATTTCATTGTGGTGACAAGTGAGAAAAGCATAATAATTCGTATGCGACAAGTTTTTTTTAACTCACGTTACAGAACATTTCAAATACGTAGCTAAAATTTTACTATACAAAAAGGGTAAAAATTGGAGACAGTAACATTTAGCATGTATATTCGAAAATTTACCTACTGTCGGTTAAAAATTACCAACCGCACCTTACGGTATTTTTACGGTACTGCACAGTAAAGTTTACCTGCGTCAACCTCAGAAGAAAAATTCCCTCTAAGGCTGGTAAAATTTAAATTCCTCGATTGAAAAAATCCTTAGTAAAATGTATTTTTTCTTCAAAAACTGGTGCGATAATAATATTCTGAAGTGAAAGGTATGAAGGGGGCCATACCATTTTGAAGTGAAATGTATGAAGGGGAATTTTTACCATGCAGTGCCTCAAAATTACCGTACCGTACCGCACGATAATTTTAACCAAGCGCGCACGATAACTTTTACCGAGAGCACAATACATTTTCCTATAACACTCATTAAATTTTATAATAAATCTTAAAATAACTGTCATAAAGACGATACTTTTTTATAGACATTTTCGAAAGGCATAAAATAATAAAATGCACAGTAAAATTTCGCTGATATTATATATTTTTTAAATTTAAGTTTTACGTATTTTGTTACACATCAAAATTTACTAGAAAATCTGGTAAAATTTTCTATCTGAAGAAGAAATTTTATTTCATTTTCGTGAAAATCTGTGTTTTACTCAGTAATAATAAGCGAAGTTTCAGGGTTGTCATGTGGTTACCGTTACTGCACGGTAATTTTTAACATTTAATTCTCTCCGTGTATGCCGGGTATCGAAAAAACCGGCTCGATAAGTACTAGATTATTGTGTGAAGCATGACTGTGCAAAACTTGATCCCGATCGGTCCAGTAGTTGCGGAGATATTTCTGGTGCCGATTTTGAAAACACTGTTTCGAGTAAAACGCGTTTAAAGTTTTGAGTACACTTTACACTGAAATAACTGGTTTATTTTAAACATACGTGAAATCGTCGATTCCTGGGCCATATGACGGATCTTCCTTAGATGTTGACGCTTCCATTAGATCTTTTTTTTTTTTGCTGTGTCAACCTCATTCATAGTCAAACTCATAGTCAAACAGATGACAAAGGCCGCGTCTACCTGCGCCCCAACCGTTAGTCGCTGCTCACCCGGTCAGTTACAAAACGCTATAACTTCGTCATTACTGCGAATTTCCTTATGAAATTTTCAGGGTAGACACTCAAAGGATAGTACTCTCGAATGAGCACCTTTTTGAAAAATCGATCCTTTTTACCTACCCAGGTGCATGTAAGCCCTTAATAAAATATTCTTTCGGTTCCTTGAGGGGTGACAAATATTTTTGGCTTGTCGTTTTCTGTGATCAAAGTCAATTAACAAATTTTGTTTCTTTAATTATCATTCGAAAGGTATCAGTAAAATGATCTTTTCATTCCTTCAGGTGTGACAAATATTTTTGGCTTGTCGTTTTCTGTGATCAAAGTCAATTAACAAATTTTGTTTCTTTAATTATCATTCGAAAGGTATCAGTAAAATGATCTTTTCATTCCTTCAGGTGTGACAAAGTATTTTTTTTTCACTTGTTGACTTTTTCTGATCAGCGTCAAGTAGCAAATTTTATTGTTCTAATAAATTATCATTCACAAAGCATTAACAAAATATTATTTACGTTTCTCAAGGGGTAATTGAATATATATTTTTAAAAGTTTTACCAACAAAAGTTGGTAAAACTATTTATTTCAACACTTACCTTTGAGGATAAAAATCCTCAAAGGTAAGTGTTCAAATAAATACGCATTCAGGAGGCTACTGTAAGGGGTGACGGAATATTTTATTTCAAGCTTTACGAACTTTAGTCATCACAGTCAAGTAAAGAAAATCCTCATTCCGTTACCGAAGAGGTAAGAAAGCCTCATTTTTCTTTCAAGCTTTATAAAACATTGATCAAACATCCGCTTGACCATCTAAACACACTTTATTCAATTAAATCGATAATTAATCGTAAGAAAAAACAATACCCTTTTATTCTCGTACCGCACGAATCATATTACAACAATACTCGTCGCCAGCGTCCATTTGAATCTCTGCGATAACCATTCACATTTCTCGGCCCCTTTATGATGTTTCGTTTGTTCCGCCTTTTTGGCTTCTGGGATTCCACGCTCTCGCTCTCGTTCTCCAACTCCAGCAATTCATCAATTGTCGAATTGTTCGGACACATTTCGTCACGATTTACTCTTTCGGTGGAGCAAACGGAAGCTTCGTTGGATTTCGCTACAGCAGAAGTGTCGTTGTCCTCGACGATGCTGCGTTCCTTCAAGCTCTCCTCGATCGAAATTACCTCCATACTTGATTTTCCCAATAAGAAAAAAAAAATTCTTTAAAAATTGCAGCCTACCCTTTCTCGTATTTTCGAGACTCGAAAAAAAGTGATCAAAATATATTTACCCTCGTCCCAAAATGTCACGGGGATCAACTCGCAAAGATTTTGTCGCACTGTTCGCGTCACTTTTGCCAATGTCACGTAAGAGGAGGGGGGGGGGGGGGGGGAGGATTATCTAGTCCGCATCGGTGATACGTTATCTTGAGCCAGTCGCTACGTCAACCATTCCGATCGCGTTAATCACACGATTGTAATTGACTATAAAAGGAATTTCGTTCGTTTGGTATTTCTTTTTTCTTTCGTCGAAATAAAATAAATTTAACACAAATTTCGTTTCGTGCGAATTTTCACATTAACTCACAGAGTTTCGAGCCGCGAACAAATCAATCCTGTCTCGTATGCGATTCCATTTTCGTCACTGCTATATATATATGCAGCCTTGTCTAAATTTACTCGGCTATTTTCACTTTATTTATTTATTCCGCGAAGCTTTTTTCCGCGATGAAGGCACGTCTTTGTTGCGCCTTCAATGTATCGAGGCATGTATCATTTTTTTTACCCTCTTTAAAGGTTTCTTCGTACTACTTGACGGTTGCTAAAATCTCCAAATTTTCCGCGCTTTTGCGAGGTTTCATGGGAGATATAAAAAACCCGAGTCGAAAACTAAGGCCGAAAACTTTATTCGATTCGGCCGAAATTGTAAAAGTTGACCTACGGTTGGCGACTTAGACCGAAAAAACGGCGAATCTTTTAAAATCGTAATAATTCAGGCGACTTATAAACCGGAACGTACCGAAAATGCGCCGGAAAAAAACGCCGGAACTTAATTCCGGCGTGTTGATCGGCCTAACGGCTTGCAGGCTGAAAGTACGCCGAAACTTGGGATTTCAGCTTACATCAGTCAGCGTTCTGCTTAGGCCGAAAATATGCCGATACTCATTTTTTCGGTCTACTGTATGACGTCGCAGGTTACAGGCTCCTCATTATCAATCGAACTCACAAGAACAGTTCAACAATTGGCAGAATTCAGCTAATCAAAGCTGAAATTTGACATCACTTTAACTCCTAATTTTACATCACTTTAACTCCCAACTAATTTACTCAAGGCTCTGTATAAATTCATTATTTTGAATAAAAAAACACGGTGAAAAGGATCTTCTTTATTATCGTAGAGATTTAAGAGGAAGCAAGATCTAATTGCACTAATTATCACTCATTATATTACCAAATATTGATACTCGATGGGGAGACCGAAATTCCAGATTTCTGCGTGTTTTCGGCCCGAGCAAGCGGGTTGATGAAGAGGCCGAAATCGTAATTTTCAGCGTGTTTTCGGCCCGAGAAAACAGGCTGACGGAGAAACCGAAATCCAGAGTTCAGGCGTGTTTTCGGCCTGCAAAGCCTGGCCGGAATGGTTCGCTATTCCGTCCGGTTTTCGACGCGAATTCGGTCTAGACCAAAAACACGCCGGAAAATAAGACTTTTATTTTTCGACTCGGGAATAAAGAATGTCTTCTACCTGTATGCATCGAATGCGTTTATTTGAAATGCCCTGAAAGTGTTAAAAGTTCAAAGGGCACTTGCAACTGGCGAGTGGACGCTTCATGATATATTTAAAAATATGTTGATGATATGGACCTGCGGTATAGGCGATCGATCATGCATGTCAATAATTGCGTCCTATCCTTAACCCTCCGAGGTCACCCGGGGTCAAAATGACCCCAAGCGCAACTTCAAGCCAAAATAATTATAAGTTGTTGGCGGCCACTTCTTATAATAAATCGCTCATTTTTCATGATTATCGTTCTTTATTTCACTCCGAAATGGCTCTTCATATATAAGAATAAATACCTTTTTTGAAACGCTCACTATGGAGCTATTTTTTCACTTAAACTATTATATCTTAAGAGTATCACCCTAAAATTTTGTGAAAAAACAAAATTGAAAATTGCAAAAGATATGATTTTTTTTTAGTAAAAAAGATATTTTTCTACGCATTGACTCCTTGTTGTTTTTTTTCCACCATTTTAAAATTCGATAAAAATATAATGCCGAGAATCCCACATTGTAGAATGTTTAAACTAATATCCTGAATTTTTGTGAGTCATTCCGAACGATACGGTCAACGTGGCCATCGTTTAAACATGGCTGGGGTCATTGCAACCCCCAGTGTGTCCAGCATGTTGTAGCGAGAACGTGTGACCGCGAAGGGTTAAGGAGTTTCGACATTAAGATCGTAATTCTCGTAGAAAATTGAAAATTATATGACCGAAAGGTTAATTTACGATGCATTAACTGTTCAAAAATCAATTAATTTCAAAACATAGTTTCGCAGATTTTTAATGTTCGAGTTGAAACTTTATCCATTTGGTAATACACAGGAACAAAAATAATACCAAAATTCAGATTAAAAAATGAGCAAACCATAATTATAGTGTTAGAAATATCGTGTTAAATAATTAAGTGGTTTGCCTACTTCGTTTATAATAATACTCGAAAAAAAAGATGAGAATTTTGAGCTCGAACGGTTTGTTTACAATTCAGCTGTTCTCAATGGCAGAAAATGTCGCTGTTGTCAAGTCTATTGGTTATTTTTTCTCCAATAAAATTGCAACATATTTATATTTAATTGCAAAAATGATAAGTATTAATATCATTTCCCGGTTTGGAAATATTTCTCAACAATATTATGAGTTGGACATTGGTCAATAATAATTAATTTTTACATGAAATTTAATTCGCAGGAAGCTGGCAGCCTGCCGAAAATTCATTGTATTTCCATTCCCACTCTTGCAACTAAAGAACGGTATCGAAAGTCTTTAAATTTCTAATCGCTTTTACAATACTTTTCCTTCGCTTTTACAATTCTTTTCAAAGCAAAAAAAATATGGTGCTATTAAGAGGCTACTTTGCGTTCATTGGTCCAAGTCGTACTTTCCGTCCAAAGCAAATACACTGCTGACGGACAAATTACCAGGGCTATATAGCTCGAGTGCGCAAATTCGAAGATTCTCTCGCTGCTCAACGCTCGACGGAAAATTGCTTCTCTTCTCGCTCTCCATAGATTTTTGCTCAGAAATATTGTTTCCGATTGTCTGGGCTTGCTACTGATACACATTTACCATCTGCAAAAGAAAAAGTCGATATTGTTATTACTAAAAAAAGAAATACTAATTGCGTACATCCAAAAAGAAATATTCTTCGTTAGTTTTTTGATTATTGTTATTGCCACCATGATGAAAAAAATGCATGCAATAACAACAATGACAACATTATAAATAATAATCATAATAAAAATAATCATGACGATCATAACAGTAATAATATAATAACAATCACAATAAATTATTATAATCGTTTGTCTAGCTCTTCTTTTTGTTTCCCTTCTCAAAATAAAAACCATAAAATATTAAAATATTCATTATTTTCAAGGAAATCAATTGCATTATTTGTATACAAAATTGTCAATAATACTTGTTTCTTTATGATTTTTATTGTTACCATTATATATTTATTCTTACAGATATAATAGTGATAATAATAGTAATGGCAGCGTGGGGAAAAATGAAACGAGCGGGAGTAAACAGCATGAAAAGAAGAGCGGTATTTGCTGTGGACACATTAGTGAGGGCGATTTTAACTTACGAAGCAGAAACTTGGGGATGGAGCGAGAGAGGTGAGATCAAAAGAGTGGCGGGAAGGTACGCTAAAAATATTGTCATGGATGCAGTCCGATACGGACGAGGATCCTGGTTTCTCAATCGGGATCCAGTCGGACATCGGATTTGACACTTAATTTTGTAATGGCCACCATTTTGTTAATTTTCATCGAAAAAAATCCTCTGTACGTCGCAACAGTTTTTCATACTGATTAATAATCTTTTTGGTTTTTTTCTTTCCGACAATTTTTGGAGGAGTAGGACTTTCCACCGTCAGGCGCTATTTTTTTAGGCATCATTTTGCAATGACCAAAAAATTATATAAAAAATAAAACTAAAACATTAAAATATATTTTTATGTACAACATAAATCATTTGAATAAACAAAAACAAAAAATCGGACTGATTATCGAATTTTATTAACAAAAAAATAAAATAAAAATCAGCAATTTTCAAACCAGTCACAATGAAATAGCGTCTTAAATTAAATTTAAAAGCAGTGAAATAAAAAAATACAACTATATTAAATAAATATTATAATTAGGAAAATATTAGATGTTAGGTTCGACATTAGTAAAATACTTGATATTATATTCTAGTCTATTTTAATTATATTTATTTCGTTTTTACTCTATAATAATTTGAATTTCATCATTACATTCCATTTGACTGGAACATTATAATTAGAAACATCCTAGATGTTAGATTCGCAATTAGTCAAATATTTGATATTATATTCTAGTCTATTTTAATTAAATTTATTTCGTTTTTATTCTATAATAATTTGAATTTCATCATTACGTTCGATTTGACTCGAATATTATAATTCGAAAAATATTAAATGTTAAATTAGATATTACTATCATAAGGTCATAAGCTATCTACATGATAAATTTCATTTAAATCTTTCAAGCCATTTTGGTGTGATTGAGTAACAAACAGACATACGCACACAGACTTTCAGATTTATAATATTAGTTATGATTCGGAAATTAGGAAATATTGGGAGTACAACAAATAAGTCTCCGCCGTTTGACAAAAGATGGCCCCACCAGGAGGTTATGGTTGAAATTGTCAGATGTAAAACGTCATATCGTAAGGTCGGACATCTGGCAAGACCATAACCTTGAAATATAAGCGATTTTTTATCAGCATCGCATCATTTTTTTCGTGCGAAAATGTCGAGTTTTGAGCCGAATAAGCGTCATTTGCGGAAACTTTTGATTTACTTCTTTAATTTGAAGAAATCTGCAGCTGAGGCGCATCGATTGCTTGTAGAAGCATATGGTGAGGCTGCTTTAAGTGAGAGAAGTTGTCGTGAGTGGTTTCAAAAGTTTAAGAATGGCGAGTTTGACGTCGAAGACAAAGAACGTAGCGGAAGGTCGAAAGTGTACGAAGACGCGGAATTGGAAGCATTATTGGAGGGAAATTCGTGCCAAATGCAAGAAAAATTTGCACTTACATTAGGAGTGACTCAACAAGCAATTTCACATCGTTTAAAATCATTGGGAATGGTTCAACAGCACGGAAATTGGGTTCCTTATGAACTGAAGCCGAGAAACGTTGAACGCCGATTTTGCACATGTGAAATGGTGCTTGCCAGGCATAAGCGAAAGGGTTTTTTGCATCGTACATTCACTGGTGATGAAAAATGGATCCACTACGATAACCCAAAGAAGAGGAAATCATAGGGACCACCTGGCCATGCTTCAACATCGACAGCCAAGCTGAATATTCATGGAAAAAAAACTCATGTTGTGTATTTGGTGGGATCAGCTTGGTGTCGTGTACTATGAGTTGCTCAAACCGAACGAAACCATTACTGAGGCTCTCTACCGAACACAATTAATGAGATTGAGCCGAGCACTAAAGGAAAAACGCGCCAACTACTACTCCAGACACGACAAAATTATTCTCCTGCATGATAATGCTCGTCCACATATTGCGGCGCCGGTCAAAACCTACTCGGAAACACTCAATTGGGAAGTTTTACCCCACCCGCCGTATTCACCAGACATTGCTCCCTCTGACTATCATTTATTTCGATCGATTACGCACGGCCTGTCTGAGCAGCACTTCACATCATATGAAGATACCAAAAATTGGGTCGATTTGTGGGTAGCCTCAAAAGATGAAGCGTTTTTCCGACGCGGTTGTCCATATGCTGCCAGAAAGGTGGCAAAAAGTCGTGGCTAGCGATGTACAATCCTTTGAATAAAATATAAAGTACCGCACGGAGAGAATTAAATGTTAAAAATTATCGTGCAGTAACGGTAACCAGATGGCAACCCTGAAACTTCGCTTATTATTGCTGAGTAAAACACAGATTTTCACGAAAATAAAATAAAATTTCTTCTTCAGATAGAAAATTTTACCAGATTTTCTAGTAAATTTTCATGTGTAACAAAATACGCAAAACTTAAATTTAAAAAATATATAATGTCAGCGAAATTTTACTGTGCATTTTATTATTTTATGCCTTTTAAAAATGTCTATAAAAAAGTATCGTCTTTATAACAGTTATTTTAAGATTTATTATAAAATATAATGAGTGTTATAGGAAAATGTATTGTGCTCTCGGTAAAAATTATCGTGCGCGCTGCCCTTCTTGTATAGTAAAATTTTAGCTACGTATTTGAAATTTTCTGTAATGTGAGTTAAAAAAAACTTGTCGCATACGAATTATTATGCTTTTCTCACTTGTCACCACATTCAAATATATCACGGTAATTTTTACCGTGAAATTCACGACAAAAATTACTTTTTAATTCTCTCCGTGCGTTCTTTCACAATAAATGCCCAATTTTTTTATAAAAAACGGCGGAGACTTATTTGTACTCCCAATAATTTTTGTTTTTAAATACACAAAAAAAAGAAGAGAAATTGAAAAATCCTTACAGAGTTTTTCGACAACGGCCCTTGCTGTCCTTTCTTTGTCCTTTGGGACACTGGTAGGTCGGGCCACCGATGATATTTCTCCACAAAATTTCGGGGACCGGACTCGTCGATAATTCGGTAATGGAACCGCCGCTCCTCGCGTCGGCATCGTTGTCACCGTAGAGCAATAAATTATCATCGGCTTTGGGTTCGGAGGTGCCAAGAATTTTCCGTGAAAGTTTCTTCTTCGTATCGTCATTACCGTGTTGTTGAGAGTAGTAACGATAAAATTCGCGAACAACGTAGGAAAATCTTTCCGGCAAGATTTTTCTCTCCTGGTTCGGCGTGGACGAGGACGACGAGACGATGATTTTCGCTTCATTATTGACCTCGGGATATTCCGCCCCATGGCGAATCTCGTCGCGAATCGAAAATTTGTCGTTTCGATAGATTTTCGGAAAATTAATGAAAGTTCGAAAATTGTCGAAACGCGTATCCTGCGGCTGTTGCCCGTCGTCCTTCGAGTCACGTATCAAACGATCGAATCCACCAATATCCCAATATCCCTCGGAGTCATTAGTTTCAATCGAATTTCCCGCCGAATTTTCCTCATCAGCCTTTATCGAGGACGACAGAATTATCGCCGATATTCCGATCAGGCTAATCAACGATTTTATTTCCATCTTATGCAAAAACACGACCACGAGATTGTGAAAATATTCCCACGTCGACACGTAACGATGCTTCGAAATATTGTGACGATGTTCGCTTTGAGAGATCGAGCGAAAGGAGAGGTCTTGTGTGTATCTTTTTTCCTTTTTTACTCGTTTTTTTTTTTCTTGCGGCTAACAAGAGCGGGACGATAAAGCGGAGATGACGATTCACTTGCGATACACAGGAAACCACAATAATACGTTTGTTCACTTCCTTATCAACAAGGCACTCCTGTTCCCGCGAACTTAAATTTCTGCGGCTGCTGCATACTTCCGTACGTTTTTTTCTTCTTCATTTTTCGATACCCCGCATTTTGTTATTAATTGAATTCCATTTTTTTTTTTTTTCAATCCCTTTGCGATATTTATACATTATTATTATTTGGTAATCAAGGAGCTTTGGGGAAATTATCTTGAATGATGAACACGCGAACGTGATAAGGCAATCGCGTGGCCGATAATGAATTATTGATAAGAGCTACGATTGACGTATAGGGTACGATAATTGTCGAGGTTATGACAATGAAAATACTATTCTCGACATTGTCAACACCATGTGACAGAACTTTTTCGTGTTTTATCGTGACGTATATGTTATACGATAGTGTTGTGAAGTAACGCTGTCCTCATTATGAGTGATAACAATTGCCGCGCCAAAATTGTTGTAGGGATCCAATTAAATTCAAATATTTGTCCCAAATTCCTGATAGGAATCCGTTGGGTCGTCGCATTGGAAGCCTGTACTGAAACGTGTCACGTAAAGTGTGTGAGTCTGATTCGAATCCCAAAGAATTCCTACATTATCGAACATAATCCGATACGATTCGTGATGGAACCCATCGCATTCTGCACGTTGAATTTTCTCAACAAGATGTACCCGCGCAGAAATTTGTTGCGGAATCCCCAATCCCTATAGGGATGTCGTACAATTCGCTGCACTCAGGGAGTCCACATTGGAATCCAAGTGAATACCGCGCTATTTCCCGATTGACGTCGTTTGAGAGTTTTCCATTTGAAATTTTCAACCGGCATTTGTTGGATCTCCCAAAAAAAAAATATCCTTTTCCGATCCCGTGCAACAATTTATTGGGTAGTCCCAACCCGTGCAGAATTTTTCTTAGGGATACCTAAGTTCCGATCAGATCTCGAACGGGATCTGATACGGATTCCCTAGAAGGGGTATCCTCATCGGAATCCAGATGGTGCCCACTACGTAGCACAAGGCGGAAACGTGGTGGCAAGAATTTGAAATATGTACTAAATACATTTTTCTTAGAAATATTAGATGAAGTAAAAAGTTCTGAGCGTTTTTTCGCTTTATTTCGACGATGAAATTAACATAGTTAGGATTATCCGATTTGGATCAAATATGCGCCGTTTTGTTCGATAACTTTTGTCCATTTTGAAGGCAATTTCATAATTCCGCGATTGAAGAAGTCCTCGTCCCTATTGGTAAAAAACTTGACCAGCTCATTTTCACAAGCCTCTCTCAACTCCAGTTTTGTACCATCAAGAAAATTTTGCAAATGCTTGAAAAGGTGATAATCGCTTGGTGCCAGGTCTGGACTATACGGCGGGTGCGATAGAACCTCCCATCCAAGCTCTCGGAGCTTCTGGCGCGTCGTTAAAGATGTGTGCGGCCTGGCGTTGTCTTGATGGAACACAACACCCTTCCTATTGGCCAATTTTGGCTGTTTCTGGTCGATCGCTTGCTTCAATCTGGTCAGTTGTTGACAGTAGAGGTCCGAATTGAGTGTTGGGCCCGATGGGAGCAGCTCATAGTGGATGATTCCATTCCAATCCCACCAAACACACAGCAAAACTTTCTTGGCCGTTAATCCGGGCTTGGCGGTCGTTTGGGTCGGCTCACCGCGATTGGACCACGATCTTTTTCGGCTGTTGTTCTCGTATGTGACCCATTTTTCATCGCCAGTCACCATCCGCTTCAAAAATGGGTCGATTTCGTTACGTTTCAGCAAAGAATCGCAGGCATCAATTCGGTCCATAAGGTTCTTTTGCGTCAATTCGTGTGGCACCCATACATCGAGCTTTTTCTTGAGACCAGCCTTATGCAAATGGTTCAAAACGGTTTTCTGGCTAATCTTTAGTTCCTCGGCAATGGAATAAGTGCTCACATGCCGGTCCGACTCGACGATTTCCATGATTGTATCGACATTTTCGACGATTGGCCTACCAGAGCGTGCCTCATCTTCGACGTCCGTATTACCAGAACGGAATCGTTGGAACCACCGCTTTGCTGTTGCATTCGATACTGTATTGGCTCCATAAACAGCTCAAATTTTTTTGGCCATCTGCTCCGCCTTTTCACCTTGGTCGTAGTGGTACTGAAGAATCTATCGAATTTTCTCTTTTTTTACCTCCATTTTGGAACGCTGTAACACACAACTGGCTTCACCAAACACAAAACTGTCAGAGAACTTTTTTTGAAGCGTAATGTCACCTTTAAATCGCTGTATAATATGACCCGATGCGATGTATACATCGTGAGATATGGCTCACTAAAGACATCTAGCGGAAAACGTTCAGAACTTTTTACTTCACCCAATATAAGTTTCAAGGTCGATATACTGTTTTTTCGAATTTTTAAAATTAAATATGAAGAATTTTGTTCATAATTCTGTTATTAAAATATATAAGTTAAACTGTGGCACTAATTTTTACCTAACAATTTTTAGATCCTTGAATAAATGATTTCAAAAAATGCTCAGCGTCTCCAGCTGATACGGATCGGTATGTCCTGATGACTTTTACCTTCATCCCTGGGATCCGATTTGATATCGAACTAGATCTGGTTCTAGAAGTTCGGAATTCTAGCCTGGATCCTATGCAAAGTTTCTATTTGGATTCTGACTAGATTCCTTAATAGTTCCGGATTAGAATCCTGGCTGGAATCCGATTTGCGAGTGTTACATTTCGCTCTCGGATCTGATCCGATGTCCGACTGGATCCCGATGGAAAAACCAGGATCCTAGTCCGAATCGGACTGTATCCATGACAATATTTCTGCACGGGAAGATGCACCCATCCGTGCATCCCGTGAACCCAATTCGAAATTCGAATCTAATGTACGAGCGTGACATTTCCGTATAGGGATAAGTATGGGAATCCAATTAGATCCTTACGCCAATTTGCACGGGATGTCCCAAACAAATCCCTATAAAGATGTCGGTGCAACTGGGGATTCCTCAACAAATTTGTGCACGGGATCACGGAACGATATTTTTTTTTTGGAGTTCCAACAAATTCCGTTTGAGAATTTCAAATAAAGAATTGTCAAACGACGTAAATCGGGAAATAGCGCGGAATCCGGTTGGACTCCAATGTGGATTCCCTACGTGCGGCGTCCCTATCAAATACCTATAGGGATGTGGTAGGATCTGGGGACTCCCCAAAAAATTTCTTGGGGGAAGTATGAAACGAGTATAGTAATATTATAGAATATTATACACACATTTTTTAAAAATAGTTTCGTATCGAGAGACGTTCTTTTTTTATCTCTTATTTCCTCTACTTTTCGATTTGTTCTAAACACACAAATTCATTTTGTGTGTATAGCGTATCCGAGTCTCTCGTACATTTTTCCACAACCTCAAATTCCGTTGCAAAAAAACAAATCAATGAAAGACCGAATAGAAACGGAGAAATAAGAGTGGTGGAAAAAAAAGGAACGTCTCCGATTGAGGAGCTGTCAAAAAAAAAAAATGTTGTCCAGGGCGAAGTGTCATCGGGTGTTAAATTTTCAGTCGCATTAAACGAGGGAAAAACAAGGACATCGGTAACGTGTAAAAAAAAAAAAAAATTGACGGGGATAATATGGGCGTACGGTCATCGAGAAGGTATGAAAAACGATTGAACATAAATATCTTTATTTTACGTACAAAATACAAGAGCATAGAAAAAGATACAACGCACGGAATAAATTTTCCGGGTATAAAAAAAAAAGGATATAAAAAAAGGATAAAACGAGGAAAAAGAATATTTCGACGAGTACACAAATGAGTGTGTGTGTGTGTGTGTGAAAAAATTGAATATTAAAAATGGACAATGTTTCTCATCAATTCTTCTCGAAAGCGGCGAAATTTTCGATCTCCCTCTTGCCGATTTCAGTGGACTTCGAAGCGATCGACGAATCTTCGTCGTTTACTTTTTTGTTCTTGGTTAGCCCGCTCGTTGTGACGATCGGCTTTCCCGAGGATGGTATATGCACGTTTATACGTGTTCCTTCTTCCTTCGCATCGTCATTGTCTCGTGGAAAAGATTGCATCGTAGGTGCCGATTTTCCCGGCGACGAGTCTCTTCCCTTCATTTTGCTCAGCAATTCCGCGAGTGACGTCGAGTCTGTTTTTTCGCTCGTTTTTTCCTCGCTCTTCTCATCGTTGATCCTCATCGGCGGCTCACCGGCGTGCTGTCGCTGATGACGAATCTGCTGATAGTAGACGGGACTCGGAGCCGCGGATGGCAGAACGAGACCGGAAACAGCCTGCTGATAAGGATTGTGAGCACGATACAAGGCTTGGTAACCCGTTGATGGTGCGTAGTATACCGGGGAAGGATTCGACGCGAGACGAGCATTCGTTATTGGCAGGATCGGTTGCATCGAGTTTGCCGTCGGCTGAGGCATTCGAGGACCCGTCGGCATCGGCTGATCCATCATGCTTTGCGATGGCACCGACTGTAGAAAAAAAAAACGAAACGAAAATTCTAATGTTCTTTAATTTCTCAATTTCGGTTCTTTTTTTAATTAATTAATTTTTTAAATTATTTATTGATATATTCATTTTTCGTTTTTCATTTTATTGGAAAAATTGACGCGTCGGAATTGACATTAATATATTCGGAAAATTTGCGAAATCGAACGAACAAAACGTTAATTCAAATTATCGGCACTTGTCATTTTTTCATTTTTTTTAAATGCTCTAGTTATTTTTCAGTTTACAACGTTTACGTATCGAAATAAAAAAAAATGACAGAATCGATTGACAAATAATTTCATAGAGTATGTTGACTAGAATCAATTTAATTAGAATACATTTTATTTCGATCAATTTCGATCTTTAACTTTCGTGAACGAAGAAAAATGCATTGATCCGTAATCGATAATTGGACGAACAAGTGATTGACCCCTGAATAAATAAAAAAAAACGTGATACATATTAATATATTGAAAAACCGAAGAAAAAAATCATACGATATTTTAAACACGTATTTAACTGACCCTTGATAAAGCGGAAAAATAACAAAATTATAACAGAATGTTTTTCCTAATGAAAAAAAATGAAATATATGATAAACAAATTGATTTGAAGAAATAGACGAAATAAATCATAAAGAAAATGTATCTGAAAAAAAAATTCGATAAAAATTGACGAGAAGAATCCAAACAAAAATTGATTTAAACAAAGACAACAATTCGATAGAAAAGAAGACGACAAAAATCGGCAAAAATATTTTTAAAAACATTATACTGAAGTTCGCATCTTTTGAGTGTAATAAAAAAAAATGTTCTCTGAAAATCCCAAATTTCCTTTGACAGATTTAAGCTATAAACATCACACGATCATTTTTTAGGCTCCTTATTTAGCGATCTACAACCCAAGTCTAAAAGATAGATCTTTCAATAACAATAAGAAATAATGAATTAAAAAGAAAAATAGTTGCATTCCAACGATTCAAACTTCGAGCCCACAAAAAAACGATAAAACAAATCGATTGGACGAAAAAATACCAAGGAAATCCATTGGGAAAAATGAATTAAACCAAAACTTACAGACTTTTGGTCTTTTTGGACTTTTGCTACAGACAAAAGCTTAAATAGTATTTGTGTTTTCTTCTCAATTATGTTCAATAACGATAAAAAAAAGAAACGAGACTTACGACAGGTCCGATTGGCGTAGCGCCCTGCTCGTTCCTCAAAGCCTCGTTTACGTTCGTCTGGAGTACCGAAGTGAAAGAATTCCCACCAGCTTGTTGTTGCCGATAAGTCATTTGGCCGGGTTTCGACGGCACTTGATAAACGGTAACGATCGGTCGTGTTGGATTCCCTTCGGAAAGCTCAGTTTCAGAATTTCTAGCCCAGGGTGTATCGGGATCATCGAGACGTACGGGCATGCTGGGTGGTACTTCGTAGTAAGCTATCGGCGTCTCGATCGGTATCGTTTCACCGGCTTCGTTACGCATACCCAAGAAGGAGTCCCCAGCACATGCTCCCTTACCGTTCGACGAACATCTTTGTTTGTAGTATTGGATCGATGGATAAGTCATCGAATAGATAGACGGATAGATCGAAGGTTCCGCTTGTGGTCCAGCCTGGATCGGTTGAGGTCCAATTTGGATCGGTTGAGGTCCAATTTGGATCGGTTGAGGTCCAACTTGGATCGGTTGTGATCCACCCTGAATCGGTTGAGGTCCAACATAGATCGGTTGAGATCCCTCGTCGATGAATTGAGGTCCCACGAAGATCGAGGGAGGTCCGATCGGTTGTGAATTCATCGTTTGAGGTTGAATATTAACGGGTGGAGGTTGAACGCAGATCGGTTGGGGCACCAGAGTAATCGTTGGTTGTGGTTGTTCGATGAAGAACGGCATTTCCGGTTCCGCCGGTGGTTGGGGCTGCGGCATTGGCGGTGGTGGGATCGGTTGAATTCCATGATGCTCGTGATGTTCATGATGCTCGTGATGCTCGTGATGTTGGACCGGTTGCGGGCCATCAGGTTCGCAAATACGATTCGGCGAAGGGCGTATCTCCACGCAGAAAGTCGTTGCCGACTTCTTCGTACGATCGGTCTTCTTGGATTCTTGCGCTGCCTCGAGAGCGATCTTTTGTCCGCGGGACTTACCGATCCGTGATTCCTCCGAGACGAGACTTTTGCTCTTTGCACTGGCCAATCTCGGGCCGAGCTTTCCCGTTGCCGATTTTGAGGCGATGGGCCTTGACGAGGTCGGCTTTGAGGTCAGCTTCGAAGCGGGCAGTGCCTCGGTCAACACGATCGCCAATAGTAATATCAGTAACGTACGGCGATTCGACATACTAACGATTTTTTTGTTCAATTTCCTTCCGTTTCACTGGCTCACCAGGTGCGTACAAATGATTCCCTCGAATCAACAAAATAAACCGCGGTAACGAATCGCGTCAACGTTTCGCGATATTATTCGACAACTTGTGTGCGTCTCGGTCGATGCGAAACGCGCTTTTAAAAGTCCGAACCCCTTCTCCGCGATTTTTTTTTCATGCTGCCTGGCTGAAGGCGGCCCTCGAAAAATATGCAAATGAAGATTCGTCGAGAGAGGAAGGGGGCAAAAAAGGAATTTAAAATGAAAATACGTTTTCGTTCTAGATTAGGCAACTTCTTGTAGGCTGATCGGGTACGCATTAAAAATGCATAGGCAAGCATGCAGCCGCATTTCATCAAATTTCGCCATCGGTAAACACACATACACGTACAAACGTACGAAAATTGCGTACGATTCTTTTACGTTGCATCCCCAAAAGTGCATTGCGTTAAAATATTTGGCTGATTGGTACACACGCACCTATAAGTATATATTTAAATATAATATTATTATTTAATTGATTATATGATAATTATGCAACATTGCATTACATTGTTATGTCGTGGAATAATTTAAGGCCTTAGGCCACTCTAGAATTTTTCAAAAATCTATTATTTCTTTGTTTAAAATGTAGCTTAGTACCTATAAAATTATATTCCAAAAGATTATGGGTGTGAAAAATCTCTAAGTACTCGATTTTCGGATTCTAGCGCCTCTTGATTCATGTCGTGACTTTCTATTAACTTTAAACGCGTTTATCTCAAAACTACATTTTTCAAGTCGGCCGGACTCAAATCAAACAAATTTCAACCGATTCACTTGAATTTTTAACTGTATATTTAGCGTTACATTTTCTGAGGCACTTACGTAGGATTTTTAAACTATATACCATAGTTTTTTTTTTTATAAACAATTTTCTGGCGATTTTCTCATGACATTTTATACTTTTTGTTTTAGAAATGCGCCAGTTTGACAAAATATCAAAAAGATCCTACGTACTTCTATAGCTATTCTTATATATAATCGAAAAAAACTTTAGTGTCTCATCATAACTGAAAAATTATAGGAGCTGTTGGTCCGGCCGTTGACCTTCCAGAAATAAAGGCGTCATCGGAAAAATGCTGCACAGTCGCTATTTTGATATGTATCGCTGTGAAAAAATAGTTTTGTATAGTCAATTACGTGTATAATAAAACTCCTATTTGGTAATTCCGATTTATTTTATGGTTTCGCTGAAAAAAAAACACAAAATATGCCCTTTTTGGCCTCTAGAGTGGCCTAAGGCCTTAATATTATATACCGGTTCAGGCAACAACTCTTAGCAGTAGAAATATTTTCTAACCTATCAGACTTACGAGAAAACTTTTCCTAAAAAAGTAGTATAGTTTGAACAGATCATCGAATGATGGCTACGAGGATCATCCAAATGGAGGCGCTTCGAATATTTCGAGATCGCCTCCATCTTTCAAAATGGGACCACTATTTTTGTTTGCAGAATTTAATCAAGGAACTTGAAATAAGTCTACACGCCCAATTTAATACGTATTTGAAATACATATTAAATACATTTTCCGTAGAAAATTGTGAATATATATTTTCTTAGTTCGAACGATTTCCATTCAATTGAAATATCATTACTTAGAATAAATAACCTATATCACTTTTCTTCAGAAAATATAAGTCATTCGAGGTCTATATATTGTTTTTTCGAAATTTTTTATTAAATGCAAAGAATTTTGTCCGCAAGTCTGTTATTAAAATATATTAGATGAAATAAAAAGTTCTGAGCGTTTTTCGCTTTATTTCGACGATGAAATTAACATAGTTAGGATTATCCGATTTAGATCAAATATGCGCCGTTTTGTTCGATAACTTTTGTCCATTTTGAAGGCAATTTCATAATTCCGCGATTGAAGAAGTCCTCGTCCCTATTGGTAAAAAAACTTGACCAGCTCATTTTCACAAGCCTCTCTTGAGGCCAGTTTTGTACTATGAAGAAAATTTTGCAAATGCTTGAAAAGGTGATAATCGCTTGGTGCCAGGTCTGGACTATACGGCGGGTGCGATAGAACCTCCCATCCAAGCTCTCGGAGCTTCTGGGGCGTCGTTAAAGATGTATGCGGCCTGGCGTTGTCTTGATGGAACACAACACCCTTCCAATTGGCCAATTCTGACCGCTTCTGGTCGATCGCCTGATTCAATCTAGTCAGTTGTTGACAGTAGAGGTCCGAATTGAGTGTTTGGCCCGATGGAAGCAGCTCATAGTGGATGATTCCCTTCCAATCCCACCAAACACACAGCAAAACCTTCTTAGCCGTTAATCCGGGCTTGGCGATCGTTTGGGCCGGCTCACTGCGATTGGACCATGATCTTTTTCGGCTGTTGTTCTCGTATGTGACCCATTTTTCATCGCCAGTCACCATCCGCTTCAAAAATGGGTCGATTTCGTTACGTTTCAGCAAAGAATCGCAGGCATCAATTCGGTCCAAAAGGTTCTTTTGCGTCAATCCGCGTGGCACACATACATCGAGCTTCTTCTTGAGACCATCCTTATGCAAATGGTTCCAAACGGTTTTCTGGCTAATCTTCAGTTCCTGGGCAATGGAATAAGTGCTCACATGCCGGTCCGACTCGACGATTTCCATGATTTTATCGACATTTTCGACGATTGGCCCACCAGAGCGTGCCTCATCTTCGACGTCCATATTACCAGAACGTAATCGTTGGAACCACTGCTTTGCTGTTGCATCCGATACTGTATTGGGTCCATAAACAGCACAATTTTTTTTGGCCGCCTGCTCCGCCTTTCCACCTTGGTCGTAGTGGTAGTGAAGAATGTATCGAATTTTCTCTTTTTTTTACCTCCATTTTGGAACGCTGTAACACACAACTGGCTTCACTAAACACAAAACTGTCAAAGAACTTTTTTTGAAGCGTAATGTCACCTTTAAATCGCCGTTAGTATGACCCGATGGGATGTATACATCATGAGATATGGCTCACTAAAGACATCTAGCGGAAAACGCTCAGAACTTTTTACTTCACCCAATATAAGTTTTGACAGTCATACTGTAGCACCAATTTTTACCTAATCCAGATCCTTGAATAAATGATTTCAGAAAACGTCTAAAGTCTCCAGCTGTTACGGTATCTCCTGGTGATGGTTACATTCTTCCCTGGAATCCGATTCGATATCGAACTAGATCTTGTTCTAGAAGTTCGGGATTCTAGCCTGAACTCTATGCAAAGTTTCTATTTGGATTCTGACTAGAGTCCTTAATAGTTCCGGATTATTATCTTGGCTGGAATCCGATTGAGAAACCAGGATTCCTAGTCCAAATCGGACTGTACACTGCCAATTAATTTAAATAGGATCTATTTAAATCAAATAGGTTTCTTCCTTCATCTTTCAAATATTTCCGTCCTGTTACAAATATTTTTTTTAAATTTGTTCAAGTTATTCGTTTTAAGTATTAAATATATTCTAATTAAATAAATGAAGATAAAATACGATATATCGCACGAAATACGAGAAATTTGGAAAAAAAAGAAAGTTTTTTCCAAAACTTTCTTTTGGAAAGTTTTGGAAACTTTCATGACATATAAAAATAGAAAGACTAAACATTTTCCTCAACTGCAGAATGTTACAACAGTCTTCTAATGAAAACAAAGTCATGAGATATTTGAGAGACTGAATGGTGTACCACCTTTCCGTCTGTTTCTTTTGTCTTAAATTACCAGATGAAACCAAATCACAGATGTATTAGGAATAAATAAAATATTTAGTTATTAAACGATATTAAATAGATCTTGATTTGAATAAATGAATATATTTGAAATAAATCATTTTAATAATAGAATGCAATAGGAAAAATATGATTTCACGAAAAATCTAGTTAATTCAAATTAAAAAAAATCAAATAGACGCATTTAATTAATATCAAAAGAATTTGCCTGTCAGTGTATCCGTGACAATATTTCTGCACGGGTACTAGTAGACTTACACAGAATTAAAGACATGATAGAAGAAAAAAAACGGGTTTGCAAGTTTCTTTGGTTGGTTAAAAATCATTATTATTGACATAACCAAATTTGAACTATATTTGTATGTGTCTAAAGATATTACAATCATACAGTGCTACTGGTGTTCGAAGTACATTAACATTAACAATATTCGACGTTTAAACGGGTTTCGATGGAGGTGGACTATCGGTGACGCTCTTCTCAATCGTCGGCTTGTCCGTAACAATCGTCAGTGGTTTCTCGATAACCGTGATACGAGCCGGTTCAACCTCCGTATAGGTACCGGCATCGCTCTCCATATTTTTCAGCCTCTCCAAAAGCATCGTAATCAATTCGACGTCTTCGTCATTCAACTTTTCAACACCGCCAAGCTTTTCCAACTCCTCGTAAATGAGTTTTTCCAAATTTTCCGGATTTTCGAAAAACTTTTCGGATTCTTGAAGTTTTTTGTATTTTTCGGGAACTCGTAACTTTTCGTTGATCCCCGACGTTTCGGGCTCGTCGAGATTTTTAAGTTTTTCCGGGCCTTCGAGCTTCGTCGAGACTCGAGACCTGGCGATTCTCTCGGACGCTTCGGACTCGTTTCTTATCTCCGAATTTTCGTACTCACCAAGAATCGCCGTATTTTCCGATCTACCAAATCTTTCCGATACTTCGGAATCCTCGATTTTTCCCACGTCGTCGTCGGTATTAATTTCGCTCGTAGCCGATCTCGCGAGTCTTGCCGATTTTCCGTGATCCTTTGGAATCGCCGATACACGTGTACCAACGTGATCAACCGATTTTTCCGATTTTTCCGAATTCACCAGATCGTCGGGAACGTCTCGATCGTTTCGCGAAACCGGAAGTCTCTCGTCAAGAGCTTCCCGTTTGGCACCGCTTTTCGCGTTGTCGATCGGCGCCATACGGCGATAAACGGTTTTCTCGCCGTCCGTCGTTGCCGCGGGAAAACGGTAATGAAAACCCGATGCGAATCGTTCGATCGGTTCGCGCGGCAATCGCGCCGTTTCCTGATCACCAAGACTTCCGTAACTCGTTTGCCGATTGTCGTAAGTCTGGGAATCATCGTGAATATTCGAGCGGAAGTGCCGATTTCCGGAAGCTCCGACGGTGCCGTAACGAAAGTTAGGCTCCAAATTGCGAGAGTTCGAATTCGGTGCCTCGAAATCTCGCGGTTCTTGAGAATATTGCAAAATTTCGCTGGGTCTTGAATCGCTCCGCATCATTATTTCCGGTTCCGATTCATCGCCGATCGCGGGAAAGGAAATTTTCGCACCCGAAGATTCCTGCTTGTCGTCCTTCTCCTCGCTGTCGTACATCGACGAACTCGAAGATTCGCAATTTCTCTTACCGTTGCGCGAATTCCTGCCGATTTTGTCCGTGACGGCGGCCTCGCGCGCGAGCAACAAACTCGGCAAATGATCGAACACGATTGTCTGGAAGATATGGTGAATGGCGCTCTCGAGATACTCGTAAATCGTCTTCTTCGAGTATTCCTCTCGGAACTTTTGTATCTCCTCCCAAAGCGTCAACAAACGATCGAAACGGGCAAAGTATTTTATCGCTTGGATACTCGATGATTGATCCTCGACTACCGTTGGCGGCGTCGTTCCCTCGACGCGTCGCAACACAAAAGTTCGACCCTCCATTCGCTCGTTATTACCGTTTGCGGTTGAAACGAGGATCCGTTGTGGCGTTACGTCTTCCGTTTGATATTTCGAAGCGTGTCTTCGTTGCTTCGTTTTGTTTGAATTCTTCGAATCTCCCTTGACATCCTCTCCGAATGTCATCTGGGACAAATCAATCCCTCCTGACGACGATGACCTCACTTCTTGCGAATCAACGGAAGTCGAGGATTCGCTCACGGGCTTAGGTGATTCTTGAACTCCCGTATCGCGATTATACCTCGTCCATCTTTTATTTCTTTCCTGAGGGACTGGAGTTCCGTACCTTCCGAAGGAACACAAGGTTTTACTATCAAGTTGCATTGATCAATAAATTTACAAGAATTCATTGGGTTATAGCAATTTTTAATAATACATTTTTGTGATGTAATTTTTTCAAGCTTCATTTTCATTTGTTTCATTGATAAATATCAATAAAACAAAGACGAAGAAAGCTTGAAAAAATTACATTGAAAAAATGTAATATTAAAAATTGCTATAAACACATGAATTCTTATAAATTTGATATTTAAATTAATAAATTTGGTATCGAATGGTATTGAAGTTTGCATAGATGGAACGGAAAAACGAAATATTTTTTTTTTCGTACTGACGTGTTTTTTTGGCAAATTTAGGGTACTACGATAATTAAAACATTTTTGAGAGGATTTATTGATATTTAATAAAGATTCATTAAAATTCAACAAAGATTTATTAAAAAATGAATAAAAATTTATTGAAATTTAATAAAGATTCATTAAAATTTAATGAAGGTTTAGTAAAAATTAAATAAGGATTTATTGAAATTTAATTAAAAAAGTAAATAAAAATTTATTACAATTTTATTAAAAATGTCATTTAAAAAAAATTAAATAAGGATTTATTACAATTTTATTAAAAATGTATGATGCTATTATTTATAACATCTATAATTTACAATTTAATAAGGATTTATAAAGAGTTGATAATCGAGATTTACATCAAAAGATTTTAAATAATAATAAAAATAAAGAAATGAAGAAAATCAAGACGAATTAACGATGTAAAGTTTGCATTGATAAAACGCAACGAAGATTGTTTTTTTTTACTCTTTTATTTCTTCATTTTCTTCATTATCCAAAATTTTATCGTGCAAATTTATACTGTAAATTCCCGATAGAAATTCTAATAAACATTTAAGAGCTTTTGTACTCCAAATTAAAAAAAAAAAAAGTTTCGGCTAGTGAATTTTTGTTGCATTCCAGCGATGCAAACTTCGACATCATTATTTCACAACATTATAAAAAAAGACAAAAAAAGCCTCGTCATTAGACAAGAAAGTAATTATTTCGTTATCAAAAAGGAAATAAAGTCGAATTGTTAATGAAAATGAAAGAAAAAGTCTCATTAACGAAAGAGTGAGACGATAAATGTATCCTTGGATAAATTAACCATAGCAGAAATATGTCTCTAAAAAAAAATTCGAAAAATCCTTACCAAGGTGATGACAATAATTCCGGAGAATCGGGAGGACACTTTTCACATTGTCTGTCGTGGCGAATTTTCAGGACTGCTTGTTCATCGAGGCGGTACGAACTGATAGTCGTAGCTGCGAGACAAACGAGCACAAATTCAGTCAAAAGATGGTTCGCCATTGTCGCGAGCGAGTCTGAAGATCTTTCGTGCTTGTTCGTTCGTTAAATAATCTCTGTTAACTTCCCTGTACGAGAGAATATTAAGCAATTCTATAAACCGGATGCTTGTTGTTTCGCGAGACAAACAAAATATTTTGGACTCGGTCTGCGAAATCCGGAACCCCCCCAGTCCCAACAGGAAGTGAAGATTCGTTGCTTTCGTTGAATCCGTACGTTTTTTTTTCCTCTTTTTCTCTCTGTCTATTTAGGCAAGACCCGGGTGACGATATTATATCAAACGAGTCTTTACTCGCGGTCAAAGAGAGCGTCAAATTTTTGAAACAAAGTGAGTAATATTTTAATCGCTATTTTTTTTTAAACTCGGTACTTTTTTCTCTCGCATTTTTTCTCTCGGCCATTTTTTCTCTCGCATTCATAAAATGAAAAAAAAATCCACCGATATTATGAATATTAATAATAATCATGTTTCCTGTAATTTTTATTCTCATAACGATGAGAAAATAATAGTAATAGGAAAAATGATTCTATGGAAACGCACGAATCGCCCCGGTTTTTTTAATTAATAAATTACGTATAAATAAGAAAAAAAATTAGATAAACAAATAAAAACAGTCGCCGTTTGAATGTTTTTATTAATAAATTACGTATAAATAAACAAATTGTGTAAACAGATAAAAGCGATATTCAAAATGAAAAAAAAAATCGACTTGTATTTTGTTAAACTCGATTAAAAAACAACAAATGATCGAAATTTATTATCCCTAAACTCCAATAATGAACGCCAATAGAATTTAGAATTCCATGTTCTCTTTTTTTTCAATTTTCTTTTAAATCATTTCGATCCTTAGTTCGTTTCTTTTTTAATATGAATTTATTTTGGCGGTCGAAACAAAAAGATGCGAGGGCCGAGGGCCTCTTCCGACGCACTGGCCGACGAAATTTGAGGCGACAAATGTTGAACGCACTCAAGAGAGGTGAAGTACGAAATTTTCAGCGTGCACACGGTGACGATGCCCTCGAGTGTGCCGCTGCACTTCAGCTCTTCCTCATTCGTCTGAAAAAGCCTGTGATGCCCTTAAATATTCAACGTCTCATTCTTGGTTTGTTTATATCTATATATATATATATATATACACACATATATATATAAAGCAATTGCAAATAATGGCGAGAAAAACAAATAAAAATAGCGGTAGTGGTAACAGTATTAATATTAATAATCATAACAATATTATGAATACTGATGACAATTATGAGTACGTAATAATGAAATATCTTTTTATCTTTATCTTTTACTTGTTTATCTTAAAAAATAATGCACGCACGCATACACGCAGACACACACACCTTCGATTTTATTTTTTACCAAATATTAACCTTTTGTTGGTGCAGATTTATTTTAATATAGCTTTTGTTTAATTTTCTTTGAACAACGTCCACGTAATGCAATATTCGATAGTCTCCTTGCACTTTTAATTTTGCTATAATAATAATAATAATAATATGGAGGTGAGGTAGGGGACATAGAACCCAAATAAAAGGGCTAGGTGATGGAGGGAACATTGTTATTTTTTGGAACTCTAAACATTGTATTAGGCGTGTTCATTATTACTTTATAAGTTTTTACATCCCGATAAGATGTACAACCTACATGACGTTGAAGTTTGCATCGTTGGAATGCAACGAAAATTCATTTTTTTTTCTTTCAACTTCCCAAATCTCCTTTAGTAGATCTGAGCCATGAAAATCTGGAAAACATTTTTCAGGATCGTTATTCAGCGATCCGCAACCTAAATCTGCAAAAAACGATTTTGAATAATAATAAAAATAAGAAACGAAAAAGAACTTTCGTTGCATTTCAACGATGCAAACTTCAAACCCATCAACCTACATTATAAGGATATTTTGCAATATTTCGAATCTTTCATCGATTGAGCGGAGAATAAACGTTTCAACGTGACTGTAGCGAGACTACTACCTTAAAGTTTCAAAACTCAAAAATGTTGTGACTAAATGACCTACCGATTAATCGTTGATTCTGGGATCATAAAATAGTTTTTTAACTTCCTCGTGAAGTTCATTTTTTGCTGTATGCTCTTCTTTACGTTATAAACGGAAGTTTGGTTAGATAAGCGAATAGGAAGTGAGATTAGATTAGGAAATAAAATAGTAAACGTTTCTATTTTATTTCCTATTTGATTTAATTCCTATTTTATTTATTTCCCATTTTATTTCCTATCAATTATTTTATTTCTTGAGCTTCAGCGTATTGGAACTCAGGAAATAAAATAGTAAAATTAATCATTAGCAATATAATAATAATTACAATTATTATCAATGCTATTATTAAATGCTGCTAGCACTAAATCAGTATTAGTATTATAGAACAAAGAATTATTCTATTGTTCACGATCATTTATTCTATAACAAAAACATTACGACACTGAAGATATTAATTTAATGTGACGCTTCATCAACACGACAAATTCGCGTTGGAGGAATTTGACACAAAAAAGAAAGACGAAGATTGAGCAACCCGCCGAAAGACCTCGCAAAAAGTGCAAGGTGTCATTTTTTTTTTTGTCACGCGACAATAAATATACGTCGCGATACGAGGTCAGCGTTATTTTTTTTTTTTTCTTCTTCTTTTTCCTCTTTTGCATATAACGGACTGGAAAACAAAAATGAACGATACGAAAAAAAAAAAAACATATATCAACGACGACGAATAAAGCTGACAATCCTGGAATAGCCGCGCACGATGTTGCGCGTGACGCACTCGGTCTAATAAGGCAGGACGTGCGTGGACGGCATGGGGAATTATTGACCGACGTACTCGATCTTCTGAGATTTCTGGCGCACTCGGCACCACCCGCCGAGTGCTCCGAGTTGCAGGGCTCTCCGCTGCCGATCGCCCTACTTCCGGTCTTCTTTCGCGCCACGGTACGCGACGAGTGACGTAACGTCTTCAATTTCATTTCGTCAATGAAACCGTGTCATTCTTTTCAGCTTTTTGTTCGTCATTTCTTTTTTTATCTCTTCTTTCGAGGCGCGTTTTAAGTTTTTGTTGTTGTACTTTTTCGACTTTATTTCGAAAACAGAAATCATTGGAGAAAATTAATTTGAAGCGAATATAGTTGAGAAGATTTGGAAAATATTTGCAAAAACTTAGTTATCGTCTTTATTTTGTTTCGTGGTGATTATGGCCCTTTTTACACATAAAAACATATGTTTTTTTTTAATTTTGTGTATACAAAAGACCATAATTCATCTCACACGGAATCTCGCGGTGAGGCGAGCACTTCATCATTTTCATTTTCTCTGTGAAACGAAAAAAAAAACAACTAAACTACTGCAAAAATCTTCCAAATCTTCTCAACTACATTCGTTTTAATTTAACTTTCTCCATCATTCCTATTATCGCAATGGAGCGGAAAAAGTTTTTGAAAAATCATCTTACCCTGAAGCGATGAGGCAGGCATTTCATAATTTTTATTTTCTCTGTGAAGCGAAAAAAAAACTCAATTTTTGCATCCATCTTCAAAATCTTCGCAATTATATTCGCTCCAATTCAACTTTCGTCCACGATTCCTATCATCGCAATAAAGAGGAAAACGTTTTTTTTAAACTTGAAATGCTCCTGGAAAAAGATGCATGTAAAGGGTGTCGCAAGATTCACGCAAAAAGTAATTTTCATAGAAAACACAGGTTTTTAATTAAAAATTGTAAATTTTGTATTGATTCATAAAGTAAACAGTATAGAGTTCTAATCTATACTGTATACTTGTATGGAATAGCATATGCATTTGTTTCTCAACAATCACTTGTGGATTTTCTGAACCCCAAATGCAACAATTTTGTCTATTAACGAAGCCATCAAGATGAAAATGAGCTTCATCGCTAAAGATAATTTTGTTCGAAAAATCAGCATCCACTTGTTGTTCGATAATTCATTCAACGAACTCTCTTCGCTGTTCGTGGTCATTAGGCTTTAGTTCTTGAGTCAATTGAACTTTGTAAGCATGAAGATGCAAGTCTTTCGTGAGAATACACTGTAAAGAGCTTCTCGAAATGTCCAATTCTTGACCACGGTTCCAAATTGATGTTTCCGGACTTTCAGCAACACTCTCACGAACTGCTTCGATGTTTTGTGTTGAACGACTTCTTGAAGGACGGCCAGAGTATCTAAGATCACTAATTGATCCAGTTACCCTGAATTTTTTTATTAATCTCTTCACAGTTGATGAAGTTAAATCACTATTCCGACCATATTTTGTACGAAAATTGCGAACTGTAGCTGCCAAACCTTTATTATTTAAAAAATATTGCTCAACAATGAAAACGCATTGTTCTTTCGTGTAGCGCTCAATTTTTAATAACTCTGAACTGTCAGCTGTCACGCTTTGTTTTCGTTGCCAACACTTTACCGCACAAACAGCGCAAAATTTAAATTTTGCGTGAATTTTGGGACACCCTTTATATATAATGCACAATATTTGTATTGCTCGGACGATTACTTTTATATATCATATGAGGTTGGCACATAAGTAATGAGCAATTGTATGGAACATATGTTTTGTTTTTTAATTAAATAACAACAATCAATTATGCGGAATACAAATTGCCTCCATCGTATAACCAAAGTCCTTTCGCCGTCGAAGCTTGCAAAACTCTCCAAGCTTCAGAAGAATCACTCATTGTTTTATGTGCCAAGCTAATATAAAAATATCACAAAAATTATATACTCTATAATATATAGGACACTTCAAACGAAAAGAATGCACATATATAACGTTAAAGTCAAAATGCTCTCTTCGATCCATTAAAAAAAAAAAGCTCTTCTATACGATGTTATTTCTCGAACAATTTCTCTGTTATTTCTCGAACAATACGTGTGTTCGCTTTTTTTTTTCTTGGTGAATGACAGCCCGATGATTTGATCAAGTGGCGACAAGTGGCCTCGCGTTTCAGCGAGCTAATCACAGAGGCTCCGGCATGTTTGATACCGAGAAATAATTTACGTTTGACGAGGGATCATTGCGAGCAGAATCGCCGATTCGAGGACTCACACGGACAAGAGAACGAGCGACCTGCAATAAGATCGAGAGACGCAACACTGATCTATCCGATTATTCGTCCCACCGTTGAACAAAGAACCTGCACTGTCTCGTATTGAAGCAGACATTTTTTTTCTGTTAAATTAGCAAATAAATGAACAGAGTCGAACGAATCATCATCATCATCATCATCATTCATTGAATGTGTAAAATATTTCAAAGAAACATTTCGATAATCGCCAGGATTTCGATCGACCATAATCTGTACAATTTTCCTCTTTTTTTTTCTCTTCTCTTCCGAAATCTACCCAACGGAACGTAATGCCATGAGAAGAAAAAAAAGTGAAAAAGAAAACTAAATTTCGCCGCGGAATTAGTAGGCAAAAATTGATTTCGGCGTAAATTTCACTATTGGCCGGAATTAATTTCATTAAAATATGGAACAATTTTGATGATCTGCCGCGACGTTGCTTCGGGCGATGTAATCTCGATCGCGATACTCGCGCCATTTCGAGTAACCGTTACTCTTTCTTTTCTTTGATTTTTGTTTCTCGTTTTTTCGTTTGTGCTAAACTTTTGTGCGTTGCGACGTCATAGCTTGGATCGCGGTACTTTCAAAGGATCTTGCGCCGCCGGCAATAATTCGTGCCACCACGTTGCCCTCTCCATACCCCCGTCGTTGCAACGGAAAACTTCCTCCAGACGTTCGTAAACCTGAAAAGAAATAGCAAATTGTTGTAACAAGGTGCAGTGACGAAAATTCGAATTTGGTGAGATTTTAATGACGCAAAATTTTTTTAAAAATACCATTTCGCTCAAATGATTGACTCAATGTCCAAATGTTCGAAAAATTGTTGATATAATATTTTTTATATCATTTTTTTATAAATCATTTTTCAAATACGACAAACCCATATTTGAAAAATAAATACAAAAAGAATTTTTTTTCAATCTCGCCTAATTCGAATCAAATTGAATATACACGTATACAGAGTGTCCTATTTATATTGACACATCGAAATAACTCGAACACAAAAGCGAAAAACAAGAATTGATGGTATACGAGCCCAATGGATTTAAAAGAGAAATAAAATAGTATAATTTGTTTTTCATTTGGTGCACTATAATAGTCTTTTTTTATTGCCCGAGTTCTAACTGCACAGACTTTTTGACTCAAGTATCTACGGGAGCCGAACCCCGACCGGCTATCCACCAGTATCGGTGATGCACTATAATAGTAATTGAAAAAAATCTCAAACAATAATTCAACCGTCCAAACGAAAAAAAAAAAAACAAAAAATTGCGCCTTCGATGATTACCGTAACAACTTACTTTTCCATCGGACATTCCGAGAACAGAATTTAGAACGAAGTCGGGCGGGGCGAGTGCATCCGCAATGGCGATGGCTTCCGGTTTAATTTGTGAACAAAGACTCAGAATACCTTCCCTCACGAAATTAGCTAACTGTGGTCCCGAACAGTATCCACCTTGGTGAATGAAGAGAAAACAAAAACATAGAAAAATCGAAGCAAGTCAATATAAAGTGTTTTTTTTTTTCTTTCGTATTGCTTGAGTTTACCCTGATAAAGAGAGCCGAGATGTTTCTCGAGGCAAGATAACGAATACAGGAGCACCAGCCTCTCGAGGACTAGCTTGAGGTTTTGCTTTCTCGGCTCCTTCCAACTCGAATTTCCTAGTCTGATCGTGCTGTACTTGATTACGATCATCTAATGAATAAATAAATAGTAAAACCAGAATCAGTAATATATATGTATATGAAAATAAACGAACATGATTAATATTGGTACTGTTGTTATTATTATAACATAGCATAGTTCTTTATTTCCAAGTATACCCTTGCGGATTTTTACACAGTTATCGTGTAAGCATAAAGGAGAAAAAGACGGAAAGATGAATGTTAACAAAAATAGAAGAAAACGTGTAAAAGGGTATCAATTTATAGAGGGGGGCCTCTATAAATTGATACCCTTTTACACGTTTTCTTCTATTTTTGTTAACATTCATCTTTCTGCTTCCCTTCTTACCATGCATTCGAAGATTCTCACATGCACAATTCTTTGATCGGTTTCCCTTTCATTGCTTTATTTCTTTTTAGTGCCTCCCCCTTGTAGCCTCTTCGCCACTCTTCCGAACCCACTACCACTTCCTTATTTACTTTTTCTTTTTTCTCCCCGCATTCAAGTATGCCTTTTTCTATGTTTCCAGATCATAGCCTTTCGTTTATTTTTCTTACTCCCTCTATATCTTCGTCTCTTATTTTTTGCCATATTGCTCCTAGCCTAGTTTGCATTCAATATCGCTCCGGCTGCTTCTTTCAAACACTTCTTCGGCCGCCTATCTTTCGGCATTTGCATTATCTCACACAGGTAGTTTGCTGCTCCTTTCCATCCTTCTAGGTTTATGCCCCTTATTCTCACACTCCATTCTCCATACGTAGCTAGGCGTATTGGCATTTATACTTAATGCCATTTTAACATATTTACCCTGTCATTTTCCTTTTTGCCCCCTCTTCTCCCACCCCCGCATTTCCATTCCGTACTTGTTATTATTATTATTTCAAAAAATATTGAGAAACGTAGAAGGAATAATAGAAGAAAAAAAAGACGATCGTACCTCTCCGTAAGCTCGTGAGAGATGAGCAGCTCGATAAACTTGAGCTTTGCTACGAGCTGCGAAATTGTCGAGTCCCTTTGACATGCCCTCGTCAAATTTTCTCTGTGTCTCGACGACCAGCCACGTTATCAGCCATTCGTATGTTTTTCGAACGACTGAAATGAAATACTTGATTTGTGACGGATTGAATAAAAATCATCATCACGCGATCAGAATTAAGAAAATATAATTAATCGTCGATCAATGCGGTATAAATGATCGATAGCAAAACTTTTTTAGCCAGTAAAAGGATTTAGCAACGAAATTCCTTTTTTTTTGTGCTTGTCCACGTGAAATGTTTGGTGACGACGGTGAAGGCTCGAACTCACACTCGAAGCACATGACGTCATTGATGTTCGCAGCTTGGAATGTATTTTTGAGTATGGTCGGCCCACGGACGAGAAACGTCACCGAGGACAACGGGCTGCCGATCGTCGAGCCCGCTTGTACGTCGTTCCATTGTCTCAATATCCAATTGCTCGTTTGTTGAACGAGCACGTTGTTGTCACCCTCGTACGTTACCGTTGGCTCGTGATTTACCCCCAAATCACCGAGATTCGCAGCTATACGCAACATCGTAAAATCATTGATCTCGTTATAAATTGGAATAATAACAATACTATAATAACGGCAATAAGTGCAACAATAACAGATACAAGTGTTATAAACATACAGAGAAATAACACACACCGAATAATTGCCGAAATTACGAAGAATAATTACAAGTCAGACGAACATTTAAACATCTTGAGATTCGTTTTTTTTTTTTTTCGATTGATAGCTGCCGTGAACTGAACGCTAATTTGGTATCGTTTTTAATTAAAAAAAAAATACGATAAAGAAACGTACGTGTATATAAGTGAAGAATAATTTTTAACCCTTCGTGGTCACCCTGTGTAGAATCGACCTGTCGATCAATTTTTGGCATAAATATATAATAGTTCCCGACTTCGAATGGGACTTTATTCACCATCTTATCTGGAGTTTGAAGTATCCTCATACCATAAAATTTACGCTCTTCACATGTCGGAATTACTACCTTTTTTTGGAACGCGCACTATGCTACTATTTTTTCCCAAAAGTAGCATACCTAAAAAGTATTACGTCCAAATTTTAGGTAAAAATCTTGAAAATTCACGGAACTATGATTTTGTGAACAAAAAAGTGTCTGTTCTGCGTTTTCACCTCTCTATGAATTTTTTTTAACATATCGCCATTATATTTCTTATAAATAAATGTATCGTACATCATCTAGAAAGTTCAAAGCATGTTCTGTAATTTTTTGAACTACTTCGGACGGATAGTTTGGTCACAATACTGACTGGGTAGAATCGTCCCAAGTGGGACCACCGCGATTGAATTTGGAACTGTGACCAGGAAGGGTAAAGGCGGGCAACCACTTTAGATGCTTCAAAAAATATTTTTTTTTTGATTTCATAAATCATTAGGAAAATATCTTAAAGCGCGCTCAATCGTTAGAAAAATATCTCCCAAGCGCGCTCAGGTGTCCACGAGCGGTCAGTTAAGTAGTTGTTTGGGTTTTCAAAACCCAAACGAACCCAAACTCGACCGTTTGGCGATTAGCTCCAAAACATCTCCATTCTGGGTACAAAATAATCGAGATAGCGGCATTTCTTGCTGCTATTTCATTCAATAAAGGAAATTCAGCCCTACTCATGGTTATAAATGAACTACAAATCGTAGTTGGCAGGCAGAGCTACAGATATGCCGAGCAAATGGATCAGATGCGCGTGGCTCCGCAAAATAGAAAAAGTTTATTACAGACAAAAGAAGCTCGAAAAGCTCGTAAAGAGGAAATGCAAGCTTCAAATGAGTTGCATGAGGATGAGGAAGGACTGCTGTATGGTGCTGGAATCGCTGATTAATCGATAAGATACTTTATCATTTGATTAAACACATTTGACTTTGAGTTTTTCGTTTGTGAAACTTTAAACGTGTTTTTCTCGAAACGACATTTTTTCAATTTGCGGCAATCATAACTCAAAAACTAATTGATGGATCATCTTCAAATTTGGAACACGTTTACATAATATAATTTATTAAAACATGAACCTAAAGTTGGAAAGATTAGATTGTTTAAAACATATTTATTATTGCAAAATGCGGGGAAAAAAATGCTAAAAATCGATCATTTTTTTTCAAACACGTTCCAACATACAATTCTCGATTTTTTTTTCAAAATTTAGGTTCACTTTCTTAAAAAAAAACATCTCAAGAATGTATAAAAATTTGTTGGACTATTTCAGATGCGAATTGCAAGCTGCACAATTCCCGCAAATCGAAAACGACGATGAGGACACCCCAAGGGACACAGCGGATTACATCTTAATTAATGCATGAAATAACTTGAAAAAATTACCAGAGATGTATGCAAATATGAATAAATTATTATTTTTTTTTAATTGATGTTTTTTTTTTACTTCAGGCCTGAGATTTTTATTATGGAAATCTATAATCAACGATGGCGAGGGAAATAGTTATCTGAGTTAAGGCAGTAGTCTGCTTTACAGGCTTCAAAAAATCGATTTTTCGTTTTTGTCTTAAATCTATTCCAAAACTATCCAAGAATATGTGTTCAAAATTTTAGAGGCCAATTCGACATATTTTCGAAGCTAGATCAGTTTTAGTGGCCGAGCGTCGAGCAGGTGCGAATGCTCGGGCAGAACTTTACAGCCCGTTTTCTCGAGTTTTCATTTTCACAAGTTTTGGAAAACGGTGCCGGCGATAGTAAAAACAATATATGTCCGATCGAAAAAAACCAAAGTGATCTAGCTTCAGTATTGAATTATCTTCTATTTGAACTAAAAAAGTTGGACAAAAGTACTATTTAAATTACTTGTTTTGCAACTTAAAGTGAATTTTTTTTTCAAAAAAGTGAATTTTTTTTTCAAACTTCGAAAAAATTTGGAATTTCGTCATTTCTTCGGTATTTTTTTAGTTCATATAGAAAAGGAACTTATAAAAACTAAAAAAAAATTTGGTTCCACTGTTTCAGATGCATCGCACGACCTCCATCACCGGCACCGATTTACGAGTGCACACTCCAGGCGCCCCAGAAAAATCGTTACAACTTTGGCAAATTTCAATAATTTGTAATAATAAAAATTGTTTTTTAAAGCTTGAATATAATATACTATCGTCTCAAAATTTCGTTTACCGCAATCATTTCCTTCCCTTTCAAAAAAATTGTTGAAAAAACGCTTTTTTTCGGCTCCTAAAGCAGACTACTGCCTTAACCAGGAACACCCATATGTATATGTACGAATGATAATCTAGTAGAAAAACTGCAGATAAAAATTTGCAGGCTTTTCATTTACCCTTGTGATAACCGTGGCCACCGCATGCCTCTCTGCACTCTCTGACACCGTCCCTGCACGTCCACGTAATCAGTGGCTTGATGGCGGATACTATCGAGTGTATTTCGGACACGATTTGACTCTGGAAAATTGCGTGCGGTTTTTTCATGCGTAAAAATCCCCCAAAAAAAGGCTCTTCTCTCTTATTTTCTGTATAAAGTGCGCGAAAAAAAAAAACAAAAATGCCTCACGAGATCGGGAATGTTTCCTCCATCCATGGACTTTTCGACGTTCTCGAGGTACACCTGCGTGAATTCCGACATGAAGGTTCTGATGACGCAGGCTGCAGCCAAGTAAGGAAACAATCTCCATTGCTGCGAAAAAAAATGATGTTTTATTTTTCTTACTTTTTCAAGAAATATTCAAATTTACAGTGGGTCAGAAGAACTTAAAGGCATTACTGGATGGACCGTCGGGCAAAAAGTTAGTCCAAAATGGGCGAATCGTGGATTTACAAGTCTAGATCATGTCGTACATGTTTAACCTTACAAATAGCTAATTTAATAATAAATTAACACTTAGAAATGTTAATTTTCCACTTTTAATAATAATTAAAGTCAAATTCGACGATATTGGCGTGTGCTTGACTGAGATTTTGTCAGTGACTGTAAATGTGTTTCAACTGACCAACGAAAAAAATTCTCAATTTTTAAATTTAATTCAAACGTTTCCATCATCTTATTATCATCAATAATTACCCAAAAACTCAATATATATTGAGTTTTCCAATGATTGCTATTAATTCATCGTTAGAAAAGGCGATACTCCTCGTTACTTTAATTAATTTATCGACAACTATGAGTTAATCGTAAACCGCTTTCTAGCGATACTTTCCAGCGCTAGAAATAGCTACGTTTTATATAAATTACGAAATTACGACGAAGGAAATAGTTCAAGTTTTATTCAATTATTTCTTTATGGCTGCTTGGATGAAATTTAAATAAAATTTATTATTTGACTTCAATTATTTTGGATCGAGCTTTTTCTGACTCCCCCCCCTAGCTACGCCAATGACCATGTAGTATTGGGAGAAACTTTTTCACACTACTGTTGCACGAGAACTACGTCGAATCGGAGCTAAAAAAAGGGGCTGGATAAACTTACATGGAGCTCGTATTCGATTATGGGGGTCTCGGTTAAACCGTTGCTGGACAAGCACGATGCAAATTGCGTTCTCACGGCTGCATATCTGGTTGCTATTACGACCGCAGCCCCGAGGGTATTCGTTGCTTCCTGGCAAATGCCCATACGGCCGGCGGACAAATTTTCCAGAACGGCGCCTATTCGACAATTTGTTTTTCTCTCGTTTACATAAATTTATGCATATATGTGCGTAAGGATCATAGTAAAAGTAATACTGTTTTTTAAGTAAATGTACATAAAATTTATTTAAAAACTAGCTGTGCCCGCGACTTCGTACGCGCAGACCACTGAAATACGTACCGATGCCGTTTTGTTTTTTTTTTTAAAGTATACTCTGAGCTTTGGACCGTCCTCAAAGCAAAGTGAAAAACAAAATAGACAATGAAAAACAACAATTAAAAGTATTTTTCCTTCAGCATTTAGGCTCACTACAACGAATCTTCCATACAAATAATGTTAGCGGTAGAATCACCAGGGACGCGGACATAAAGATTGCTGGAGTTACTAAGACGGGAGAGAGCCACATAGAGCTGGCCGTACGAAAAGCAGCTGACATTGACGCCCACGACCGCAATGCGCAATGTCTGGCCCTATGCTTTGATGGCGTGAATTTTTGAAAACTTCAAATTCGCATATCTTTTCATTGAGCCGATTGCGATGAAATAAAAACTAAATGTTGCTTCAAGTTAAGTCCGTTATTTTTCTGTAACCTCCATCAAGATTGGATCAGTAGTTTTTACGTGACGAGTGCACAAACAAACAGGCATAGAAAAACGGACAAAAATTCCAAAAACGACCTTAATGCATTCTATCATTTATTCTTCATACTCCCAATTAATTGTTTTACCAATATTTTTTTTCCAAAACTGTGGCAAACCCGTAGCGATACAGACGGCCCAATATTCTTCTGATTCTCTGATGCAGCGACTTTTTTTACTCTAGTATCTACACCAAGGTCTCAGAAGTATTGGTCTTCCGTTGACTGGTTGATGCGCCAGTCAGTGCACGGCTGAGCAGTCACCGCTCCGAGTATCGGCCATGCACGCTTAACTCAAAGGACCGCCGGAGCCGAACCCCGACCGCCCATCCAACAGTGTTGGTTTTTATGGCAAATATTTTATACTTTATAATATATAAGATATTTTCATGCACATATATTACCGAGAATTCTTTGAGGATCGGAGAAGGAACTTTCGTACTCGCCCTCCGGTGTGACGTCACCGGTCCTATTCAATAAATTCGCCTTCGGTATTCTGTAGTTGTTGAACATTATGAATCTACGAGAGAAAAAAAAAAGAAAATAAAAATTAAAAAACTGTATAAGAGAGAAGGGATGGGTGAACGCGAGTTATGAAATGATCGCGTTGTTGAGATATGACAATGCCGAATCGACGATTTCCCGCAATTTTGTACTCACCCGTTATCGATACCGTTAAGGCCCATTTTATCGCCAATATCACCGACGACGATTCCGGGCAATGGTAGATACGTGTTGGTATCCCTGACCGGTACGATGAACGCGTTGAGGCCGTGACTCTCGCCGAGTGTTATCAGCTGGGCGAACACTATCGCAACTGTGCAAGTTTTACCTGGAAAGGAAAAGAAACGAAAAACAAGATGATACAAAGTAAAGGAACAAATAAAATGTATATATTTTTTTTTAATATTAATATAATTTTTTTTTAAATATTTATATCGAAAAGGATTATAAAATCACAAGATTAAAAACAATAAATAAATCGGAATAATTTTCGACGACAGAGGATGGAAAAAAATTCCTGAAAATAAGCACTAAAAACGAGCGATCGTCGAAGGAACAAGAGAAAAAGATAAAAAAGCAGTCATAATGGAAACTAGCCTAAATTGCCGACCCAGCATTTGGCCGCTTGAAAGTCCGGCGTGTGAAGAACGAATTCCTTCGTCGTGGGATCGTAAGTGGCCGTTGTTCTCATCATTTTCGTATTGCTACCGTGGCCAACCTCGGTCAGGGCGAAACAGCCCAGCATTTGTTTGTTCCATACGGCGTGAAATATCGGCAGATGCCTCTCCGTTCCCAAGCTCAAGATTGTATTGCCGAAAAGATAGACACCCAGGGCTATTTTTACGGACAACGACGGGTTCACTATCGCCGTTGCTTCGTTAAGCGTCATCAGAAGACCCGTCTTAAATTGAAATAAATCATATATTTCTATTCATGCTAGCTCCTCTATTTTAAAGATCGTTACTCTTATCGTCATCATTATTATTATTAGGGTTATTGTCACCGTTATTGCTCCTATCATGAATGCTGTAATTCACAACTATCATCATGATCATGACTATTTATCTTTGAGCTTTGCAAAGTAGCAGCACTGTTATTATTATTATCGTTATTATTGTTATCTTTATAATATCTCGTTACTGTTACAATTATCATTAATTCTTTATTATTGTTCCCGAGGATCGTTATCGTTTCAGTTATAGTTGGTGTTATGGTGATTTTTTTATTGGTATTATTTGAATTTTCTAGTGTATTAGTTGTCGTTATTATTATTACTACTGGTATTATTATTGTTATCGATGTACAAGTTATACAAGTATATTAAATCTGGAGTCATTACTTTACTTTCGAACAAGTCTATTAAGAGGTCTGCATAAGCTTGAAATTTTGACTTTAACGTGCAACAACGATTTTGTAAAAAATCGATAAACTCAGCGAGTAATGGCGTTTTTTTCTGAAGAGTCGGATCGCCCATTGACCTACGACAAACTTATTTCATTTTCGTTTTTCTCGAGACAAGGTTTTATGTAACGGTGTACGAGGTGTGTAAATTAAGTAATGAGACTGGCAGCGTAGCATTCGATCTGGCAACACTTGGAACGCGGGACTTGGAGGGACGGCGGGTGAACATGTGATACGCCTTCAGTACGAGTTTGAACTCGCTAGAATCATTTGGTTTTCCGTAGCGATCATTTTCGGGCGAAAGTTTTTTCTAGTGCGTCCTAAAAATGAGTGGCATCAATTTTGAGCAATGGTGTGCTATCCAGGTTTTGCTTCAGACTTGAGCACCGTGCAACGGAAACTTTTGCAAAAACCTCAGCAGGCCCACGCAGACCGTGTTTTGTCAAGGGCCGAAACTTCGATAAAGGGTCATGCGTGGGGGGTTGCATCTCGGCAATGCGCCTTGTCACACAGTAATTTCAATCAACGAGTTTTTGGCCAGTAAAAACATTTCTGTGGCTCCTCAGCCTCCTTATTCGCCAGACTTGAGTCCTTGTTTATCTCTTGCCAAGATTGAAAAATCACCTCAAGAGACGTCATCTTGGGATACTCGAAAACATTCAAACGGATGCAACCGACCAGCTGATGGCTATTCCAGTATCAGAGTTCCAGCATTGCTATGAGGATTGGAAGAATCGTCTCCAGCGCTGTGTGACTTCCCAAGAAAGTTATTTTGTGGGAGACAATACTGAAATTTATTCTATTCGAATAAAAAAAATTGAAAAAAAAAACTGTCTCATTACTTAATTTACACACGTCCTAAGTCGTATCGCAAAATCTATTTCTCCGATTCATTTCAAATTCGGAGAAAGCACAGTTCATAACATTTTCTGTTGTATGACTAGATAATTTTTTGATACGTTTACCCATTTGTTAGTAACAAATGATAAGAGTTGTTTTTTTTTTTGGTCGAAAATCGATTTTTTTTTCTACAGTTTGCCATTTTCGTAATTTTCAAAAGTTCAAAAAAATTATCCGTTCATACGAAAGTTTTATTATCATACTAGAAGTACATTTTTTTATTTTTCATTCCACATCACCCTGGTTGCCAGAACCACCTGCACCGATTGGCGATGCAGCAACGGCCGCGCTTTGTTTAAATAATAATAACGCCAATACGCCAATATTCGTCAATCAACAAAAAAAAATTATTTGTTGTATTAATTGTGCATGCATTGTGTGCAAAATCCCAATCTCGTCACCCCAATACTCTCATCAAAAAAAAAATTGAAAATCGTCCTGTTTTTTGGAATTCAAACTTATGCAGATCCCTTAAATCGGAATTTATTATTTTAGTTCCGTACGAACCTATTGAGTTGAAAGCTTCTATTATTATTATTATTATAACTGTATTAAAATAACGCCACTCACTTTGTGCTTGTAACTGAGTTGATTGATGTTTGCCGGCAAAAGTTTCAAATGATCGAGCCTTGCCAATTGCCTGGCGGCTCGCCTCTTCTGTTCGTCCGTGCTTGGTGTTACATTGTGATAGGGATGATACTCGGGGTCGGCTTCCATCGCTTTCCACACCTCGATCTGGAATTTTTAATATATATATATATTTACTTATTTGCTTATTTATTTATTTATTTATTCACTTATTTATTTATTTATTTATTTATGTGCATATATATGGTACAGATTAAACGCGCTTTACCTATTCAAAACTAGTTCTAACAAAATGAATCAGTCAAAACTGTTTCTAAACGATCGTTGGTATACTTTGATCAACTGAATATACACAATCAATGGTATTTACCACGCCTAGTATTAACGTGAAATGAGAAATAAAATTTGTTTGGGTTTGTTTGAGTCTGCGAACTATTTTTTCCTAGTTAAGACGAGTTTTAACTAACATTCAAGTTTATTTATCAATAAACGTCGGTTTTTACTACTAAAATGTAGTTGTGACGAAGGCGTTCCATTCAGAACTAGTTTTGACTGGGGAAAACGCGGTAAAAGTGAAACCGGGTTTTAACTGTAACATATAGATATACACAGTCTGTTTGACAAGAGCGTGTATGGCGAAAGTCAAAAACTGTATGGGTAAGGGCGATGAGAAAAAAATACATACACAATACATGATGTAAACCGTGTTGCTTTATTGTTAATAAGTAATCCAGTCGCCTTCACTATCAATAATCGCCTGGCATCTCCAAGGCATACTTTCCACTTATTTCACGGCATGCTCTGGTCACAAAGACCTCCATATGAGTCAAATCTGTCGACATAATTGCTCGACGTTCCAGATCTTTGGTGTCTATTGATGTGGGTAGACCAGGTATGATGAAGCTTCGTCCGAAAAAAATTACATTTTCCCAATCGCGGTCCAAACTTTCTTTCGTCCAAGTGAGTCTTTTTTCGACGTGTTTTTTGGACAATAGCGGTTCGTATGTGACCACGGTCAGACGACAATCGTACACGCTCTTGTCAAACAAGTATATGCATGGGTGTACAGGATTTATTTCAGCGTGAGTTTGTTTATTTATCATCTAACCTTGAATCTCAACTTATCAGGATCTTCTAAGATCGTACGCATGTCCTTCCAAAGAAAAGACGCCATGGATCTATACTTGGCGAGATTTCCACCGATCGGCAATTCACCCAACCACTTCAAATCATCTTCCGTAGCTTCGAGTCTATCCTCGCAATTCGCCACAGCCATGACTCGACAATAAAAACCTGCAACAATTTCATCGGATATATTAATTTCGATGTGTCAAAGAATCATATGCGGTGTTGGATTCTGAAATTCCGCTGAAAAGTGTAAAGCTTCGCGAGAATTCGTAAAGTTTTTTATGTTGAAAGATCAAAGAAAGCGCCACGTGCACGGAGATTTAAAATTCGCCTTCGTTGAAGTCGAATCAACTTTGCTTATTTTTTGTAAATATGATATACAGCAATTGAGGATGCAGTGGTTTTATGCTACTGCGAATTTGTGTCGATCTTGAAAACCGAGAGTCCTCGGCTTGACCTTCGCCGAAGTTTTGTAACGTTTTTCGCAATAAATCACGGTCCGTTGCACACACCATTCGTTACCTAATCGACTTCGAACAAGATTTACTTCTCGTACGGCTATTTTTTTCTTGCATTGAATTGCATATTTCCAGCGTTGAAACTTTGACCGCTGCCATGTCCAATTTCAACTGGTATCCGAAAAAAGTCCGGGATTTCACGCAGTTCCGATTGTTTTCGTCTCTTTGTCCGTCATTTCGAATAGTCACGTATCATTCCATGACACTTTGACATACACTGCAACCTCTCCGATCGACACCTCCATAAATCGAGTCAGGCTCGAAGCTTGCTAGACAATAAGAGAGAGATTGGAAGGGCACTACTATACGCTACCCCAGCTGCGCAGAGTCGCCTTGAGTGCATGCTGCGCAGCCTCTATGTTTGCAAGTGTGATGCGGAGCTGATCTCGCCACGGTGGCGATTAGAGAGGTCACAGTGTATAGACAACGCAGAGCCTAAACCAGTGAACGGCAACAGGCGAACCGCAGTCCAGATCTGGACCGCGAGGTTAGGCAACTGGGCCGATAGAAAAAAAACTTTAATTAACTCATTCTGTGTGCGATTCTAAAGGCGTCAAGTTAAATTTAAACCGAACTAAAGTTGAAAAAATAACAGTTCTGTAGAAATAATTGACTTGAAAGAAGATGTTTCCTTGCAAATGTACAAATCTGCACCCACAGAAGAATTTTGGGGTAAACATGTTTCAGAAAAGTATGCAAATTGCAAAAAACTGACTCTTAACCTGGCAACTAAGTTTGGCTTGTCATATGCCATATATGTGAAGCATCTTTCTCAATAATGAATTTATTGAAAAATAAATATCGTTCAAGGTTAACGGCTGCCCATCTTGAAGACACTCTTCGCATATGTTGTTCCTCGCGAGAACTAAACTATAAAAACAGGCTCAAAATCAGAGGTGTAATCTCTCACATTAATAACCTATGTAAAGTATATTATTTTTAAGAGAAAAATAAAAATATAAACCAATAATATGAGTTTTCATAAAGCACATTATTTTTGAGAAACAATAATAACCTGGTTGCTGTAATTGATCATTTCAGTTTTTTTCACTGGAGCTCAATAAAAAATTTCAAAAATATCCGGACCCCACTATATTTGCAGAACCCTGGTTTAAACCGCTAAAGATGGAAACATGAAATTTGAACGATATGTTCGTTAGTAAGTGTAGAGGTGCACTAAGCAAGGATTTTTCGAAAATCAACTCTCAAGGGGGTGAAATTGGGTGTAAAAGTTTGTATGAAAAATTATATTCCTTGCGTGTATCAAATTCGAACTCGGTATGAATATTCTTCGAAAGAAAGAACAACGCTAATTTTAGGATTTTTAAAATACAACCCCTAATAAGGGGTGCAACTGGTAATGAAATTTCCATGAACCAAATTCTTCGCAGGCAAAAGCTCGTATGTACATAAAATTTTAATTATGCAGAATCAATAGTTTCGACATAGAACATTTTTTTAAATTCTTCAAAACAAATGATAAAACGCATATTTTAGAATTTTTTTAAACAATCCCTAATTAGAGGTGCAACGGGGTGTTGAATTTTGTAGGAGAAAATCGAATTACCCGCTTTTATTTCAATTAAATTCGAAAGATATATTCCTTAAGGCGGGATCCTGAATTAGCCGGTTCGAAAAATCGATATTTTGAGGAATTTTTTTCGGGTAAAAAAAAAGCAAGTTTAGCGAAATTTTCAGATTATTTTATTACATGTCTGAACATAAGAAAACAATTTTTTTTAAAGAAAAATATCAACAGGCAACCGATTTTTATCCACATTCGTGCCACTGCTGTTTCCATGCGGCGTGACAAATGGAGCTTGTAATTTTCATCTGAAACAAAAAAACCAAAAACCATTTTAATTGTGACATATTTTTCTTCTATATGAACTAAAAAAAACGAAAAAAAAATTGAAATTTGAATGTTTTTTCGGGTTTGAAGTAGAAAATGTGCTTTTTGTGAAAAAAAAAAAATTATTTCAACTTGCTAAAAAAATTGTTAAGAAATTTTTTTTCGACAATGTTTTTAGTTCAAATAGAAAAGAAAACGATACTGAAGCGAACAAGCTTTGGTTTGTTTCGATTGGACTTCTAGTTTTTTTTGTAATCAGATACGCCAAATTAGAAAAATCGTAAAAACGAAAACTCGAGAAAACGGGCCCCTAACTGCCCGAGCGCCCGTATACCTGCTCGACACTCCACTACGTTCAGTGCTGTATCTTTGGAAATATTTCGAATTGGGCTATAAAACTTTGTCTAGACATTCTTAGATACATCAGGAATAGATTTAAACAATAAAAAAAAATCGATTTTTTGGACCTTCTAATTCAGGATCCGGCCTTAAAGGGCGTAGAGGTGTACTAAGGATTTTTCGAAAATCAACCCCTAAAAGGATGAAAAGGGATGTAAAAATTTGTATGGAAAATTGTATGCTTTGCATGTATCGACTTCGAACTCGTTATGAATATTCTTCGAAAGAAAAAACAACGCTAATTTTAGGATGTTTTAAATACAACCCCTAATAAGGGGTGCAACTGGTAATGAAGTTTCTATGGGCCAAATTCCACGCGAGCAAAGCTGCGGGCGAAAGCTAGTATGTATATAAAATTCCAATTATGTAGAATGAATACTTTCGACACAGAAAATTTTTGACAATTCGCTTATATTCGATGGCGTTGAAGTTTGCATCGTTGGAATGCAACGAAATTTCTTTTTTTTTTTCAATTCATTTTTATTACAATATATAATTTTTTCAGAGATTAACGATCGTACGAGAATAAGATTCCTACGAGAATAAGAAAAACCGTTTGAGTGATTTTCGTGCCCTAAATTGGGCGAAAAAAGCGTGAGCAATAGAGGAAAAATTAACTTTCGATGCGTTCCAACAATGCAAACTTCAACACCATTATATTTGGCTGTCGAAAGGGATCTCCCCTCTTGAAAAAGCTTTTGCGATGCAAAAATTCACTTGCTGTCGGCCATATTGACTAGTACAAATCGCTGCCGCTAGGATCGTTCATCGCTACAACTGGCGTGACACGCGACGGTTCGTAACGCTGCGCTCACTTGAGACTAGCTTTGATCACGCCACATTTCTCCTTCCGCAAGCTCTGACTCAAGTACATGTATTATAGACAATTTTCACAATCGTCAATCATCACCGCGATGAGATATCTCGTTCGCTTTTTTTTTTTTATCGGCCTCCTTTTCTTCCCGATCGGTAGTCTCGCCGACGACAATACCCTTATCCTCGTGTCCGTCAGACGGCGCGCCATTGCTCGAGATAAAATTTTGAAAAATTATATCTATGCGTTATGAGAACGTGCGTGTGGGCGTCAGAAAAGCGTGCAGCAGGTGCGGACGATAATGGACACGCGATTACGAGAGGGCCTTGAATGAAATCCTATCTCGAAGAATAATCGTCGCTACCGAGTTTTCCAAACTCCAAACTCGCGTAGTCATTTTAAAAAATCTATATTTGCGTTTGTATGGCAAAATGCTTGTCAAATAAAAAAAAAAAACGTTTTTTTTTCGGAATAAATAGTCTAAAGACGGAGAAAGCACTCGCTGTATGCTATTTCCATGAATTATTGCAGATTAGTGAGCAAAAAAGTGTCACGCGCGAAAGAGCTGAGAGTCCAACGTTCACGTTCAACGTACAGGGTGACAATTATGAAGTGACAATATGTTCTTTCGAGGTTTTGGCATGGAGATTTCGCAACCCACAAAGATATGATCTTCAATGGTTTTTAAAGTATTCTTCGAAGAAATATATCGCGTATTTTTTGTGACGAGCGGTATTTGCCAGAAAAAAAAAATTAGCGTTTTGGAAAAAAGTAAAAATTCCATTTTATTTCAGCTGAATCGAGATAGTTAAGGGACCGTTCCAATTAAATTTTTTTAATTGTTTTTTTTTTTACATTATCGAAAAATATGGACATTCAGAAACATGCTGTTAAATTCCGGTTTTTCTCTCGGAACGTCGTTTTTCAGAACGGTGAAAGATTTCAAACGAAGATTTTTCACGTTATTCTTCACGTTATTCCTTAACGCCGTACAGAAGCGTTTTTTTTTTAATTTCAGATTTTGTTTAACGAGAAAACTGTCGTAAAAAGGCCCAATTTGACACTTAATTTTGAAATGCCCGTCATTTTGTTAATTTTCATTTTTTTAAAATCCTCCGTACGCCTCTACAGCTTTTCGTACTGATTCATAATCTTTTTGGTTTTTTTCTTTCGCACAATTTTTGGAGGAGTCGGACTTTCCACCGTCAGGTGGTATTTTTTTAGGCATCACTTTGCAGTGGCCAAAAAAATTATATAAAAAATAAATCTAAAGCATTAAAAAATATTTTTATGTGCAACATAAGTCATTTGAATAAAGGAAAAAAAATCGGACAGATTAACGAATTTTATAAAATAAAAAAAAAATTATGAAAATCAACAATTTTCAAGCTAGTCACACTGGAATGTTCCCTTAAGCGGTTGCACGACCTTGGCGCTCGAAAAATAGGTATAAAAAAATTGACGCGACTATTAAGTATATAAAATAAGTTTTATTTTTCACAAATACATTATAGTTTTATGAAAGAATTAAAAAAAAAAACAAATAACAAAAATAAAAATGGCGGTGATGTAAGTAGGCGACTTAGATCACCGCCATTTTTAATGTTTGTTATTTGTTTTTTTTTTTACTTCTGCAGGACCCTCTATTCAGACTGACGGACAAAATATCTCGCGATCTACTCAACCGATTTTGATGAAATTTATACCACATATTCTTTATAATATTATGTAGGATGTAGCATAAGATATTTTTTTTATTGGATCGTGCATTCATTTTTTTATTAATTTTTAAAACTCAATTTATAAAACCCCATATGTTACATAGACCAAATGTTTAGGAGGCAATAAAACCTGCTTATTAATTAATGCAGTGATTATTTAGTATATTTTGAAAATATAGAGCCTAACAAATTATATAAAGGTATATTACCTACATAATTTAGAATGATGTTAAATAGTATAGACTCAAAACCGACACTGGTGGATGTGCGATCGGGATTCGGCTTCAGCGGTACTTCGAGTTAAGCAGCATTGTGCATGGCCAATACTCGGGGGGTGACCGCTTAGCCGTGCCGGGGCACGGCTAAGCTGGCGCATCAACCAGTGAGTGGAAAGTTAATCCTTCTGATACTTTGGTGTAGATACTTGAGTAAAAGTATTGTGCACCAGAGAATCAGAAGAATATGGGGCTGAATATACTGGTATGGGTTTTCCACAGTTTCCCTGTACCCTCGGCAAATGCGGTATAGTGTAGCCTAAGATGGTTGTGGACGCAACGGAAGTTAGGTTAGATTAGCGAAGTTCGGGTAGGCAGTGACAGGAAAAGGGTTCAATTGAAAAGTTTTATAACTTTAAAGCCCACAAGGATATACGTTGGAACACTGGAAAAAATATTTTAAAAATATTTAAATTTCGAAAAAAACACAATTTTGGTGACGAAAAACAGGTGTTTCTAGTTAATATGAAAGTCAAATAAATGAATAAATACATGAAACATACGTTCATTAAATAATAAATATATTCAAGGCCAAGCTTAGTCTAAAACTCCTGGTAGTAGCGTACTGAGTAGGTATACAGTGGTCCGCCGGGGGCACCAAGAAGACGAGGGCACCAAAGTTAAAAAAAAAAATCAACCGATTTGTTGACATTTTTTACTTTGTTCATACACAAGCAAGATTTATTTTGTTCATACGCACGCTTTATTATCAATATGCAAATAAAATATGTACGTGAATGGTGTCTAATTTTTAGCTTGCCAGAAAAATGTTTAAAGCTATTTTTCAGGGGCCCATTTTTGCTGGACCGCCCCGGGCCTACCATACCCTAGATCCGCCACTGCCGACGAGCAAAGTGTAAACAAATTGATAAAGAAAGTAAAGGTGTTTAAACATATACACTTGAGTATATATGCCTCTAATGTATTTTCCTATTTGCCTCTATGAACAGATATATGTATATTTAATGTTCGTTTTTTTGTATTCTGAAAGCGTACGTTTGCTGTAAAGTCGTCATCACGCGTTAATAAAATCCTATTCACAACAGTTGTTCATTTTCTTTTTCAGAGGTCGTTTCGCGACGCAAAAGTCAAAGACGTTGAAAATCGCATCGCGGACTGGCTTCGCCGTGGGGTGACCGGCTAGAGGCTGGGCATTCGCGGACGGCAGAAGGTGTAACGACGATAAAAATTCATGAATGTATTTTTTTAGTAATAAAAAATTGTATTTCACTTTTAATTAACTGGCTAATATTTCATTTACAATCCACTTTAAAACCGACATAACACTATCTTATCTATCTCTTTGTCAAAATCAACGTATTCATAGTCTAGAATATTTAATATAGCCCATATTACCGATGTTTGGTTATTGGATGGTGAATATCGTTAATAACCAAAAATAGGTAATATTGGGCTATATTGAATAGTCTAGACTATTAATAAGTTGATTCTGATAAAGAAATGGATACACGGAGAGAATTAATTGTTAAAAATTACCGTGCAGTAACGGTAACCAGATGACAACCCTGAAACTTCGTTTATTATTACTGAGTAAAACACAGATTTTCACGAAAATAAAATAAAATTTCTTCTTCAGATAGAAAATTTTACCAGATTTTCTAGTAAATTTTCATGTGTAACAAAATACGTAAAACTTAAATTTAAAAAATATATAATATCAGCGAAATTTTACTGTGCATTTTTATTATTTTATGCCTTTCAAAAATGTCTATAAAAAAGTATCGTCTTTATAACAGTTATTTTGAGATTTATTATAAAATTTAATGAGTTTTATAGGAAAATGTATTGTGCTCTCGGTAAAAATTATCGTGCGCGCTACCCTTCTTGTATAGTAAAATTTTAGCTACGTATTTAAAATTTTCTGTAACGTGAGTTAAAAAAAAACTTGTCGCCTACGAATTATTATGCTTTTCTCACTTGTCACCACATTGAAATAAATCACGGTAATTTTTACCGTGAAATTCACGACGAAAATTACTTTTTAATTCTCTTCGTGTATAAATATACATATCGTCAATAAATAGATATCCATTCGATAGCACTTTTTGATACCGTTTAGATGTCGTTTTGTCAACTTTATGGATGCCTTCTGGACAACTTTTAGATGCCTATGGCATCTTGATATTCTCATGCCTTTAAGAGGATATCATTCGGATATATCGACTTGATAACTTTCGCTAACGTAACGATGACCGATAAAAGTGAACCTCTAGTTGTCAATTTGTCAACCATTAAAAGTTGCCGTATAGTTAACTAATTGTATACAAATAAGTTATCCGCGAAGCGGTCATTAGTGATTCTATTTGTAATACAAAAAGGCATCTCTTTGGACAACCAAAAAGTTATCCATATCCGTTTCGGGATATCTTTCAGATACCATATGGATAACATTTTGCTACCTGGGCAATCAAGCATTAACTGGCAGGTATTTCAAAATCGTCGGATGTTTAAAACCTACATACAGTGAAATCTCCCTAAGTCAACGTTCACGGGACTGAATTTCCGTGGTACTAGAGAGAGTGGCCTGCTAGAGAGCGTCCCCCACCGCGAACTACTGAGCGACGCAGTGTGGCGGGATATAGTTAGGTTAGGATAAATATTCAAATGTCACATGTTACTTTTACTAGGTTATGACAGATTAGAATACTTTATTATTGTTTGAGGGTAAATAATTTTTAGACGAGATCATAATGAAAGAAAATTATGTTTTATTTTAAAATTTTATGTTTTTTTATAGTATAATAAACTCTTTTCCCTTTTCTTTTTTTCGTTCGTGTTATTTATGACTTTTCGAATTACGAAGTGGCAAGTTTAATACTGAAATTGAGATTATGATTGCACTCCGTTCGTTATGTTACCACCAGAGAGAATTGAGGAGAAATTACCTACTACAGAGCGTTGAGTTAGGGAGAGTTTACTGTAGTATTACAGCATTTGAACTTTACAATAAAATGAATTCATTCGTCCGCTCGATATTTTTAACGTTTTCTCGACTTTGCCGAATCAAAAACTTTTTTATCAAACATTGTACGTTGAACGTTTTTCACCATGTAAATAACTTGTACCGGACGATGCTTTAGCGATAGTCAGTCGTTCCAATAGCCGAAAATGCCGCTGTTGTCAAGTCTATCGCTTATTTTTTGCTCGAATAAAATTGCATCATATATATATATATATATATATATATATATTTAATTGCAAAACTGACAAGTATTAATATTATTTCCCGGCATAAAAATATATTTCAACAATATCACGAGTTGGAAATTGCCCAATAATAATTTATTTCAACATGAAATTTTATTCGCAAGAAGTTGGCAGCTTGCCGAAAACTCATTGTATTTTCGGGTGTACTTCCGAAAAGCCCACAACTCCGATTAATTTAAAACTTCGTATACTTATGTATTTTGACTCGCTGATCACGAATACGATAGTGAAAATACCCGCAAATTTTATTTTCACGGTCAAAACTTTTTTAAACTTTTTTTTTAAGTTTTTCTATTTTATTTTGATAAATATTGATCTTCGAGAAAAATGTTTCCTACAAGAGTTGTAGCTTATGAATAGACTGATATTTTATGTTCTATACAGGTTTTGTCTAAAACCATTATTTTTTTAGAAAAATGGGATAATGCTCCGATAAGTATATTTTGCTAAACTCTAGTAGTTTCGATGTTATCTACTTACGCACTTTACCACGGGGAGGTTAGAGTTTAGTCTTTAAAGTGCATGTTTTTTTTGTTGCTTTTCTGTATTTTATTCTTTTTTGCTTTTTTTGTATTTTAGTCAATTTTTTTTGTATTTTATTCTGCTTTTTGATCTTTTGTATTTTTTATTTTGGTCTTTTTTGTATTTTATGTTGTTTTCTGTTATTTTTTGTGATTTTAGTATTATATAGGAAAATATTGAAGGTTAAGCAATATAAAAACGAAAAACTTATGTGGCTTTGTTTGGGTTTGTTTGGGTTTGTTTGGGTTTGTTTTATTTGCGTTTGTTTGGGCCCATATGCAGTAAAGTGCGTAAGTAGATAATATCGAAACTAATGGAGTTTAGCAAAATATACTTATTTGAGTATTATCCCATTTTTCTTGGAAAATAATGATTTTAGACGAAATTTGTATAGAACATAAATTATCGGTCTTTTGATAGGTTACAATTTTTGTAGGAGACATTTTCCTCTACGATCAACATTTATTAAAATAAAATAGAAAAACAAAAAAAAACCGTTTTTTTTTAGTTTTTACCTTGAAAATGAAATTTGCGGGTATTTTCACTATCATATTCGTGATCAGCGAGTCAAAATACATAAGTACACGAAGTTCTAAATTATTCGGAGGTGTGGGCTTTTCGAAAGTTTATCCGTATTTTCATTCCCACTCTTGCAGCTAAAGAACGGTATCGAAAGTCCTTTGAAAAAAGCACACACGCACACACACACACACGGCCGTCTTTGTAAACACGTCACTCTGTATACATAGTTGCGCCGAAAAAGCGCGCTCTTGGCTAATGCGCCTCTCGTGACTAATAGCTCAAATAGACAACCGCGGACACACGTACCACCGCGGCGTATACCGGCCCGCGCGCGCACTCCCGAAACAACCGCCAGTGTCGCGGGCACTCTCGCGACAAAGCACACCCGGCAATTTCGGCGAATTGATATTAACGATGTTCGTTGTATACGCAAAGGCGTGTCTACACGGCGTCGTTTTGTTTTTATCTGGGCGCATTTGGACAGGAAGCATTTGCAGCGGTTACTGCAGCGAGGAAAGACGAGAAATTTTCTCGAATTCGACGATAAAGCGACAAAACGATGCTTCGAAAAGAGATATTAGTGACAAAAAACGAAGATCGCGAGAAAGCGAGACACGAAATTTCAGCACGCAGATATTTTTATTTTCCAGCACTCACTCTATGGGAATATAATGCTACAAACGGTTGCCGGCTAGCGTCGAATCGACTGGACTGACACGACTTACGACCACGTTGTTCTCTTTCCTCTCCCTTGTACGCCCTCCTCCCCCCGCGGCTTCTCCTCCTCCTCCTCCTCCTCCTCCTCCTGCCGACCACCGCCCGTATTTTAACGCGGGGCGCTTATGGTAACGCCAAATGGCAACACGACTGCCGCCGCCGGCTCGATTATCGCATTTTCTCTCATTGACATAATACCGCAACGAACAGTTATGTATACAGTTATCCCAGGGAGCGTGACGACGCGCGCGCTCGGCCAATCCGACGCACTTTTGTCACACAGCCGAACCTTCGTGCATTTATCAACATTTATTTCTTTTATTTTTGTTACCCTTTATTACCCTTTGTCACGCGGTTGCGTGACAAAGGGTAATAAATTATGAATGGTCAGAGGCCAGAGTTACACCATTGTTCGATTGTAGGGTTGATAAAGGTGAACTTTTACGAGAAACGCAGTTTTTCATCCTACCGACCGAGGGTTAGAGAGGATAAAATTTCGCGTTTTTGTGCCGGTACGACTATTGATAAAACACGTTGAAAAGTATATACAGTCGACTCTTCCTAAACTCAACGCTCTCGGGACTGAATTTCCGTGGTACTAGAGTGGCCTACTAGAGAGCGTCCCCCGACCGCGAGCTACTGAGTTAGTTAGGTTAGGATAAATGTTCAAATGTCACATGTTATTTTTACTAGGTTGTTTCAAATTAGAATACTTTATTATTGTTTGAGGGTGAATAATTTTTGGACGAAATCATAAGGAAAGAATTTTTTTTTTTTTACAGTATAGTAAACTCTTTTCGTTTTTCATTTTGTCGTTCATGTTCTTTATGACTTTTGGAATTACAAAGTGGAAAGTTTAATACTGAAATTGAGGTTATGATTGCACCCCTCGTGCACTTTCCATAAATGAAGGAGGGGGTAACGCTTCTCCGTTCGTTGTGTCACCACCGGAGAGAATTGAGGGGAAATTGCCTACTACAAAGCGTTGAGTTATCGAGAGTTTACGGTATATATAACAATAAAAATACAGTGATACAGCATACGGATAGATTACTTGCCCCGACCTCGTATATTGACGTACGTATAACCGCCTGCACTGCGAATAAACGTAAACAAGCAAAGGATCGTCGATATTACCCTCACAAAAAATAACTGACCCCCAATATCTCAAATTGCCCGATCGCAATTTATCGAATCTCCGCAATGTTAATCGTAAGTTATCGTCGTGCGATCGTTCCCGCGAACTGCACGCTTCACGTCTCGCATAACCTCAAAATACTCGAGCCGCTCGCGTTTTTTCGTTCGTTTCGCGTACCGGTACGGCAAAAATTTCACACTCTGCTCGATTCCAAACGCCTCAACGATCGTACGAAGCCTAATCAAAAATGGAAATACAAAAACTTAAAAAATAAATAAAACGAAAAACGTATTTCCGTTTTTTAAAACGAAAGATATAGCTGGGGGAAGAAAAAACGGATGAACGCGTGTTTCAGACGACAATGGGTAGCCTGGAATTGAAGCAAGTGCTGACGGGTCACAGGGGCAGAGTGTGGAACGTTTGTTGGCATCCTAAGGGCGATTGGTTGGCGTCTTGCGGCGAGGACAAAACCATCAGGATATGGAGCGGCGAGGGTGCCAAATGGTCCGTCAAGATGATCCTCACCGAGGGACACACCAGAACTATCAGAGAGATCGCTTGGTCGCCTTGCGGCACTTACTTGGCGTCCGCCAGCTTCGACGCGACTACCGCCATTTGGGAGAAGAAAGGCAACGAATTGGAGTGCTACGTCACGCTCGAGGGACACGAGAACGAAGTGAAAAGCGTCAGTTGGTCAAAGAGCGGACATTTGCTTGCTACTTGCAGCAGGGACAAATCCGTCTGGATATGGGAGTCTAACAATGACGAGTACGAGTGTGCCGCTCTCATTAATTCTCATACTCAGGATGTCAAGAAGGTGAGACGCTCGGCTATCCATGGGTATACGTTAATGCTGACATAAGCATAAAATCTATTTCTCGTCAATTGTTGTCCTCTGCACCCTTTAACGGCATCGAAAATAAGTGGAAACAGCAAGACTGAAAATTCATATACATTTCAAGCGTTGATTTTTCATTGGGAAAAACTTTTTTGTCGCTTAGTAGTATAATAATAATGATAATAACAACTGATGATAATAATCTTCATATTAATAGTTATTATTTATTAGTAGCCGTAGAAGAATTTATTATACAAGGTATATCCCTTTAGGATTTTTATACAGAAACGTTTCTACATATGGTTTCTCCTTACAAAATGTTCTTATTTCTAACTTACGTTCTATTGTTGTTGTGCCTTTTGTTTTCTTTGGCATTCGTTTCCTCGCTCACTATTAGATGTACAACTTTGCTTCCGCCGGTTATTTCCAAAATTTGAGGCTTATTCTTAAAAAGTAATTACCTATTCATGATTCAAAGTACTGTCCGTCGTTAGCTACTACTGTTTCCCATCTTTTTGGCAATTGTTGGATACCATCTCGAAAAAATGATTCCATCTCGAACAACTCTTCCACCGCCATGCCGGTTCTTGACGTCAAAATCACTGCTCTTGAAGCGTTGAAATTACTCACGACATGTTCTTACACTAAGAGCAGACTCATCGTAAGTACTTGAGAGCATTCGCTGCGCCTCAGCCACAGTTTGCTTCAAATGGAAGCATAAAATCAAAACTTCCCACAAATGACGAAAATTTGGCTCGAAAACTGACATCTTCGATCGAAAGAAAATTCATGATGCAAACACAAATTCACTAATGTGGTGCTGTCTTTGTATTAACAGATGTCCAAGCTTACTGTGTGACATTTTTTATCTGCCTATTTCGACCAGCACTTACCGCTGCAGCCATCTATCGAAAAACTGCAGAAGCAACGTTGTACACCTAATATTTTCCCAATTAGTTTCTTGAAATGCTTTGTATACGTGCATAGTTCAATTACAGGCTCCTTTTTTAGCATCGTCTGTATCTTTGTGTCGATTTGCTCTCTCCTTTATCTCCTATCCACTTTTCCAGATCTTCTACTATTTCTTTTTTAATTTTTCCTTTGGCTTTCTCGCCTTTCTCGCCTTCGTACAAACCCTGCACTTGTTATCACTATACCCCTCATTTCCTTCCTTGCCCACAATTCCACATCTCAGCCTAGCCCAAGTTTCTTTTGTTTCGCCTATTACATTCACATCCTCCCACTATTTCTCTGTCTCTATTGTGTACTTTCTGCTTTTGTATCGTGAGCAATACGTCGATTTTTCAATTTTATTCCAATCCTGTTGGATTTCTTGGTCAACTTTTTTTTTCGTCCCCCTTTCTACTATTATCTCCATTTCCCTTATATCGTCGTTTGCTATCGCTCTCCATATGTTTCCCTCTTCTATTTCCTCCATTGCTTCTTTGACTTCCTCTCCCCATTTTGTTGGATTTTCATTCAATACTCCTTTCGCCTCCTCTTTGAGTCATTTCTTCAGCCACGTTTCTTTTGCTATCTTCATTATCTCTATCAAATAGTTTGTCACTCTTTTCCATGTTTCTACTGTTATACCTCTACATCCCGCTTCCATCCGCCATATATAACTTGGCGCATTCCTATTACGGCACATGGACATTTTTTACAAACCCCCTTGGAGTCTTTCCACTAACTCCATCTCCAAGACAATCTTGTCTTTATTTCGTATTAATCCCTTCTTCATATTTCTACATTTCCATTATACCTTGTCATCGTATAACCTTTTTTTACCTCCGCTTTTGTCAATTCCACATCTTTTCCTCTAACAGTCTCACACATTCACATGGTACAATCTGCATTTTCTATTTAGCAGTTCATTTCGAATTTTCTTTTTCTCTTCTGCACAGTTTGCACCATTTTTTTTATACCCTTTGTTACCCTCTTATTCTTACCCTTTGTTCTTTATTTTCTATTTTTACTCTTTTCTGTTTACAATTGTCTTGGCCGATGAGTTCCTTCTTCGCTCCACCGCCTGTCGTCTGTTCCTCCATCCTTGTTCCATCTCCATTCCTCTGGCGTTCGATTCTACGGTTTTCAGCTTCTTCTCTCCTCTTGCTATTCTTCTGTATCACTCCTATCCCTCAATTTTCATGTCCAATTCGCTCCTTCCGCTCCCAATCATCTGTGCTCCTTTATTTTTACCTTTTTTCTTTTCCCTACGTGCCATTTTAGCCGTCGAAAACGTGTAAAATGTTATTTTTCTCTAAATACACAGTCCCCCGAAGTATAAAATGTTACATTGACATTTAACAAAATTCAATACTCCATTCCTGTTCAAAAACGATATCTGAATTTAAAAAATAGACGATGAAAATTATCCGAATCGTCTTACGGAATATCGCAAAATCAATCATCTCAGTAATACTAGGCATGATAATAAATAAAATTTAAAACAATTAAAGGTAAGATGGCACCCACACGAGGATATTCTCGCGTCAGCGAGTTACGACGACACGGCGAAGATCTACAAGGAGGACAGTGACGACAGCGATTGGTCGTGCGTCGCCACCCTGGCATCTCACACCTCGACCGTGTGGAGTTTGTCGTTCGACGCGAGCGGCAGTCGATTGGTAACATGTAGCGACGACGCGACACTGAAAATTTGGCAGGAATACAAGCCGGGCAACGAGGCTGGTATCGCCACACCCAACGATCAGTCCGTGTGGAAATGCGTTTGCACACTCGCGGGTTACCACACGAGAACGATTTACGATGTCGATTGGTGCAAACTCACCGGTCTCATAGTGTCCGCGTCCGGTGACGATATAATACGAATATTTCGCGAAGACACAGCCAATTCGGATCCCAATCAGCCTAGCTTCGATATGACGTGTTCGGTGGATACGGCCCACTCGCAGGACGTTAATTGCGCCCAATGGAATCCTGCGGTTGCTGGACAACTCGCATCGGCGAGCGACGACGGAACTGTCAAAATTTGGTTCTACAGCGATTGAACGCGTCCCAGCCGGTGGGGCGGGAACGTGGGAGGGGGGGAGAGGCTCTTTAACTGTAAAACAAGCGGGAAGGAATATTAAGCGAAAATAAATAACGACGAATTTATATGTACAAACGTTTTTCTTGATAGTAACGACGCAATTGCCAACGGCCGTTTTCATCGCTCATAGCGGATGCGTGTTCATTTTGTTTGTTAGTAATGCCGATTGAAATGCTGCTTTCACTTATAATCGACGTTTTTATAGGTAATAAAGTCAATAAATAGCAGAATTTAATAATCATTGTTATTCAATGGCTATTTTTATTCAAAGTTGGATTATGGTCGTTTTTCTTTTTCGTCAAAGCTTACAAGTAGTTTTTTTTATCGGTCGTTAACAAATTACCGGCTTTATTAATGAGAGCGTATAAATAAGTGTTTTTAATGATAGCGAAAAAAAATGGAATGGCGGTAGTGACAGAAATAGCTATTTTTATCGGCAATAGTTAGCAACTCGTTATCTTTAATGGTAATAATAAATAAGAGTTGTTTTTTTAACGGCAATAGTGAAAATGATCATTTTTACTGATAACTGTAAATAAATGAGCGGTTCTATTGGTAATAGTGAATTAATAGTTATTTTTATTGATTCTCGTATCATGAATTCACATTTCGAATAACAATAGCAAAAAACGCTCGCTTTTCTTTTGGAGAATAGTGAATTAATAGCAGTTTTTTATTGATATTGGCAATAGTGAAAAAATAGCCCCTCATAGGTATTGTTATTAATAATCGTATCGAGAATTGTCACTTCAGATGGCAATAGAAAAAAAAGGTAGTTTTTTTTGGTAATAGTGAATTAATAGCAGTTTTTATTAACAATAGTAAGAAAATAGTCACTCTTCGTGGTGATGGTCAAAAAACAGTACTTTATTTATCATAAAAGAATAGCTATTTTCAATGATAATGAAAAAAATTGTAATGATTAACGTAATAGTAATAATCGCCGATTTTTGTTGGTAATTGAGAATAAATGGTAATTTTTATTACCAGTAGTGAATAATCAAGCATTTGTATTGCTACTGGCGAAAAAATGAATTTCCATTGGTCGTAACGAAAAAGTTACCTTTGCACTCGCGAGCAAGCATCAACGTTAATCGACCTGACTTTATTTGTTGTTGTAGATCCAAAACGCAATCTTTTCTGTTCCAGGCTTCGTTCGATTGGTCCCTAAATGCTCGGACGTAGCGGCACGTTACTGCAAGCCGGAAGTCGTTTACACTCGGGATTACTCGCAAAACATTGCGGAGTTCAGATGTCGTCGGGAAATGGAGTTTCGCTTAGTCGAGTGGTGGAGGCAATGAACGATTTCGCTGACTCGTCGCTCGCCGCGTCCTGGGACAACGTCGGTCTTCTCATCGAGCCGACGAGCCCGAAAAATGTCAAGCATATAATGCTCACCAACGATCTTACTGAGAATGTCATGCGAGAAGCGATCGATCGCGATGTTGATCTCATCGTTTCTTATCATCCACCGATATTCGCGCCTCTGAAACGTATCACCAATGCCAGTTGGAAGGTACGTGCTATTTGAGTGGATATTTCCATGATGGAGACACGAAAAAAATATCGAGACGGAGAAACGATACTCACGGACATAATGTAAACGTAATCAAGGGGGCAATGTGATCGCGATAAGAATTTAATCATAATCGTATCGCAATAGCACAGCCTGTTTGACAAGAGCATGTACGGCTACATTTCTTCCTGGAAACCGTTAGAGGGTAGATTCGAACGCGAGCAAATAGCGGGACCCCTTCCACGAAGATGCTTCGTATAGAAAGCTTCAGTTGTCGCCTGACCGTGGTCACATCCGAACCGCTACTTCCCATAAAACATGTCGAAAAAAGACTCACTTGGGTGAAAGAATGTTTGGACCGCGATTGGGACAACGTAATTTTTTTCGGACGAAGCTACTTTTTCGGCACGTTCTCCCATCAATCATACCTGGTCTACCTACACCAATAGACACCAAAGATCTGGAATGTCGTGCAATTAATCCGACAGATTCGCTTCATATTCGTCGGAGATGCCAGACGATTATTAATAGTTGAGGCGACTAGACTACTTATTAATAATAAACCATCACCGTTTATATCATGTAGTGTGGGTGTACTTTTTGTCAATGTATTCTCCCAAATAGTTTTTGACTTTCGCCGTACACGCAGTTGTCAGACTGCATTAGGTGACTGCATATGAAAGCGCCCATTTGTAGATGAAAGAAAAGATAGTCGTCCGATAGCAAATTGGCGATTTGGTTTATTCAAAGTATTGCCTATCGAAACAGACAACCTTCCGCTCAACAATTGGATTCCACGCAGGCAGAATTTGAGTTCTTTAGAGGCAATCCAGTAACCTAGCAATTTTTTACCGATTTATTTGTCGGGAAAGAAAGGAGCATTACTTCCCGCAGACGGATTGGAAACAAAACTTGCCATTGGAGAGACAATAAGAATAGATAATGTTAACGCGTCGCACAAATGTCACCTATCGCGTTTTAGCGGGACACCAATGAGACTCTTAATTTATGCAACATCAAATACAACGATGAGCACACTTTTCAATCCTTTATTTTTATATTTGCACGTACAGGAAAGGATTGCTGCCAAATGTTTGGAACACAAAATAGCACTTTACTCGCCGCACACGAGCTTCGACTCGATAAAGGGAGGAGTCAATGATTGGCTCGCCGAATCATTCGGTACGTACATTACTATCATCTTTAATAATAATAATACTAATAATTCTATTAATATAAAATGAATTTATTGTACTGACAATTGAACTAGGACGAATAAAAAATATGTACATACTATACTTATGATTGATAAAAACTAGTTTTTATCCGCGGCTTCGCCCGCGTTGCTTTTAACAAAGTTGCACATAATACAATCAAACCAAAGCACCTAAACTAAAACATGTGTCTCTTTACAAATATGATAACAGCATGATAACACCCATCTTAACAATCATACACATACACGTACATGTATACGCACGCGTAACACACACACACACTTACATCAGTGATTTTGGCCACAGGTCCATATTATCAAAACACGTTGGTAGTTCAAAATATAATTATAATTATAAAAATGTTAGATATTATAATGAAAAGTAGCCTATGTGTTATTCCAAGTAATACTCTACATGTGTGCCGAATTTCATCATTACATTCGATTTGACTCGAATATTATAATTGGAAAAATATCAAATGTCAAATTAGATATTAGTATAATATTTGATATATTTTATTTTAATTATATTTATTTCATTTGTATTTCTATAATCATTAGAATTTCATCAATATATTAGATTTGAGTATAATATTATAATTAGAAAAATATTAGATAGAAGGAAAAGTATCCTATGTATAAATCCAGGTCATAAGCTATCTACATGTTAAATTTCATTTAAATCTGTCAAGCCTTTTGGCGTGATTGAGTAACAGACATACATACAGACTTTCAGATGTACAATATTATCTAGTTAGCATAATTTATACATAAAAAAATAGTTCCGCGACGGCCTGACATGAAATTTGAAAGATATTTTCCTTAGAATGTGTAGAGGTGTTTGATGTAAAAGTTTGTATGGAAAATTGTATTTCCTTGCGTGTATCAACTTGAAACTCGGTATAAATATTCTTCAAAGGAAATAATAAAACGCATATTTTAGGATTTTTTCAAACAACCCCTAATAAGGGGTGCAACTGGTAATGAAGTTTCTATGGGCCAAATTCCACGCGGGTGGAATATAGTAATAATAATAGTAGTAATATAATAATAATATGTAAACCACGAATATGCTTATACGTTAACCACTCGATCAGAGACCACTGATCGAGAATTTGATCACTCCGGTAATCGTGCCTCCTGTTCCTTTTCATTTAGATATCCAGAGCAGTAAGCCAATAGAGCCTGGTACAAATCCTGAAAACGGTATGGGACGAATTTGCCAATTGAAACGACCAATTTCAACTGACGAGGCTGTAGATTCGGTAAAACGTCGAACGGGCTTGGCCAACGTGAGAATCGCCCGTGCCATTGATCCAGGTAAATAGAAAAACATCAGGAGACAGAGAGAGAGAAAGACAGACCAATATTATTTTTACGCAACATTTTCTTTTCCAATAATCTAGCCAAGCCGATCAATACGATAGCGGTTTGCGCGGGTTCGGGCTCCTCGGTCCTGAAAAACATAACGGCCGATCTTTACGTTACCGGTGAGATGTTGCATCACGATATCCTCGACGCTGTACACCAAAACGTTCACGTTATACTCACGAATCATTCGGATTCGGAGCGCGGCTATCTCAAAGTCTTTTCCGGCATATTGGCCTCGAGTCTTGGCGATTGCGTGAGAGTCAACGTTTCCGAAAAAGACGCCGATCCTCTTATCACCGTCTGAACTTTCTTTTTTTGCGAGATTACATTACTGCGCGTCAGAACACACACGCGATATGAGTTTCAATAAATTATACGTTGATGAAACCTTTGTTCGGCTGGGAAAAAAAATACACACACACACACACACATCCATGAAAGTACAAGAGATATGGAGAACAACGTCTGTTCTTCGAAAGTCTCTGAGAATGTCAAGGCCAAGGATTAACGAGTGAATGGCTATGAGCCATATGTAGGGAATTCTGATAATCGATCATCGGCAATTGCCGGAAGTCGGGCGGCATGATTCTCAAATTTGCGGTTCCGAAAAAGTAACTAGGAAGATAGGGGAGAGTGGAGCACAGTGATCACGGTCACGGAGCACTGTGAGTCACATGCGGTTTCTCGGAGGTTTACAGCTCATAAATTCCGAAATTTGAAGTGTTGGACCGCGATTTATATTTGGTTCAATCAGGCCTAAAAGAACGTCGATAGCAGCTCACAAAGAATTATTAAAAATTAAAAATTGATTTGAGGTTTGGCAAAAAAATATTTCGCTCGCCGGGAAAACGTAAAATATAACAACACTTTCTGGAGCGGCTCGGGTTTTCGGTCCTAATCGATAGTTTTATTATTTAAGATGCACTCAGTGACTTGTTTTTTTCCATTCGTATTTCAATTAATAGTTATTTTCATTAATAATGAAATATTTTACTAGTGGGGTACAATGTGTCACCCAGTTGTCGGGCTCGAGTCAACTCCCAATGAGGAAACAAAGAAGTGTCGACGCTCCGAAGAAGCGCAATGTGTCACGGGCAACTGCCAAGCGCATGCGATTTCTCGGAGTTTTATAGCTCGTAAAATCCGAGATTTTTTGTGTTGAGCCATGATTTATGTTAAGTTTCGGCTGGGCTAAAAAAAAGTTAATAGCAGCTCACAAAGAATTATTAAAAATACAAAATTAATTTGAGCCTCGAAAAAAAAATTTTGCTTGCTGGAAAACCCCAAATATTGTGGGGCAATTGTGTGGGGCACAATGTGTCATCAAGTTGTTGAGCATAATGAGTCGACTCCCAATGTTATTCGCAAATAATACCCGTTCAGAAATTATCGGTATGTATGAAAATCTGTTATTTATGTTAGGAAAATGTAAGAATTTCAATCTACTCGTTGTGCCGTACTCAAGTATCCACGAGCGCTCAGTTAGGTACTTTGTTTGGGTTTCTTTGGGTTTTCATAACCCAAACAATGCCAAACTCGACCGTTTGGCGATTAGCTCCAAAACATCTCCATTCTGGATACAAAATAATCGAGGTAGCGGCATTTCTTGCTGCTATTTTATTCAATAAAGGCAATTCGGCCCTACTCATGGTTACGAATGAACTACACATCGTAGTTGGCAGGCAGAGCTACGGATATGCCGAGCGAAGGGATCAGATGTGCGAGGCTCGACAAAATAGAAAAAGTTTATTAGAGACAAAAGAAGCTCGAAAAGCTCGTAAATAGGAAATGCAAGCTTCAAATGAGTTGCACGAGGGAGAGGAAGGACTGCTGTATGGTGCTGGAATCGCTGATTAATCGGTAAGATACTTTATCATTTGATTAAACACATTTGACTTTGAGTTTTTCGTTTGTGAAACTTTAAACGTGTTTTTCTCGAAACGAAGTTTTTTCAATTTGCGGGAATCGTAACTCAAAAACTAATTGATGGATCATCTTCAAATTTGGAACACGTTTACATAATATAATTTATTAAAACATGAACCTAAAGTTGGAAAGATTAGATTGTTTAAAACATATTTATTGTTGCAAAATGCCGGGAAAAAAGTGCTAAAAATCGATCATTTTTTTTCAAACACGTTCCAACATTCAATTCTCGATTTTTTATTCAAAATTTAGGTTCATGTTCTTAGAAAACATCTCAAGAATGTATAAAAATTTGTTGGACTATTTCAGGTGCGAATTGCGAGCTGCACAATTCCCGCAAATCGACAACGACGATGAGGACACGCCAAGGGACACGGCGGATTACACCTTAATTAATGCATGAAATAACTTGAAAAAATTATCAGAGATGTATGAAAATATGAATAAATTATTGTCAAACTTGTGAAAATTTCCGTTTTTTTTAACAATAAAAAAAAAATCCAAAAATTCATCTAATTTTCGGTCTCCTAAAGTGGTTGCCCGCCTTAAGCAAACAAACGGCAACAACGAACGAACACAAAAAAGAACAAGTAAACGAATGAACAAAAATGTACAGATAATGAGGCGTGATTAATAATGGAAGGGGGCGTAGAGAGGGAAATTTTGGTAGGTAAGAAGAATCCCAGACACTGAAGTAGTGCGGACACTCCTCAGTATCTTGTGGTAAATTTGCCATCGATAGAATATCAATGCGGACAAAGTCGAGGGCCCAGTTAGTTTGATAGCAATTTATAAACACGCACACATATTTATTACGTACATAATATAAGATCATATAAATGGTGACCGCTTAGCCGTACACCGTCTGGCGCAACAACCGGTGAGCAGAAGGTTCTTCTTAGTATGGGCCTTAGTATTAACCTTACCCCGCCCTTAAGGGCGGGGTAAGGTTAATTCGTCGGTGAAAAAAAAGCATATTTTCAAGAATTTTTTTAGACGATACAGGTAATGCTGGTTTATTTAATTAATTTCCATATAATAATACAACATCTAAACTATATTTTCCTAAATTTTCATTGCAAAATATTGATAAATAAGCCGTTGGCAGCAAATCTCCGCAGGCGCCTCGAAAAAAAGTTTCTTTGCGGTTGTACGCTATAACTCGTCACTGGATCATCTGAAACAAAAAAATCAAAATGCGTTTATTAGGTGAGATGTTTCTCGAGGTAACGCTGCCGAGTTTTTTTTAACCGATTTTTTCATTTTCGGTAACACTTGGAAGTCAAAAACGCGATTTTCGATAAAAAAAAGTCGGTAAATTTGTTGTTGTAAGATAAAAAATAATTATAAAAAAAAAACAACCCAGCAGCGTTACTTCGAGAAACATCTCACCTTATAAACGCATTTTGATTTTTTTGTTTCAGATGATCCAGTGACGAGTTATAGCGTACACCGCAAAACAACTTTTTTTCGAGGCGCCTGCGGGGATTTGCTGCCAACGGCTTATTTATCAATATTTTGCAATGAATATTTAGGAAAATATAGTTCAGATGTTGTATTATTATATGGAAATTAATCAAATTAACCAGCATTACCTGTATCGTCTAAAAAAATTCTTGAAAACATGCTTTTTTTCACCGTATTAACCTTACCCCGCCCTTAATAACAATTAACAATTAAGCCAAGTTACTGAACGTTTAACCAAAAATGACGACTTCAAAAATCGTTTAATTCATGCAACACTTTATGGAGGTGACAATCTGGCCCCATTTATATCTAATAATTTATATACTAAATAGCTCCAGGTGTCTGATATAAACTACGCTAAGCATATAAAAAATTCTGAAGATTCCATAACGACAATAAAAAAAAACAATATGAATCATAAAACGTAGAAAAATGTGACTAGCAGAATTTTTGTAACCGCGACTTTTCAGAAAAAAAAATGTAAAGTCCATATATACAAAAATGTATGCAAAATTTTTAATTTTCCTTCATCGTTGGGTATAATAATTGATTCTAGCTTATTTTTATTAAGCGCCACTGCAATCTCATGATTTCACAAAGCCCTGGCTTATTCGTCCTCAAAATACGGCCCTCTGCGAAAGGAATACGTCAAGGAAATGGCACATACGTCCGTTTGGTAAAAATCCTACGGCCAAGTTTTCTCCTAGACGGATCACATATCGGGCAAACGAATAGAAAGACGTTCGTATTTCAACAGAGCGGAAAGTGTTTCTTTTCTTTTTTCCGAAATGTCAGCGGTCTCGGAGAACACTGGAAATCTGCAAATCAGCTATCTCTCTCGCACTTATGGCCTCTCGGTCGGTGTGACACATGGCCTTAAGGCCTTAGGCCCCTCTAGAGGCCAAAAAGGGCATATTTAGTGATTTTTACTCAGCAGACCATAAAATAAATCGGAATTACAAAATAGGGGTTTTATTATACACATAATTGACTATACAAAATTATTTTTTCACAGCGATACATGTCGAAATTGCGACTGTGCAGCATTTTTCCGATGACACCTTTATTTCTGGAAGGTCAACGGCCGGATCAACAGCTCCTATAATTTTTGAGTTATGATGAGACACTAAAGTTTTTTCGATTATATATAAGAATAGCTATAGAAGTACGTAGGATTTTTTTGATATATTGTTTTTTGTCAAAATGGCGCATTTCTAAATCAAAAAGTATAAAATACCATGAGAAAATCGTCAGAAAATTGTTTATAAAAGAGGAACTATGCAATATAATAAAAAAAATCCTACGTAGTACCTCAGAAAATGTAATTCTAAATATACAGTTAAAATTTTAAGTGTATCGGTTGAAATTTGTTTGAGTTATGAGTCCGGCCGACTTGAAAAATGTAGTTTTGAGATAAACGCGTTTAAAGTTAGTAGAAAAGTCACGACATGAATCAAGAAGGGTTGCGCTAGAATTTGAAAATCGATTACTTGGAGATTTTTCACACTCATAATCTTTTGGAATATAATTTTATAGGTACTAAAGTACATTTTTAACAAAAAAATTCGGTTTTTGCAAAATCCTAGAGCGGCCTAAGGCTTTAAAACGACTGTTGACGTAACGGAAGTTAGATTAGATTAGCGAAGTGCGGGTGAGGAGTGATAGGAAAGGGTTTGATTGGGAAGGGTACTACGTAAAAATCCGCAGATATACGTTGGAACTCAGGAAATAAAATTTAAACAAATATAACATAATCATTATTTTTCATATACGTAATTATGTACACACACACACACATACAGTGGGTAAAAAAAGTATTTGTACACCGTGTGTTTTTCAAATTACCCTGCGAAAAAAAAAAAAATACTATAGCATTTTTTTTTAAAGAAAAATAAAATTTTCGAAAAAAAATTAAATGCTAAAGCACTTTTTTTTCGTATGACAATTTGAAAAAAAACGCGGTATACGAATACTTTTTTTACCCATGCACGGGATATATATATATATATATATATCCCCTCAGCTTCACCCACGTTAACATCTTGTCAATAACAAAAATGCCCCCTTAATTCTATTTTTTTTTTTCAA
>OZ010715.1:26123941-26352673 GCA_963932345.1 Ophion ventricosus | reverse complement strand
TTTTTATATGATGTTGACGAATACGTTATGCACCCTCTGGAAAAATTTGAGCTATATTGACCGTTCAGTTTTTTCGTAATAAAATTGCAAAGTCGAGCACTTTGAGCTAGTGAAGCATGTCGTCTTATGGAGACGGTCGACCAGAAGTGCAGTGATCACGGTTTTGTTGCTCACGCATCCAACTAAGGTCGTTGGAAAACTGAAATTAGATGAATTAGACATAATAGATATTGTAAAAAATCGAAAATTCGAACTTCACCGTGTAGTTCAAGCACTACATTATAAAACGGTTTCAACTTCCGGTTGAGTATTATCATAATGACGAAATAGTACCCATATACTCGTCAACGTCGGGCGTAACAGCTGATTCGTTTGGCGAGCATAACCTAGCTTTGTAGTGACAGTTTTCGTTGTCGCCGGCTAGCGACAGCCAATCGCATGCACGATCAGAAGAAAGGGAGCCTCTGATTGGCTGTTGCTAGGTAACGACAACGAAAACGGTCGCTACAGAGTTTCAGAATCTCGGTACTGCTTGGAAATCGTCGTGAAGACTCCAGAGTCGTTGAGGATATAATTTTTCAGTTTTGATTAGTAAATATGCAATAAATAAAATATTTACCACAAATTTGGCACTTTGGGATCGACAATACGAATATTCAACATAAGTTAACATAAATCAGAACACCCGTGGGGTGACATAAATTTAGTCTCTTGTTGACTCTGAGGGAGTAGTCGTATACCTCCTTAAATATCTCCATTCCACAATTTTTCGTATCTGAAACTTCTCTATTCTTAAATATCTGTATTCTTCAAAATCTCATGTGACATCCAAAACCTGTACAAAATCTGTATTCCGACAATTTCATCTCACAATACATCTCTTCCGAAACATCTCTATTCCAAGAGCCTCTGTGTTGCACTTGTTTTATTCATGGCAAATATAATAAATGCAATTAAACCTACAAAATCTTCATGCTCTTGGTATACATCTTCAATACCTACTTTGCTGCTCGCAATGCCCTAATGATGTCGTTAATTTAGGAAAAATAACAACATTAACACGATAGCATTGGAATTTTGGACATTATAATTGAAAAGTGAAAAGTACTTTATATTGGAAATTCGTCATTCGCCAACTTCACGTCAATTTCATTTGAATAACCCATTCGTAATATTGCATTTACTATATTGGCTATGAATAAAACAAGTGTAACGCAGAGGCTCTTGGAATAGAGATGTTTCGGAAGAGAGATATTATGAGATGCTATCCCACATTTGTTATACCACATTTGCCGTGGAGGACGGAAAAAATGTGGGAAGCACGTATCAGTATAGACGGCTTCATATTTTTCTGTTTCTCTAGTGGACAGACTTTTTACCCACGTATCTGCACCAAGGCCTCAGAAGTATTGGCCTTCCGCTGACTGGTCCGATGCGCTAGCCGGTGCACGGCCACGCGCCCATCCCTCCGAGTATTGGCCAAACGCAATGCTGCTTAAGGCAGTATTGTTGTCGAGAAATTTGAAAAAATATTAGATGAAGTAAAAAGTTCTGAGCGTTTTTTTCGCTTTATTTTGACGATGAAATTAACATAGTTAGGATTATCCGATTTAGATCAAATATGCGCCGTTTTGTTTCGATTACTTTTGTCCATTTTGAAGGCAATTTCATAATTCCGCGATTGAAGAAGTCCTTGTCCCTATTGGTAAAAAACTTGACCAATTCATTTTCACAAGCCTCTCTTGAGGCCAGTTTTGTACCATCAAGAAAATTTTGCAAATGCTGGAAAAGGTGATAATCGCTTGGTGCCACGTCTGAACTATACGGCTGGTGCGATAGAACCTCCCATCCAAGCTCTCGGAGCTTCTGGCGCGTCGTTAAAAATGTGTGCGGCCTGGCGTTGTCTTGACGGAATACAACACCCTACCTATTGGCCAATTCTGGCCGCTTCTGGTCGATCGCCTGCTTCAATCTGGTCAGTTGTTGACAGTAGAGGTCCGAATTGAGTATTTGGCCCGATGGGAGCAGCTCATAGTGGATGATTCCCTTCCAATCCCACCAAACACACAGCAAAACCTTCTTGGCCGTTAATCCGGGCTTGGCGATCGTTTGGGCCGGCTCACCGCGATTGGACCACGATCTTTTTCGGCTGTTGTTCTCGTATGTGACCCATTTTTCATCGCCAGTCACTATCCGCTTCAAACATGGGTCTATTTCGTGACGTTTCAGCAAAGAATCGCAGGCATCAATTCGGTCCAAAAGGTTCTTTTGCGTCAATTCGTGTGGCACCCATATATCGAGCTTCTTCTTGAAACCAGCGTTACGCAAATGGTTCGAAACGGTTTTCTGGCTAATCGTCAGTTCCTGGGCAATGGAATAAATGCTCACATGCCAGTCCGACTCAACGATTTCCATGATTTTATCGACATTTTCGATGATTGGCCAACCAGAGCGTGCCTCATCTTCGACGTCCATATAACCAGAACGGAATCATTAAAACCACCGCTTTGCTGTTACATTCGATATTGTATTGGGTCCAAAAACAGCACAAATTTTTTTGGCCGTCTGCTCCACCTTTTCACCTTGGTCGTAGTGGTACTGAAGGATTCATCAAATTTTCTCTTTTTTTACCTCCATTTTGGAACGCTGTAATACACAACTGGCTTCACCAAACACAAAACTGTCAAAAAACTTTTTTTGAAGCGTAATGTCACCTTTAAATCGTCCTATAGTATGACCCGATGCGATGTATACATCGTGAGATAAGGCTCACTAAAGACATCTAGCGGAAAACGCTCAGAACTTTTTACTTCACCCAATATATTTTTAAAAAATGTCATCTTATCGCAGGCCTTTCTGAATACGTCTGTAAAAAGCGTTTAATGATACTCATAACATTAGCCGAGTTATAGAAATGATGAGGAGTACGCTCGTGCACCGCGGTCTAGGCGCAGCACACTTTAACCCGTTGTGGTCATACCTCCAAAAAATAACGTAATGGTCATGCGGGGTCTAGTGGACCCCACGCAGAAAAACAGTTGCCATTTACCTCCTATTTAATGTATCGACATAATTCTTTAACTGAACTTTAGTTTAAGGTCTCTTCTGTGAAATCCAATACTTTTTTTTCTTATTCAATTTTTTTTTCATGTTGAAAAAATGCAAAGTAAAAAAATTCAAGAAATTTCACTTTTTTCATAAAAAAATCAATAAAAAATTCAATTTTTTAGATACGGCGTAAAAATTTCAGTTTTGTACTCTCAAGACAGTATACTTTCAAGAAAAAAAAGTTTTAGAAGGGACCTTGAAAAAAAACTATATTTATTTTGGGCTAAGATTGAATACAATATTGATAAAACTTATAAAATCAAAAAGCATTGAATGTTATTAAGGTACCTTTCAACAACGACATATGGCACCATAGGTTTTATTATGAACGGCCAGTTTTCAGACACTTAGCCGCCAACCTTGCCTGGGGTCAGCTGGACCCCATATGACCACAACGGGTTAAACACGTTTTTCTCGAAACTATGTTTTTCAAATTGGCAACCACGATATCACGATAATCAATTGGCCAATTGACCTCAGATCTTGCATACACCTTTAGTAGACTGTTTTTCAACGTTGTTAGCAGAATTGAGTCGAAATATATTTTTTTATTTCGATAACTCCTAAAATGGTCGCAAAAATAGAAGAAAAAAAATTGATAATCAAAGTTCAGCAATATGGCATGCCGCCATATTGTAATTTTTTTGTTGCTGCATCTGGTACCAAACGTCACAATACTCATACAGATTATCAAGAATATAAGTGAATACATGTTGTCATAACTCGTTCATTTTTTCCGCATCGTCGTGTTTCAATGCAATATGCCTGAAAAATAGGATGGCCCAAAACTTTTGCATGCAACTGTATATATATATATATATATAGATAATAAAATGCTTGCTGCTTATCTATCGTATATGTGGGTCGTCGCGAGCGTTTAACCGTAACGAGAGAGAGAGAGAGAGAGAGAGAGAGAGAGAGAGAGAGAGAGAGAGAGAGAGAGAGAGAGAGAGAGAGAGAGAGAGAGAGAGAGAAACGAAGAAAAAATCGAAGAACCTCCGCGAGTCAAGAATACATAAAACGTTATTTTTTTTGCTCCTTTCTGTATCTCTCATTGCCACGACCGAGCGCGGGCGTTCACGCTCCTTAGAGACGTTTCTCTTTCTGGCTCTCTCTCTCTCTCTCTCTCTCTCTCTCTCTCTCTCTCTCTCCGACTCACACTGTCGTGATCTCTCCTGTTCTCTCTCTCTCTCTCTCTCTCTCTCTCTCTCTCTCTCTCTCTCTACACCTCTTTTTCTTCCTTTCGGTCTCTCCCTCCTTCCTTCCTTTCGTTATCTTCCGTTCCCTTTCACCCTTCCTCTTCTTCTCTCTCGCGCTCACCAATCTATAATGCTCAATTTCGTAATCATCGAGCGTGTCTCTCGCGCGCGTGGCCGAGAGTCTCGTATTCTCGCTCATATGACAATGAGCCTACGTTCAACCTAAATTAATCGAAAGTCCATAGCGGCCTATTACACATATGCATCGCGACTCGAAATCCGCTCGCGTGGGTAGTCGTCTATATGTATACGTATATAAAATGCTAAACGCAACACGTACCGTCCTCCTTCATATACAACGTCGTTCGACACATCCGATCTTTGTACCTACATGACTCATGAATCGGTACGCGTGATGCCCACGTTCAATTTTCATTCCCATTCAATTATTCTCCTTTCGAAAAAAGTCCTTTATCCTGCGGCATTTCGCGACATTATGTGTTTGGGTTACTTCCTGTTTGATCAACGATTCTGAGTCTCCACAAACTGAAGACTCAGAATCATGTTTTAGTTCTTCTCCTCCTGACATATGCTCTCGACGAAGGAGAAAGAAAGAGGCCGTTTTTTTTTTTTCAAATTATTTATGAAACTTTTTTCGTTTCCATACAGCTGAACGCAACTTGTCTTGAGCACGAGCGCGGCTTGAGCGGAAGTGAAGCGAGTCGCTAAGTGGATGAACAATGGAGATCGTACTGTCACCCGGCAGATTCGGCGACGAGACACCGGGTGTGCCGTTTCAGAAAGAGGAGATACGAGAGTGGTCACACGTCGATCGTCTCACCGGTATGCTCGAACGTGCTCGCATCGAGACCGGAAGATGGCAATCTTCGAATCCGGAAGCTGCCAAATCTTATGGAAAAGTATTTATTATTATTGTAGCAATAGATAGCAGGAAAAAAAACAATTAGCAACAACAATAACAATATCTATTCAGCAATAAGAAGTAGCAATGACCAAAACAATTAGCAATAATTGCAATAATTCTTATTATTATAATAGCAAGAACGATAACTGTTTAGGAATAACAGTAACAATAAGAAAAACCATTAGCAATAGCTGTTATTGTGCTGCTGAAGATTATTAGTAGTAGTATTTATTATTTCAGATATACCCCTTTGAGGTTTTTACACAGGAAAAAACCCTGCATACACGTTTCCCCTTACAAAAATGTCTTATTTCTAATTTATATTCTATTGTCGTTTTCCCTTTTGTTTTCTCTCGTATTCGTTTCCTCGTTTATTTTTTTCCCAATTAGTTTCTTGAAATGCTTTATATACGTGCATAGTTCAATTACAGGCTCTTTTTTTAGCACCGTCTGTATATTTCTGTCGATTTTCTCTCCTTCATCGACTATCCACTTTTCCAGATCTTCTACTATTTCTTTTTCAATGTTTCCTTTGACTTTCTCGCACGTGCATATATGCACTAAGTTTTCTACTACCTTCGTACAAACCCGGCACTTGTTATCACTATACCCCTCATTGCCTTTCTTCCCCACAATTACACATCTCAGTCTCGCCCAAGTTTCTTTTGTGTCGCCCATTATATTCGCATCCTCCCAGTATTTCTCTGTCTCTATGGTATACTTCCTGCTTTTGTATCGTGAGCAATACGTCGATTTTTCAATTTTATTCCAATCCTGCTGGATTTTTTTGGTCAACTTTTGTTTTCGTATCCCTTTCTACTATTCTCTCCATTTCCCTTAAAGCCGTCTTCTAGTCTAGAGGGCCAAAATTTGGGGATTTTTCAACATGCGATTAAAAAAAAAAACAAAAAATATTTCCGTATCTATCTTTTTACCACATATTTATTCATCCTTTGACATTGTATAAAAAAATTGGCGAAAAAAAGTCCATAATTCTGGTAGATGCAGGCTGGTAAAGTGGGGGTGGAAAAAATAACGGCATCTCCTGGTTGACATGATTCCAACCCTCTTGGTCATCTGAAGAAAAAAAAATAGATTCTTAATTAGTAAGGATGTCATTATAGCCCCTACCTCAGGCAAAAAAAAATCGCAAAATGGCGGCTGTTTAAAAAAAAAGGTCATTTTTTGCCGTTTTTTTTCACGATTGTTGATTTTTTAAAAATAATTAGTAACAAAATTTGGCGATAAATCTGGTAGGGGCGATAGAGGGGTGTATAGAGAAGGTCCACAAAAAATTTCAAGTAAATCGGTTTATTACAACTTGAGATATCATGTCAACCGTCTCGAAAAAAGTAGTTTCGAGAAAAACGCGTTTAAAGATTCGCGTACAGTTTCAGGCAGTCCAAGTCATATAATGGTACATATACTTACATTTCGTTAATCGGCGATTCCTGGTCCATAAAATACTCCTTCTTCTTCAAAATCCAAGTCTTTCGATGTTTTTTGATGATGAGAAGTTCGGAGTTCAGAGCGGTGAATCCGCTGTTCATCACGTCTGAGAGCGAACGCGTGACTTTCAGGACCGATCGTAATCCCCTGAACGTCCGTTAATATTTGGAATTTCCAAATTTCCTTTGGAGGGTATATTCTTGAAATACTAAACATTGAAAATATGCAAAAAAAAAATCGATTTTTTCAAAATTCTAGACTAGAAGACGGCGTTAATATCGTCGTTTGCTATGGCTCTCCATATGTTCCCCTCTCCTATTTCCTTCATTGTTTCTTTTACTTCCTCTATCCATTTTGTTGGGTTTCCATTCAATACTCCTTTCGCCTCCTCTTTGACGCATTTCTTTGGCCAGCTTTCTTCCCCCATCTTCATTATCTCTATCAAATAGTTTGCCGCTCTCTTTCATGTTTCCGCCGTTATACCTCTACATCCCGCTTCCATCCGCCGTATGTAGCTTGGCGTGTTCCTATTAAGGCCCATGGCCATTTTTACATAACCCCCTTGGAGTCTTTCCACTAGCTCCCGTCTCTTCCATCCCCATAATTCATTCCCGTACACTATCCCACTTTTACCAATCGCATCCGTCAGATGGGTCTTCTTTTCAAATTATATTTATTCCGGCTCTCTTAAATGTTCACCATATCGCGTTGGTAGCTCTTCTTATTTTTTCTGTTATTTTTTTCATGTGTTTCTCGAAGGTGTTCCTTGTCGAAAAAACTACTTGCTAAAGATTACTATTATGACTATGATTATCATTTTTTATTTTACCGAACAGCAGTCCAGAAAAAGGAAAATCTTTGTGCAATTGTTATTATTAATGAAACAACACTTTTGCGGAAAACGTACTGGAAAGTTTCGCGGGATATCGTTAACGCCACGAACTTCGAAATTCCGGAATTCCACATATCGCATTTTTACACGCTCGAGTGCGAATTTTACTCTTTTTTCTTTTCGACTTTCCTCAATTCTCATCTCATCTCGCATGCATCTCAAGGATAATTGGCGAGTGAGCCATCACGATATGGCAGTAGCGGGTGGGGTACTCCCCGCTAATGGAATAGCAACCAAAAAAAAAATGAAAGAAAGAAAACGTAAAGAAAATATAAAGATTTTGCCTCCTGTTGTTGAAATAAAAGGTGATCGACTCGAGGGAGAGAAACTCGGCGGATGGAAGCGTTGTGCAGAGAGCTCGCAGACAAGTGGAGATATTTCAGAGTCAGGGACGCGGCAGATCGGTGCAGGTCGTGCGAGCCTCGCAATGGTCATCGTCCAGAGTCACTGACTCGGCATCCACCGGTTTATCGATACTTCCGGTTCTCGATCAGGTTCGTTATATTTTCCTACTCCTTTACTTTTTCGTCTGATCCAATTAAAATCCTATGTACTTATCAATCGCCGATGCTTCAAATTCGTAATGTTACAGAGAATAATAATAATAATAATAATAGTAATAATAGATGGTCATTTTTTCAATACTTATTTAAAAAAAAGAGTTTTTCAATTTTGTTTTAAATTTGTCATGTTTTTGTTAACATATTTGTCCTTATGATAAACATTATTGTAATTGTCATCGACTATTTCAATAATGTTATTATTCCAATAACAAAAAAATAATATTGCAATAATTCTGTTGTTATCTAGAACTTTTACGTAAATTTTGGATCAATGATAATGATCGCAAAGGGTCACGATATATTTTTTATTCCAATTTGCAGAGACAAATAACGCAAGGGGAAGTCAAGAGGAATACGGTAGAAAAATCGGTAAAAGCGCCAAGGCCAGCCGTGGAAACGACGAACGATCGTATATCTCGTCAGGAGGCGATTAGCGAACGTTTGAGCGCACTACTGGGTGCATTCCCGTATCCGGTGACGTCGTCCACGGTGCCGCTTCGCCGAATCGACTCGCGATACTCGAGTCGCGCGCCGATTATCTTCGCAAACGCGAAGAGAAGCAACTCGAACGAGGATGTGGCAATTTTTGCGCGTGAAAATATAACGAACGACGGTCAAGAACGAGTGGAAAGAGTGGCGAGTGACGTCGATCGTTCGATGCTGAAATACGATGGGATGAGTTTGGCGAATTTCGCGAGAGCTCGTGACAGGGACGAGGCAAGCGCGAAACGTTGCAACATTGCTGAGGAATCGACGTGTAAATCCGCGAGATCGGCCATTCAATTACTCCCGTCCAGCAAATCCAACACGACGGTCGTCAATCTTATGGGAGATACGCGAGCGCGCCGAGACACCGAAATCCTCGATGATAAACGATCCAATCTCAATTGGATCCCGCAAACGTCGCCGAAGAATCCCCAACGTGTCTCGAGTAACGACGATTCGCCGAGTTTCCCGATAATCTGTCAAAAACTTCCGAAACGCGTGGGTTTTTGCAAAACGGAAATTCACTTTGTCGCCGATTCGGGCAAAGTGAATATCGTCGAGACCGATGAAAAGCCACCGCCCACCAATAAATTTCGTCGCAAAAAACGTCTCGTCGCAACGAATAAAATTATCCCGCCGAGTCACGTTGTCGCCGCCAATACGATGATGTACGAGGGTACGAAAATCTACGATGAGGCCCCCGATCCATCGAGCTCTGCTCTTCTTACTGATTGTGACATTGAACTTTGCGAGAAAAACGCGAACGAGCATCATCGCGGTCACACAACCACCGTGAACCTCGGAACTGAAATCATGAGAAACCAGGACAGAGGTAATTCTCACATACCTTATATTTGTCTTATTCTCATGCTTACCGATTTTCTTTCTTACTTTTCGTTCTTGCATTCTTTGTTCGTTTTCGATCAAAGCTCTTGCAGAGTTTTCATTCGGCATGATAATAGTCTTGGCTCGCTTTCCCTCGCAATAGAAAATGAACTTTTTACAGCAGTAACACGGCATTATTGGCAACGTAATTGGGAATTGTTTGTTATTTTTGCAAAATTAACGGTTTTGTAGATAAATTATTAACAAAGCGTTGGAAAAGAGTAGTTAAGAATATTCCTCATCGAGTATTATTATTCTGGTTGGTCTTATTATTTTTTAAAGTTATTATTTCCTTAAATTATTATTATTATTATTATCATCATCGTCATCGTCGTCATTGTTGTTGCAATTATTATTATTTTATCATTATTATTATTATTATCGTCGGCGTCATTATTGTTGGAATTAATATTATTTTATCATTATTATCATTATTATTTTATCATCAAAATATTTTTTTCACACAATATTATTTTACACTTTTCACGGTTGTTATTGCAATTATTTTTTTCTCATTTCATTGGTTTTGTTGTTTTTATTATTTTTACTATTATTATTGGGCGTTTGACTACGGCGGCTTTTAACACTTCCGGTACAATCTTTTTTTTCCCCACGCACTCCAGCATTTCTCACATGCTCCAAGCAGCGCGTCTTGGCAATTCACAAGTGATTCGCGAACCTTCGACAAAAATACTATAAACACATACACACGATTAATATTCAAAAAAAAAAAAAATACAGGGTGAAAGTAGTTCGTAGGAAAAAAAACAAACATCCGATCCTCCGCTCCGTCCTACCGATCCTAGAAAAAAGAACTTTGTCGATCCGATATGCACGCTATTTCCACGGTGGCCCGGAGAGTAGAAGACAAATAAAAAGTATACGCCTCGTGGTATAATCCAGGAAGTTCGCTTTCGTTTAGCTCTGCATGGTTAGAACGAAATTGACACGAAGTATAGGCGATAACCGTTGGCCTGTCGGAAATATTTTTTGGGTTTCGAATGCTCTGCAAAGGCAAAAAAAAAAAGACAAGGAGAGAAAAATGTCGGATTTTGCAGAGGGACAATATTGCAAGGGTGAGGGGGAGGCCACTATGCCAGCAAATGCTAGAGAAGCCTCGAGCCAGGGAATCGTACTGCGACTGGAGAATCGTATTTACGATCGTCTCGAGGCATACACCACGGAAATACAATCAGGCGAGACGAGCATCTCGAAGATTTCGCCGCGTCACGAGTACACCACCGCGAGGATGGATGTTCGACAAACTGGTTCCCTAAAATCAGCACGTCTCGTTATGAATCTGACGAGAGGCCCACAATCGTCGAGAGTCGTCGTCGTCGAGCCGGCGATCGCCACGCGAGTTTACCAAATCGACCGGGACGAAAAATTCATCGAGGTCTCGATGCACAATGACGAACATACGATGAGGAACAAGGAACGCGAGGAGGCGACTAGTACACGCAGCAACGACTGGAATAACGACGGAACGACGAAAACCTCGAAGCGCGCGGAGGAAAAAACTCTCGTGGACAATCGCGGTGACAATTGCTCACGCGGATTTATCGATAAGATCGAAGAGACTGAAAATATTCGCGAGATTAACGAATCATTGACGATAGGTAGTCAGAACGATTTTCTTTGCACCTCTCTCTCTCTCTCTCTCTCTCTCTCTCTCTCTCTCTTCGTCTCTCTTCCTCACACAGTCTTTTTTCTTTCCTTCCTCGGTGGTTCAAAGTTTCTCAAGAATTCGAGTTTCGATCTTCTTCAGGAACACGTCAGGGTCGTGGGCGGACATGGTTTACGAGGAGAAAACGGAAACGGGTTCTCAAGAAAATAGACTTTCTTTCAGTCATTCTTGCACATTCTGAAGAAATGGAGTCGCGTTTCAATCAAACAAGTTGTCTCCTTTTTTAGGGCAACTGGCAATTGTTAATTTAGAGAAGGGTTGGCATTTTTTTTACTATGATTTGTTAAGGCACAAATTGTATGCTTTTTTCATTTTTCATTCAAAGATTGATTATTGTTAATTTACGGAAAAAATAGTTTTTTTTCTTTGATTCGTTAATGCTGAAGTTTCAGGTTTTTAAATGTTTTTTTTTATGTAATATTATGTCATTGCTAATTTACAGGAAAATTAGTAATATCTTTAAAGTCTTTTAATTTGAGTTCTTCTTTTTTTTTGCAAATCCATGAGTTGTAATGTACAGAAAATTAATATTTTATTTTTTTAATTTGCGCTCGGTTCTTTATATTACTTCAATTTTTTTTGCAAATGCATAAGTTGTAATTTATCGAAGAATAGGTAATTGTTTTTTGTCCATTCGCATTTACCTTTTTTTATATTTACCTTCATTTCGACGATTGGGGCTTCAGTTATCCCGCGCAATAATGCCTTATGAATTCGTAACGGAATACTGAAGACGAGTATCAATCGATTGCAACTTGGAGTATGTTTGTCTTCGTAAAAAAATTGCACCGTCAAAATCTGTACAGCTTCATTTCACGTAGTAAGAAAAAAGAATTGACCGTAGCAAAATTGACAAAAAATAAGCTAGAAATTGAAAATGTAAAACGAGTAAATAGGATCTCGTTGTTTTCAGGCAAGGAAACGATGGAACGGGCAGGCTCATCGGAGCCGGAAAAGAAAATTTCGGCGTCGACAAAGTCGAAGCGTAAGGACGATTCGTCGACGGAAGATTACGGCGTGATTTGTACGGATGCGGAGAACAATCAAGTGGTGCTCAAAGTGGTTACGACACACGAGCCGATGATAGCACGTGTAATGGAGGTCAATGATCATTTTTCCAAGCAGCTAAAAAAGCCCGCGATAAAAAAGAAAGCCCCGAAGAGGCAGGAAACGCCAGAGCGAAAAAAATCACAAACGGAGCACACTTACGTAAATGTATTCGCGGGCTCGAACAAGAACGTTCCGATTTACGAAAATTTCCGGATAACGAATACCCGTAAAGTGGAGAGAGTCGAAAATCCCGAACCAACGAAAAAAGAAGCGAAATCATGCCCCGAAAAGTTGTCCCCCGAAAAGTCGTCCCGCGTACCAGAGTCGAAGAGTCAAATTTCACCGCCGTGCGACACGTCGACGACGAGGGACTTGGCGAATTTGGAAAAAACAAAGAGTTCCGTTGACGGCAGAACGACCGAGGAAACGCGCCCTGTCGCCTCGTCGAGTACCGATAAAAAATCACGCATCGATAAAAAAGTCGTGGAAAATTCTTCCGGCACTTCGAGACTGAGAGCCAGCAAGGTCGCGAAAAGTGAGACCGCCACCAAACGGCTTGGACCTGTCAAAAGTGACGTTTCCTCGAACGACAGGGATTCGAGGGTTTCCGCCGGGACCCACGACGGAAAAGTTGAGGCTTCGCCAAGATCGAGCACCCGAGAAATCTCGTCATCCTCAACAAGAACGAGAAATAACAATGAGAACACACGAAGGAAACCCATGGAAGTCGTCTATCAGACGGCCGTTTATAATATGAAGAATGAAAAGTTGTCGAAGCCGCACAAAAAGGGAAACAAGGAGTCATCGAAGGGCCCGAGATACATCAACGAATTAATTTGCGGTGCTAGAACTAAATCGAAAACCAAATCGGGCGACTCCAAAAGCAAAAGTAACGTTTCGTTCCTTCGATATTGCACTTGGCCTCGTTGTACGAAATAGCGCGGGAGTCTGTAAATAAAAGTCGTGCCGTGTACAAACGTGACCCACGAGTATTTCACGTTTCGTGCTCCAGAGCGAACGAATCGTATTTTCAGTTAAGGGCTTACATACACCCGAGACGGCTAGAAGTACGGTTATGTTTAAGAATTTTTTTCGCGTATAAAACTGAATTTTATTGAACAACCATGATATACATTTCAAAGTATGACATTTTATCTACATTGTGTGAACATTTGGTTAAAAAATTTCAAACAGTAAAAAAGTTACAGTCGTTTTCCTGGGACGTGTTTTTGTTGACAGCGTTTGCGGTACCAGACGCGCCTCTGCCATTTTTTAGCTAAAAAAAATATTTGTTTCTTAAAGTAGATATATAAAACTAGTACTTATCGAGCCGGAATTTAAAAATTTAATTTTTTCGGGTCATGGCAGTCACCGGAATAAAACAGGCGATTTTGCGCCCCAAAATTGTTCAGTATTTATGATGAAAAAAAAACTACGCCAGGTATCGAAAAAACGGCTCGATAAGTACTAGATTATTGTGTGAAGCATAACTGTGCAAAACTTGATCCCGATCGGTCCAGTAGTTGCGGAGATATTTGTGGTACCGATTTTGTAAACAGTGTTTCGAGTAAAACGCGTTTAAAGTTTTGAGGACACTTTACACTGAAATCGCTGGTTTATTTTAAACTTACATGAAATCGTCGATTCCTGGGCCATATGACGGATCTTCCTTAGATGTTGACGCTTCCATTAGATATTTTTTTTGCTGTGTCAACCTCATTTATAGTCAAACTCATAGTCAAACAGATGAAATTTAAAAAAATCGATCTTTTTGACCTACCCAGGTGTATGTAAGCCCTTAAGACGAGATATACATTTAGACAGGAAAAAGTTGGGTAATTTTGAGGGATTTTTCAAACTGAGAAATAATTATTATATATTGATCCAACTGTAGGCATAGTTTAATAGTACATTTAAATATACGAAACAATTTTTTTTTAAATTCATTTATCATCAAAGTGGCGAAGCTGTGGCAGAGTGTTACAGCAAGGTTGCCGCGGCAGTTGCGAATCGGCGTGCAATCTAGCTTCTCGTAGACTTTGATCTGCAAAAAAATTCTAAATTTTTTTCAGTTAGAACATGTAAAGTTTCTACATGAATAGAATAGAAACATGAATAAAATGCAAATTTAAGAGACTGACACGCATCTAAAAAAAAATCAAAATTTCACGCAAAATTTCTGTAAATTTTGGATTTAAAAAGTAGTTTCTTTTTTATAATTTTTCAAAAACAATTCTCGTCAACTAGAAGGTAATAATACGATAAATATTTTTACAAAGTTTCAACTCAATCGGTTTAATTGCATTTAATTTAATAATGCTGCACACCAATTTCGCAAATGCAGCTTTGAGAAAAACGAGTTCAAAGTTTTGACACGTAAAAAAACAATGATAAAAATTTCTTACGGGTAATGAGCCTTCGTCTTTTTCATGAAGTTGATTCTCTTCCATTAATTCATCTCTTCGTGCTTTTCGATTTTTTATCGTTGTAAATGTATGCCCCATCTTAAGGCTTTATACCATCTTGGCCCTCGGACAAATAGGTATACATTTTTTTTTATTTTAACCGACTATTAAACATATAAAATAGTTTTTATTTTCACAAATTCACAAATACGTTATAGGTTTATAAGGAATTAAAAAAAAAACGAATGAAGAATGGTGGAGATATAAGTCGTTTGGCAGGACCCCTCTTTTGAAAATCTTTGCCGATGATTGAATTTTTTTCTCTGTCAGGCATCGTCTGAAAAATAAAAATAAAAAATTTTCTTGCAAGGAAAAGTAACAGCTAAAGTTGTAGCATAGGGAAATTTTTTATTTTAATTTTTTATAGAAATTACCTGTTTGAAAAAAAAAACTTTATTTTTTACTAAAATGTTGAGTTTAAAAAATCAATAAAAAATGAACGCGGCATCCAATTAAAAAAAATCTACGCTACATCCTAGATGATATTATTAAGAATATGTGGTATGAATTTTATTAAAATCGTTTGAGTACATCTCGAGATATTTCGTCCACCAGTTAAAAAAAAGGGTCCTACTAGACGATTTATATTCGCGCCATTTTTTTATTAGTTTTTTTTTTAATTTGTTTATAAAACTATATTGTATTTTTGAGAAATAAAAATTATTTTATATTGTTAACCCTTTATGGTCACCCTGGGTAGAATCGAGCCGTCGGTCAATTTTTGGCGTAAATATATAATAGTTCCCGGCTTCAAATGGGACTGTATTCACCATCTTACCTGGAGTTTGAAGTATCCTCGTACCATAAAATTTACCCTCTTCACATATCGAAATAAATACCTTTTTTGGAACGCGCAATATGCTACTATTTTTTTCCTAAAAGTAGCACATCTAAGGAGTATCACGTCCAAATTTTAGGTAAAAATGTTGCAAATTCACGGAATGATTTTTTTAGCGAAAAAGTTTTTTTTTTGCGTTTTCACCGCTTTATGAATTTTTTTTTAACATGTTGCCATTTTATTTCTTATAGATAAATTTTTCGTTCATCATCTAGAAAGTTCAAAGCATATTTCGTCATTTTTTGAACCACTTCGGACGGATAGTTTGGTCACAATACTTTTTTGAAAACTGACTGGGTAGAATCGACCCAAGTGTGACCAGCGCGAATAAATTTGGAAGTGTGACCACGAAGGGTTAATAGTCGCGTCAATAATTTTTTTAATTTTTTGACAATTTTTCCAAGCGCCAAGGTGATGTAACCCCTTAAGGTCGGTGGGACGTTCCACCGACGAACGTTGAAGGATACTGACTTTTTTATGACGGATACGTGCAACGAAAGTTCTATTTCGAAATTGCAATAAATTCCGCTGCGTTGCTATCGTGAAAAAAAATTATCGTAACATTCGCGTCGTTCAATGACACTAAAACTCTAGATTCGAATTTTTTTCGTCGAAAAAAATCTAATAGAACTTACGAAAACTTTAAATTTGAACTCTCATCGAACGTACGTGGGAAAAAGAAAATCAGTATACTATAACATTAATCGGTGCAACGCTCGAGTCTCCTCGAAGCCTAACGCCAGACAATTCCGCTGGTAAAGCAATCCACGAGATGTTGCGCTTACGAATGGAGCACGTTTGTACATGAGTTTACGGCTTAAAGGTGAAACAATTATGTGACGCGCAGTAATTTGGAAATACCTCTTTTTCAGCCTCGAGCACGGTTCCGCATTCCGCTCAAAATAAAGGTGCTTCGCAAGCGATTAGGTGAGTCGCAATAATCATTGGGTGAAGAGGATATAAGTGGCGGAATTTGGCTAGTCCTCTTTCGGGTGATTGAAATTTCACTAAAATTCTACTAAATGATAATTGCGCTATTTTCCAAACGCGGTATTCCAATTTAGACCGGAAACATGCCATAAGCCTAAAATATTCAAAGTCAATCAATTTAAAGAAATCCTCAAAATATCTTTACAATTATGGTCATTGGAAATAATAATAATAAAAGTGGGGTTGGTTTTTTTCTATCATCCTCGTATTTATTTTGCTTCAGCCTTGTAATTTCAAATAATTACGTGCGGAAATTGAATTAGGACTTTGATCGGGCCCATCCTTATGCTCCCTAATTTTTTTAGGACCATTTTATACCGAATTCTCGATTAAAATTTGTCTCAAACCATGCGACAAACTGTGTGCCAAAAATTAAATTTCCTCTTCACGGAATACATTCCAAAAGTCATGAAATTCTTTTATTTTCAAAATCATCCGAATAATCTCCTCAAATTGTCACCAAATGTGTATTAAATGTTGAATGTTTGTGCACATTTTTACGAAGTATATTCACGACAACAGATCGCTACAATCGTTGACGAAAATTTGTTTTCAGACACTGGAAGTAACGAAACCATCAAGAGATCGTCCGTATTTTCGATCAATGAGGTTCCAAAAATCCCCGGATCAACTCTGAATTGTCTTCCATCAATTTCGAGAATGGTGTCGAAAGTGGAGAAAAAAAAATCGAACAAAATAAAAATAAAAAAGATGACTATTTGAGCAAAAAATTTATTACACGATACGTTTGCCAGAAGTTCTTCTTATCAATTGCTCGATAAGAAGATCGTGCGCGACCCTCGAACTGCCGCAACGTTACGAGCGCGCGCAGCTATTTTTTCCAAATTTTTATTTCTCAAGCTTGTAACATAATCGCGATGCCTCTCATTCGATGCCTCGGCGTTACTCGAGAAATCCAACAACGCGAAAATGAGCAACGTGAGCCAATCTTCTTCAATAATAATTTATAACATTGATGCCACTGTTGGGGCAAACTTCGATAATTATTATCATTTAAAATTTTCATCGTGACTTACGAGTGCCGTTTGAAAGGAAACGAAAAATTGAATAATAATATGATTAAAATTTACTGGAAGAAATCTTCGTCCGGAGGAAAATTGTGGGGCGGACGTTTTAAAGAAAAAATCAACCATCACATGGAACAACTCAACTTGTCTATAAATGTCGACCAACGAATGTACGCCGAAGATATTCAGGTGCTCCACGAAAAATTTGAAAAACCCTTCACTTCACCTTTGAAGCATTATCCGAATACTGAAAAAGGGCTGACAAAATCTTCTTCCCTGAAGAACACTAATATATACGATTAAAGTTCATTTTCGTAATCTCGTCAGGGAAGTATCGCTTATGCAAGGGCTCTCGTGAGAGCAAACCTACTGTCGCAGGACGAGGGTCTCATCATTGTAGATGGATTGAAAAAGGTACAAGGATTTATACGTTCAATGTCTTTCGGGTGAACCTTTTTTTCAGACTTTTACTTCTTGTCCCGATTTCTTCTTTTCTTCTATTCCAATATCCGAGAAAATAAATGAGCATAAAGACTTTAACGTGAAAAAAAGGTTTAACGTTTGAAAAAAACCTAAGGCTTAAAAAAGTAACAAGAATAACAATAATTTAAAAAAAAACTATAATTGATTGGGAATAACATTCCAATCAATTCCAGGTTTATTTCAATTCTCAATATGACCCGTCCATATATAGAATAATAATAACGATAAAAACAATCTGTGATAAAAAAAAATCATTGAAATGAACAAACAATTTGTTTGATATCCATTCTTAAATTTTTGGCTTTCATATTTTTATAATTTATCCCCAATAATCGAAATAAAAAAAACAACTGGAATTACTGGACTGTCCAGATTGAAAAAGAATGGGACGAGCATCGGTTCGTCCTGCGTTCCACCGACGAGGACATTCACACCGCGGTCGAGAGAAGATTGACGGCAAGTAAAAAACGCTGAGTACAATTTTCGTTTTTTTTTTCATATAGCACAAAACAAATATATGCTTAGCCAACGTAAAATCCAATAACGCAATCGTCAATACTAAATTTCCGAAAAGTCTCAAAAGCTTATTTAAAAAAAAAAAAACAGACCTTGTAAGAAAAAAGTGTCCAATTTTGGGAAATTGTAATTGAACAGAAATCGTTATTTAGGAAATTATTGGTAAAGGCGTTGCTGGGAAATTGCACACTGGAAGAAGTCGAAATGATCAGACGATCACCGACACTAAATTGTGGCTCCGAAAAGCCATTGACGAAATTTCAACCGAGGTCATTTCCTTGATACAATCGTTCGTCGTTAGAGCCGAGAACGAAAAAATGATTATAATGCCGGGCTACACCCACTTGCAAAGAGCTCAACCAATTCGTTGGAGTCATTGGTTACTCAGGTAAAAATATTTGAGAAATGGAAACTATCACGCTTAAAATAATATTTTCAATTGGAGTATTCATTACTTTATGTTCATTCAATCACTCTCCCAGGTCTAATAATAATAATAACATAAAAATTCAAATTAACTTTTTAAGTAAATCTTTGAAAACAATCCAAATAGAGCCAAGTTTGTATTTCCATTTAAAATTTTAAAAGAACACTTTTCATTTCGATTTCTGGAGCAACAAAAGTCGATTTTTTCTTGTGCGTAACCATAAAAATTTAAAAAATATCTTTTCAATAATAAAATCGAAAGATACCCGACGTGCTGAGTGAATTTCGCAGTAGATATAAAATTAGACTGAAGTCGTGTGCTAAGGAGTTTCGGGACACTTAACGAAATGTCACAATTTAATTCAAATTTATACAGTAAACTCTTTGTCATATACTTAATATACCCTCCAAATTTAAAAACCCTCGTCTACATCGTTTCTATAAAATTTACAATTGAAGAAACACTTTTTGGCATAGAGCATTTAACATTATGACACTGATGACGATTTTTTTCATAATGTACTGAGTGATTTGACCGTTTTTCATAACATTTTAAACATTTTTTTCACACTATTTCGTGCGTAAAACTACCATTCAGCGATGAGCGTAGGCAGATAAAATATCTCCTTACGTTAGAAAGGGTTTTTTTTTACTATAAATTTTATAGAAACGGTGTAGATGATCGATTTAAAATTTGGAAGGTGCATTCGGTATATGAGAAATAATTTACTGTATAAATTTAAATCAAATAGAAACACCACCAATTGTCCAAAAGCTCTTTAATTAAAAGAATACAACTTTCATGAAAGTATAGTCATTTTTGAATTTCTGACGCGAGCACTGAAACATTTGACACGAATGACAAAAAATGTTGTGTCCTTCTGAATATGAACGGAGTACTTTTTTATTTAATGACAAAAGCAATTTGTTTCTTTTTCAAGCCACGCTTGGAATTTGAAAAATGATTACACGCGGCTGGCCCAAATTCGCGAACGAGTTGACGTTATGCCACTGGGTAGTGGAGCCCTAGCCGGTAATCCCTTCGAAATAGATCGTTTCGAGCTCGCCGAAGAGCTCGGATTTTCCAAAATTACGAGCAACAGTGTCCAGGCCGTGGGAGACAGAGATTTCGTAGGTAAAAATATTTTTTTCCAACCAAATGTAAAAATACGATCAAACAACCCAAAAACATAAACAAACACATAAATTTCGACAAAAAGAAAAATTGTCACATCTGATTGTTTTGTCTCGCAGAAATAGAATCTTTCGATTCGATTTTTAAGAAAAATCGTAAAAAAGATTATTTAAAGCGACGGACGAATTTTTTTAACGAACATTTAAAAATTCATGAGACCTCGAACGTGTATTTGTGTAGCTTAAAATCGTCGGGTCTCTGAATTTCTTGCTTTTTTTCGTTTTTGCTGAAAATATTTGTTTTGGATATTTCTCGTTTATCGTCCCCTATTTTTTTTTTTTTTCTACTCGTTCGTTGCTCATTCCTCAGTGGAGTATTTGTTCTGGGCCTCGTTGGCCTCGGTCCACCTGAGTCGGCTCGCCGAGGATCTCGTTATATACAGCTCCCAAGAATTTAACTTCGTGAAATTCTCGGACGATTTTTCGACCGGCAGTAGCCTGATGCCCCAGAAACGTAATCCCGATTGCGTTGAGCTCGTCAGAGGAAAAACTGGCACTCTCATTGGCAAGGTCAGCGTAAGAAAAAAAAAAGGATCAAATTACGCACGTTATTCATTTAAGGCCGTATCCTAGTGTGAACAATGATTTTTAAGGTGATTTTTTGAGAATTAAATTTCGAGAAACGGTTCAATTTACAGTGTTAGTATTTCACAATTATATTTAGACATGTTTGAAGTAACATCTTTAATTTTTTCAAAGCTTTTTATTCGGAATTGTAGATGTAGATTGTACAATTCCCCGCGGTCACTTGGGGGTCAAAATGACCCCAAGCGCAACTTTAAGCCAAAATTACTATGAGTTGATGGCAGCCACTTTTTATAATAAATCGCACATTTTTCATAATTATCGTTTTTTATTTCACTCCGAAAGGGCTCTTCAGATATAAGAAAAAAAAAAATACCTTTTTTGAAACGCCCAGATGGAGCTATTTTTTTCCTCAAACTATCATATCTCACGAGTATTACAGTAAAATTTAATTTAAAAAAATTGAAAATTGCAAGCGTTATGATTGCTACTCAGTAAAAAAGCGCTTTTTTTTACGGTTTAACCCGCTGCTGATTTTTTCTGCCATTTTAAAATTCGATAAAAATATAACATCGAGAATGCCACATTCTAGAATGTTCAAACTAATGTCATGAATTTTTATGAGTCATTGGGAACGGTACGGTCAACGCGGCAATCGTTTAAAAATGGCTGGGGTCATTGCGACCCCCAAGTGACTAGCGTGTTATAGCCAGAACGTGTGACCGCGAAAGGAGACAAACGATTTTTTTTTTTATTTTACTCTTCACAAATATGGTTTTCGTTCGGCCGTGTAATAAAAAAATGTCGGAAAAATGTACGAAATAGCGACGTTTGAAAAAGCGTACTCTGATTTTTAGAATAAAATGTTCTCGCGGCCCGGAAAAATAATAATTATAAAGCAATCGAAAAGCTGGAGGGCCGAACAAAACACAATTAATTTTGAAGAAGGAACCGTAGTGCAATTTTCGATAAGAAACGAAAATAATTCAAACGCTTCGTTCTTTTTCGTAAATCAGTGCATGGGTTTTCTGACGAGTCTCAAGGGAATACCGTCCTCGTATAACAAAGATTTGCAAGAGGACAAGGAGGCACTTTTCACGTGTCACGACACGTTGCTTACAATGCTACGAGTGACCAGAGGAGCGTTACAAAATTTAACGATCGACAGTGACAAGTGCGTAGCCTCGTTGGAACACAGTATGCTCGCTACTGACGTCGCTTATTATCTCGTTCGTAAAGGGGTAAATAAAGAAATGGAATATATTTTATTGATAAAACAAAAAACTTCTCATGACAATCAAATTCGTTTGAGATGAGGATGGAAGAAAATTAGGAATCCGTACAACTTTCAGATTTCGTTCAGGGAGGCTCATCACATTGCTGGCGAGGTAGTCACTCATGCTGAAGAGAAGAACATCAAACTGTGGAACGTAACGTTGAGTGAATTGAGGTTGATCAGGTAAATGGTATCTCGATTCAGTATTCGATGCCTGGTATTCAGTATTTGGTTTTCGATGGACGATACAGTGAGACCTCGATTTTTTATCCCTTGGGGGGGGGGGGGGGGGGGGGGGGGAACCGGTAAAAGATCGAATTCGAGCAGAGCGGTGTACCTTGGGTGTTGTTGAGAGGTAGCAAATAGTAGGAGCATGCGCATTCCGAAGTCTATGAGCAATTTGGTTAACAGGCCATCAAGTAACCTAAAAGTATGAGCTGTCCTAGTTACATCAAAATCTTTGGTTATTGATGCAACTTTACCACCATCGTTGATCTTTTTAAAATATACAACTTTTTTCTAAGAGTAATCGTGCACTTTTCGTAGGACAATTGTTGTTAGAGTCGACGTTTTCTGTCACTATCACGTTTGAGGTTATATTTTTGGCTCGAAATGCCAGTGCTGAGGTAGTCGATATGTAAAATTACGCTGGCGTATCAGACGCGCGCAGTAGGGACTGCAGACCCCGACAACAAACAGTCCCTTCGGTGAAATTAATTGGGGGGGAAATATGAAGGGGAATGGAATAAAATCGAGGCCTCACTGTACTTGGTATTCGATGCACGATCTGCGGTATTCGCCATTTCATATCCGATATTCGGCACGCAGTGCTCCGGTATTCAATACACAATAATGTCTTATATTTGTTACACGGTATTTGATATTCCGTGTTCAATATTTCGTATTTTATATTCGATATTCAATATTTCGTATTGAGTATTCGGCATTCAGTGTTCGTATTGAGTTTTCGGTATTTGATATGCGGTATTCAATATTTGCTATTGAGTTTTCGGTATTCAATATTTGTTATGCAGTTCACTGTATTCAGTATTTGGTCTTCGAAATTCAGTATTTCATCGCTGGTATTCAACACTTGGTATTCACCTATTCAGTTTTTAATTGTTGTCTTCCAATATTCAGTATTTGACACTCTGTATTCAGTATTTAATTCAGCATTCGGTATCCAGTGGAGTATATTTAGTATTTAATTCAGTATTCGGTATCCAGTGAAGTATATTCAGTATTTGGTCTTTGAAATTCAGTATTTGGTTTTTGAAATTCAGTATTTGATCGCCGGTATTCAACATTTGGTATTCATCTATTCGGTTTTTAATGTTTGCCTTTTAATACTCAGTATTTGACACTCTGCATTCAGTATTCGGTATTTAATATACGGTATCCAATGCAGTTTATTCAGTATTTGGTCTTTGAAGTTCAGTATTTGGTTGTCGATATTCAAAATTTCGTATTCGCCTGTTCAGTACGCGATATTCAGTACTTGATACTCTATTTTCAGTATTCGGTATTTAACACTTTGTATGCAGTGTACGGTATTCAGTATTTGGTCTTTGGCATTGAGTGTTTGATCACCGGTATTCAGTATTCAATACTCTGTATTCAGCATGCAGTATTTCATATTCGGTATTCAATATTCAGCATTTGATATTCGATATTCAATATTCAGTATTTAATATTCGGTATTTAATATTCAGCATGCAGTATTTAATATTCCGTATTCAATATTCAGCATTTAATATTCGGTATTCAATTTTCAGCATTTAATATTCGGTATTCAATTTTCAGCATTTAATATTCGGTATTCAATATTCAGCATTTGGTATTGATTACTCAACATTCTGTGCTTAATATCCGGAGCTCGATATTTGATACTCAGTGTGGCGGAATTCGATATTCGATGGTGTGCCATTTGCTAAGATTCGTAATACTTGTTTATTCGTAGCTCAGCTTTCGCCGACGACGTCGCGGAGATCTGGAATTTTAAGGAGAGCGTCGAGCAGTACAGCGTGGCGGGTGGCACGAGTTTATCTTCGGTGGAAAATCAGATACAAGAGCTTCGCACATGGTTGCAACAATTGTAAAATGAGACCCGAACAAAGCCAAGCAAAATTAGAAAGTCCCAGAAATAAAGGCATCGATAAACGTACTTTGCCAAAATCTCTGTATCATATACCATTTTCTCTTTGTCAACAGACGTCGGAGTTATATTTCTTCAAGAAGGCCAATGATATGTAAAAATACATATATTATTATCTATATACAATACTTTTTATAATAATATTATGATAGGTGCAGCAACCAAGATATACATATATATTATACATATAGTCATATTTTCTTTTTTCTCTCTCCTCTCTGTTTTTATATCTCGCTATTTTCTTTTTATTCTCGCCCCCATGTCTGGACGAACACGCGAAAAAAAAAAATTTAACTCTCGACGATTAGACGATGAAGAGAGAAATATCATCGATAACACGAAATAATTTCTAACAAAAAGGGAGAGGTATAGAGATTTGAAAAAAAAAATTGAAAAATCCCCAGAAAGAAATTCTTGAGATTTTTTAATTCTTTTTCCGATGCATCTCTCTACCTCGCCCTCCCTCGTTCTCTCTCTCTCTCTCTCTCTCTCTCTTTTTCTCTCTCTTCGTCTCTCTCTCTCTCTCTTTCTCTCCATCTCGCTGAGAAAAATTCAAATCGCAAACAATGTTTGAAAATATCATAGATCTGTACTCCCGTAAATTTCATTGCGAGAACTATGTTAATTTAGTAAAACTTTGTCGTATATTTTGAAGAAAAAAGGTCAAATTTCATAAATCGTTTCCTTTTTTTTTGTTTGTAAAGAGTCGAAGAAGTTTTGTTTGTATCGAGTCGAAGAAGAAAAAAAAAAAAATTTACGACATTGAATTCTTTTTGCTTGTTCTATCGTTTATACATATACCATATATGTACTGCAATCTTCAAGGCACTCCAGATTTTTTTCGTTTTTTTCTTCTTCCCTTTTCTTTTTTTTTGTTTGTTTTATATTACATCTATATTTTACAATGGTGATGTTCGACTTGGTGCATACGCGGCGATAATGGACAATGTTTGTTCCAGCTTGAAAATTAGAATGACGAATTGTTCGATGATTTTCTGCATCACGGACAAAAGAAATACACTGATTATTCCCCGAGCCATCGGCGAACCATTTGTCCGATATCACTCCCTCTATCTTTCAATCCATTCTTCCCGGTTGTGTTTTTTTTACCTCTTTTATTCACATTTCGTCCTTCTTTTGTCTGTTTCGTTTTTTTCCCCACATTCCCTCTAGCTCTGTCATTTTCTCTCTCTCTCTCTCAATTCTTCTGCGTAACAAAATTTCCGAGCACCAAGTCTCACCACGGCACTCTTGGGAAACATCGGTTATTTTTTTACTCAGAGTAAAAGAGGAAGGGAGAAGGGCCCTCTCTCAGCTGACGGCAAAACCTGACTTCAAAATAATTTGAAATAAAAATTAGAATTTATCGCATGCAAAGTAAAATCGTTTACATTTTACCGTTCAATGTAACATACGTTCTATTTTTTCGACTCGGAATAAAGAGCGTTTACGATTCAATCATTCGTAACGTTTACCTCCCCACTGGAGGTAGAAATATGCCAATTTTTTGTGCCCGCAAAAACATTGCGTAAAACAAGTGACAGAGCGAGAGAGCGACAGACAGAGAAAAAAAAGGACAAAACATTCGGATAAAAGTGCTTTGAATTGCGCTAAGAGAAAAAAAAAAAGACAGTAGAGTTATTGCACAAACGATAAAAGCGCAATCAATTTTCTCCTGATTCGTCGTTGCCTGTTCAACATTCGTAAAAACAGAATGTCTCGGATCTAAAAAAAAACGCATCTACGGGGTAACTTTTATAGGCGACACTGGTCATCTCCCTTCTTCATCGTTCTTATTTTTTTTTCACCCTCGGACGTGGTAAAAAATTAATCGGTCGAATTCTCTTCTCCTTTTCGTGATTTTTCTATCTTACAATGAAATAAAGAAAAAAAAAATCCAACGATAATCCTGCGAGATTTTTGCGAAAAATCTCGTTGTCGTTCGATGAAAAAGGGCAAAATGAAAGAAAACCTTTGGCTTTTCGAACTTCCCCCTTTCGCCCCCCCCCCCCCCCGCCCTCTTCCCCAGCCTGCCCACCCAATATTTCCGGACGAAAAAGCCGAGTTTTCACAAGCCTTTTTGTCGTCATTTTCGTACATAAATACAATATTATACAGAGGACACTTATCTTAGTTTACGAATGCATGTACACGTAAAACAATTGTCGTTGGATGCGCTCCTCGTTTTCTTTTTTTTATCCTACTTCTTTGTCATCCTCTTGTTATTTCTCAACGACAATGTCGGTAAGAAATATATATATATATATATATATATATATATATTTGTGTGGCGATATTAACAAACCGCTTTGTACATATCGAGACGAATGTACATCCCCAAAAATCAATCTCGTCCACGAGCGAGTGATTAATTGGTCGATCAAACTTTATCCAACAAATCAACGCGCGCTTTACTCAGTCGGTTTTTTGTTGATACAACTCCTTGAGGGACTTGAGCTCGTCGATAAGCGTCTGATTTCTGTTCTCAAGTACGGCGACACGATTCTCTAAACACTTTATGTACTCCTTCTTTTTTCTTCGACACTCGCGGGCTGCCTCTCTGTGAAAAAGGCGAAAGAGCAAAAATGAACAAGAGTCATCGGGTCGATCGGGAATCAAGTCTAAAACGAACAAACGAACGAAGAAAAGCGTTTCGTTTGACTGTCCGAGCTTGCGTTTTTAAGTGTGTAAAAACAAAAAAAAAGGGAGAATGGAGTAAAAAGATGAGAGTATCGGATTGAATTTCCTTCACCTGTTCTTCTGCAACCTCATCTCGCGTTTTCTAGCCGCGTCCTCGACCACGACACCATGTCCTGTGTAAGCTGAAACATTGCAAACAGGCTGTACTCCTCAAATGGCACGGAACAGTGCAGACTTCGGTCGACCCCGTACCGAAACATACACGTGGTATTTTTTTTGTTTGTTTTGCTGCACTTTTTTCATTTCAGTCAGCGAGCAAGGCGGACAATATCAGATTTTTTTTCAGAGGCTTGCTTGGAAATTTTCCGTCGCTCGCCTCGTCGTGTCTCGCGCGTTGGATGGATATTCGGGATATCTTTGGGTGCAGAGAGTGCAGAGGATGATAGAAAGAGAAAGAAGGGAGGCTGAAGAGAAGTTCTGAGAACAAATTACGGTAAAAAAAAGGCAAATAAAGATAGAAAGATAGAAAGAGCGAGAGATAGATAGAGAAAAGAAAATTACGAAGAATTCACACCTGGGACAAAAAATTGCGTGTCCTGGCCCTGTGCATACTGTACTATAGCTCCGCCAGTAGTTGTCGCATTGCTCATAGTTAGTGTGTGAAGACCTGGTACACCCTCACCCTGGTTTGCTATTTGTATAGTTCCCGCAGGTATTACTGCAAAACATTAATTGTTTTTTTTTTTCTTTTATGCATCGGAAAAATAAAACATTCTTTCCGCCTTATTCTGTACTTCGAGCGAAGACTGGCCCCAAACGAAGAGAACAAACGAAAAAAAAAAGAGAATGTAGTATGTCGCGAATGCAAACATTTTCGTAAATTTTGTACTCGACGCGTAGGATTACTATGTTTCTTCCGGTGAAAAACGTTTCTTGATCGTTGCCTCGAGCGCCTCTGCAATTTTCATTCGTTTCATTTGCGCAATCGATTCGCGAGACTGAATTATAGGAAAAAAGAAAACGTTTGTTGTTTTTTTAAAGATCAATTCGATCTTCGAGAACCTGGGAAGATTCTTTTTAAGATTGATTACTTCTTCGAGCTATCCCGAACACGTAAATCTCGATCGTGCGAAAGGATACCATACCAAGCGATGATCGTCGTTTTTTTTTGTCCGATTAAGAACGATGAAGAAAAATCGAATGAGATAATTTGGCGGACAGTTCACACAGAAATAGGAGAGAGAGAGAGATAGAGAAAGAGAAAGCACGCACGGAAAAGACAGAGAGAAAGAGCAAAAGGGAGAGCGAAGGAGAGAGACAGAACAGAAAGCGACTGTAAATCGCATCCTTGGGAATAGAACAATATATTTTTGCTCAAGTCAAAGTTCCACAGCTGAAGGGAATGGGTTTAATCCATTAAATGACAGGCGAGATGAGGACGGGATGCACGAGAGCCCGATAGCACAAAAGGACCACGCGGCCCTTCTTACTTTGTTCTCTTTTCTTCCAATAAAATTTAAAAAAAAAATGAATAGAGACAGAAGAATATGATTGACCAACCTGTTTGGTAATGAAGCGAGTGGGAAGACATGTCACTGTCCACGTTAGAGTCGCACTCTAATGAGGATTCTATAGGAGGCAAATGACCCGCTGCAACACCGAATAAATTATGTTTACCCCTTGGCCAAATAAAAAAAAATCATTCTCACTAACAAAAAACAAATGAAAAAAACAGGCTAAATGAAATTCACTTGCTTAGATTAACGGCTTGGAAAATATTTCTCGCCTGAAATGACTAATTTACAATAAAAATGGGTTTTTTTTTTTCTCAAGAATGTTCTGTTAGAATTGATATTTTTGAGTTTTTTTTTCTTCGCTAAGAAACAACTGGCAATTTTATTCACACACATTCACTCTCTCAGTCGAACCACATTTACGTGCAGTCAGATCATACAGGCGGGCAAAATGCTTTTTCCCCCTTTTATTCCGTATTTTAATGTTTGTATATTATGGGTCTGTCTGTGTGTGTGTGTGTGTGTATGATCTTTTTGCATTGGCCAAATACGAATACGGGTTGAGGATCAGGATCGCATTTTCGTACCTTCAATATGGAGAAAGCCACGAATGGATGAAAAAAAAGTCAAGCATGAACGAATGATGAATCTTAGTTTTCTCTTCATCTTGTGTCTTCTGTTTTTTCTTTTCTTACGAAAACGAAAAAAAAAAAATCGACATTGTGTACGAATGAATATCAACTACGCAATATATTTTTATAACATACTGACAACGATACAAACTTGGCATGGCATCCTACATTATCTACCGTTCACGCGACAACGTTTTTCCTCCCAAATGTAACGAAAAAATGGGATAAAAAGCTACGATCTTTAGCAATTCAATCGCGAATAACGCGAAGATCGATACAACGTTTTTCTTTCTTGTTTCTTCATTTGCTCGTATGAACTGACATGCACTCGCGGAAAATTGCGGCAGTGTAGCCTTTTTTTTCTTCTTCAATCGACAGTCGTGCATCGTCGAGCATTGATCTTTCTTTTTTTTTTGTCGTTCATCTACGTTCGCAAATCTACGAAATACTTATACGTAATTAAAAGTGTGCATGAAATCATAGCGAGAAAAAAATTGCGCGTTTTGTTCGCTGCTCACCTGCGATTTCACTCGCACTCAAATCGTTGAGGATCTTTCTGTACGATGCTCGTCTCGTCAGGAGATCTCTTCTCTTTTTCGGCGATTCGTCGTCCGAAAAACTATCATCGCTTCCAGTTTCGACGACCTGCAATGGGATTTTTTGTTTACTTGCTTTAAGACAATTGGAATGTAAGTACCAAGATTATTTTTGCGATATTATGTGTGTTGACGTATATTTATATGTTACCGTTTAAACGCCTTTTAGCCAGTAAAAACTAATGCTGACTGAACGTTTTCGTTATAACTGGTTTTTCCTCGTAAAAACTAGAATTTATGTTCAGCATCCCAAACTTTGACCTCATTTGGAAGCAATTTTAGCCAATTTATTTCGTTAGACCTAGTTTTTCCTAATTAAGATGAGTTCTAACGAACATTCAAATGTATCTATCAGTAAATTCTAGTTTTTAGTAGGAAAAACTATAAACTTATAAACAGCGGCGTTCAGTGGGAACTAGATTTTACTAGGGAAAACACGTTTAAACTGTAAACGGGTTTTAGCTGTTAGACATAATTTTTTATTTTGCGTTATTGTTATACGGTTTACAACAAAATATGTATTATAAAGCTAGTATATATAGTCAAATATATAAAATCCTATTATTTCATCACTATCGTTATTTATATATTTATATGTATCATTTCTTTTATAAGATATATAATAATAAAGTATATATAATTCCATTACTTATATATATTCCTTATAAATATATATATTAAAACGAAATATAGGGTACACTGACCAGTGAATGGACTGACCCCAATGAATGGACGAAAGCTGTCTTATTTTTTAAATTTAAAAGTTTTGAGAGTAAGTATTGCTTTTATTATTTAAGATAGAATCAATCTTGGATTTTTTGCAATAATTTCAAATAAATTCGTAATAATTAATCAGAATTAGACAGAATTGTACATATGGGCTCTTTTCTGATAATTCTCAAAGCAGCGTGAAAAGTTTAACTCATCTGCTTAAAATTGCAAAATGAATTACAGTTAAGAATTGACAATGTACATTTCATCAATGTTTACGTAAAATCGTTTCATTCGTTTTTTTTTTAATTTTGACAAAATGTAATTTTATGTGTCTCTGTAGAAACAAGCTTTGGTAGTTTTTTTTTCAGAATGTCACGTTAAGATAAAAAAAAACTTTGTGTATTTTCTACGAAATCGCAATAACAAATGTAATATTCTTATGGATAAGAATATTGTAATTTTTGTGCAACACAGGGATCTCCAAATGTAGCACTTAATAAAAAAATAAATAATAAATCGTTATCCTTTACAGCGTTCATGTATACGTCCGTTTACTAGTGGCCGAATGTCCATTTATTGGTAATTTTGTCCATTCACTAGCGATTTAGTCATTTCGCTACTTATTTATCAATTTCTCCAATATTATTTGTTGCAATTCCTTCGAATATTTTTTTCTACTATCAGAATAACATTCTTTGTTCGCTATAACGATTAAAAAGTTCGGTTTGATAATATTTTCATTTTACAATCTATTTGTATCCTATAGTTTCGTTAATCGACCATTCACTGATCGGTTCACCCTATACAACTTTATCAGGTTATTCTGTAATTATACATATATCGATATATCTCTATTGTTTCTTTTCCTTAATAATAGATTTTTTCGTAAAAATGATTGATCACCTGTAACGTTTGCAAACTTCCTTGCGCCGATTGTATGACCGAATTCTGTTTACTGACAAGAATAACATTTCCTTTGGATATTGCGACCGGCTGTATGTTTGTCGCACTCTGAATTACGGATTGGTGATTTGGCTGTATAACGGATTGTACCTTGATAAAAGATGAGAAAAAAAGGATGAGAGTTAAATTTAACGATGGATCGAAGGGAAGAGAGAGAGAGTGAGAGAGCGAGACAGCGAGAACGGGAGAGAGAGTGTGTGAGAGAGAGAGAGAGAGAGAGAGCGCTCGAAATTGCGTGAAAAGGTAAAGTAAAAAAAATATTTTTTGTTTTTGTACTTTGAAAAATCATGAGAGAATGAGTATTGCCTTTTTCATCGTTGATGACAATGAGTTTGTTTGCATTTGTTTGTATGAGCTAATAATAATAATAATTTAATGCAACGAATCATTTGTAAAATTGCGAAGATTTTTCTGTTTGTGAGAAACCAAATGAAATTAGGATTACTACCTATATATTTGTTTTCGGAATTCAAACGGCAAAATTTCGTCTGGTAATAAACCAAATACTCAGTAAAACAAAATTGCCATGCATAGACGAAATCCACTCTAAGCATTTCTGGCAGAGAGCACAAAAATTTAAAATTTATAAAGCTCGAGATCGTCCTTGGATTTTCGGAGGCGCTAGGGCCTTCGATAACGTCATAGAATCTCGACCAATAAAAAGCGACAAGGCAGAAATCTTCGATATCTTCTCGAATATTCCGTGAAAAGAGTATTTTCAAATTCCCCCTGATTTTAATCAATTTAAATCACTTCCCGAAGAAACTGCCAAAGAACCGTGAAAAATGATCAAACCCTTCAATTTCTCTCTTCTTTCAAATCTGCAATTACATTACGACCCCAATTCACTCTGAGGAAGGTCGACCGTTTCATTGATAAATGTCGAAAGTCGACAATCCTTTAGACGTAGATCCGTTAAATAAAAGTCAAGCTTCAAAGTTTCAATAAGTTTCTGCAAGCCGTTTCCGAGAAAACAAATATTCAAATTTAAATAATCGAACGCAGTTGCTCAATGACGATTCCAATTAAATGTCCTATCTTCGTAAGGAACTCGAATAGGAATCTCGAATTGTTTGGATTTCGATACTTGTCTTTTCCTCGAAAGCAAAGTATCGACTTCTCAAACTTTGCATAGCTGAACTTTCATCGAACGTATCAACGTCTACGAAAAGAAAATCACTATCCTTCAACATTCATCGACTCGTTGTTCCTCGACCGTATAAAACGAAAAAAAAAAAGAGAATTCTCCCGCCGAGAGATGCAGCAAATGCAGACGGACATTCGAGCAGAAAAAAACAACAAAGCAAAAAGATGGCGACAGGTGGATAGGAAAGGCGGACATAGAGACGAGATACACAGGAGACCCTCCTGTATACCTGGGCGGTCACGGAAGCGGGTAGAGTAAGTTGGACAATGCTGGTTGATGCTACCAGATGGTGAGTATGCTGCTGATGATTTCTATTCATTGACTGTACCGATGTTCCTAAGGCGGGTGCGGCGTCGCCGCTCTGCGAGCCTGGCGACAATGGGTCAACAACCGATCCGTTCTCTTCGACCATACTTTCCATAGCCCGGGGACCGCTAGCCCTGTAAGGAGGAAAATGAAAAAACAAACAAATATAGAGGACAACCGCTCAGCCTGAGCAACAAAAGTTCGAGATCAATAATAAAAATCTCAAATAGAACTTTGCAATTTTGATAAAACTAAAAAATGTCGCTGAGTTTTTCATTCCAATGGGCAACAATCACGAATAACCAACTTTTCCTTTGAATCCTTGAGAAATTTTGAATTTCCCGCCAAAACTTATGATCGAGGGAAAAACGCAATGTATATAGAAAGCGACAATATGGCGAGAGAGAAAGAATTCGAATAAACATTGAGGATCGAAGCATTCTTCGCGGGCGAGGGAAAATATTGAGAGACGCAGTTTCTACTTCGGAAAGAATTTTTCCTCTCCGAAGAGAGAGAGAGAGAGAGGAATGTAGAGGCAAAGAAAGAGAAAGAGAGAGATAGAGAAATGAGAATTTTTCAGCATCGTGAAATTATCACACGCACTTTAAACACACACGCGTGTTTCGTTAATCCCCGCGTGTGTGACGCCATATTTTTCGAATAATTATAAATCCCCCCCCCCTTCCGCCGCACTTTGCCAGCGAGCAAAAAGTACGCAAAGTGTCTCTCGCGTTTCACGTATATACACACATGTCCCGAGCTCTCGCACACACACACACACACGCGCGCGCGCGCGCGCGACAATGTGATTTAACCGCGATGTTGTTCCGGAAGTAAATCTTTCTCGTTCGCGCTCACACTGTTCTTTTTCGTCACTCTATCTTGCTGTCTCTCTCTCTGTTTTCGGTTGCGCGTACCAGACAAATAATTAGGGAACAAAAACAAAAGAAAACGAAAATATATACGCGAGCGCGCGTGGTTGCCGAAGGAGGTTTTCGCCTTGTGCTTTTTCGTACTCATCAATTGTTATTATTCTCCCAGCTGGGGCGGCTTTTGCAGAGAGTGAGCGAGTAAGAGAGAGATAGAGCTCTTCGGGTACTTACCAGTTACGTATTTCTCGTCACAAACTTTGCTGCAATCGGAGTGGGCAAACGGTCATGTACGTAGTAAGCCACGTCAAAACTCCAGTGGCTTCGTCACTGGTGGGATACACCGCGACCTCCAATACGCGCGTCACCATCAAAATGGCCGCCCTAGGCGCCCCCCCCACTAGTCTCACCCCTCTCCCCTCTAACTCTCTCTCTGTCGGCCGCTCGACAAACCTTCCTCCCCCGCCGACCCGCGCTTTTTACGAAAAAATGTGCGTGAGCTTTTCTTTGTAACCTCATTCCATGCTCCGAGTCGACCCTATTTTCCCCGTGGCGCGCTGTTTCACCCGACCTCGGCTCTGTTTTATCGACGGAGTAAAAGCTGAACTTTTATTCGAATTTTCACGCTCGCAGATAGTCTGCCCGCACGATGAAATTCAATCTTTGGGTACGCGGATAAATGATAATCCCGCGTGTCTACTTTATCGACAGAGTAGGACGATATTTTGAAAAAAAAATGCAGCTCTCTTATGGGAATCGACATCAGTGGATTGAGTAACAGAGAGTTTTTATTGAATTACAGAATTCGCGCATCCCGAAGCGGCTTTACCGACCGCGCTGTAAAAACGCAAAAAGCTCCGCGGATTTTGGAGTTTTCAGGTCTGAGGATTCGAAGCCCCGCCACGCGGTGGATTGGTCAGAAGTTTTTCAATAATTCGTCGATCCAGGAGACCTGGCAAAGTGTTTCCAAATCTTTCTGCATTACCGACAGAATCCGATTTAAAAAAAAAAATGGAGCTTTTCCCGAATTTTCAAAGCGGCAGAGCGTGAAGTCGCGGTGACAAAAAAGCAAAGAACACATCGGAGAATGCGACGAAATAACTTCGTTTCGATCTAAAAGCATGGGGGAACCGAAATGGCGGGGGGGGGGGGGGGGGGGGGGGGGTAAGAGAAGTCAGTGAATTCTCAGAAAAATGTAAGGTGTAGTTATGAGGCGCGGAAGATGAAATTGCATCCCCCGCATTTGCTGTCCTATATACATGCTTGTATAATTAATCCAATGAAATTCCCATCTTTCGTTTATTACAGAAAATAGAATATCGAAATCGCCTTTGACTACGGCGATTAAAAATCAATAGCAACGGAAAAGAAATATCAATTTTTCTTAAAAAAAAAAAAAAAAAACATCAACGATCTCCGAATACTTTCAATTATAATACATTTATTCGAAGTAATACGTAACCTTTAACTCTAACAAAAAACACACCGACGATTATTCAAAAATTCAAATACACGTGGAACTATACATACCCATAAAATGAGACTAACTCTTGTTTCTCTTTTATTTTTTTACCAATAAAACGCGCTCGCAGTGTACGCTATCGGAATTCTTCTCGTCGTGTCGCGTGTACTTTTTATCGCGAACCGCTTGCGGGGCGCGCTCTAGCAACATGACGAACAGGCGGAGGGGAAGCCGTTGACGTCATGCGGTGACGTCATCGCCACATTCGGGTATACCTATAAATATGCAGTGCCTTTGGGAACTTGCTTGTGTAGGATCATATATATATATATATATATATATATATATATATATATATATATATATATATATATATATATATATATATATATATATATATATATATATATGCGTGTTGTGTGTGTACATATATATAAATGCGCCTCCGTCGCCGGACCATACGCGCAGGCACATATGCATGCGGATATTCGCATGCCTGTATCCATGTACGTATGTATATGTACACACATACAGAAATAAACATACGCGAGGATTTTTGTTTCGAACTGCTGGAAACTAAGTATGGCTAGCGAAGTTTTTTTCGCGCTTACACACGCGTTCTCTTTCTCTTTCTTCCTCTCTCTCTCTCTCTCTCTCTCTCTCTCTCTCTCTCTTTTATAGTACGATTTTTCACCATCATTAGTCTGTGTCAATGATTATTATATTACTATTTCGTGAGATTATTAAGAGCTTATTTTCTTTCATTACTCTCTTATCAACTTCATAATTACCGTATTCTTATTTTTATCATTATCATTAAAAAAATGTTAATATAAACATGAACGGTTGTCGATATCATTTCTTATTATTTTTTATTATTGTTATTATTGTTAGTGTTATTATTATCGTTCATATTCTTTTATGATTATTATTATCATTATTGATATTGTATTACGGTCATTATTTTTATTATTATCGTTTCGTTACATTACGTTCGTCATTTTTAGTTGTCATTATTATTATTATTGGTATTATAATTGTCCTTACTCACGATGACGTTGCTATTGTTATTGGTATCATCCACATTATTGCTATTTTAAATATTATTTTATTGATATTGATCGAAAAAGATCATATTGTCGAAGTTATTTGAAGTACCGAGAGAAAAATTTATATTGACTAGGATATTTTTCTTTATACCGAGAACGGTAGCGTTACTTTTCTTCGTTGCTGACAAATTTTTCACCCAAACGAGCATGTTCTTTGGTAGGAGTAAAAATGTGTTATATGTATACTTCAATCAAGGGCAAGACGTACAATTTTCCCGAGCATCCTGTCCGACACTTTGCCATCTCGGTAGACGCACTGACCGCGCAGAAACGTAGCGCGCACACGGCCGAAGAGTTCTCTTCCTTCGTAGGGCGTCAACTGCGATAGAGAGAAAAGCAAAACGATTATTTGCAGTAAGATTTTTTTTCTTTCTATAAGAACGCGCTTACCTTGTTTTTGTGAAGTATGTCGGCTTTGCGAATCTGCAAGTGCATTTTGTTACTTCCGTTCAGGTCAATCAATTTTAGAAAAGAACGCATAACATTTTTTTCTCCTCTTTCTGGCCACAAAGTTTACCGTCATTTTTTCGCCCGGTTGCCAAACGACAAAATCACCGTCACCACCAACCGCGATGCTTCCCTTTTTCGCCTGAAGACCGCACAATGCGGCCGGTTTTGCCGACAAGAGACGCGATATATAGGGCAGCGTTAGGCCCCTCTGGCGAGCCCCGGTCCACGTCAACGATAGACCGAATTGCAGGGACGAGATGCCACCCCAAGCCGCGAGAAAGTCACCGCCCTCCTTCAAATTGGGTGTACAAGGCGAATGATCGGACACTATCATGTCGAGTGTTCCCGCGCGAAGGGCTTGCCACAATTTTTCGCGATTATCGCGATCACGAATCGGTGGACAACACTTGTACTCGGTTGCACCGTGGGGCACATCCTCCGACGATAGAATCAAGTAGTGATGACACGTCTCGGCTGTCAGAGGCGCACCATTTCTCTTGACGCGCTCAACCACCGGGAGAGACTCGGCAGCCGACAAATGGACGATGTGACAACGTACTCTACATTCCAGAGAGATAGAAACAAAAAAGACATACATTAGTCACCTGAGAATGTGTGTGTGTAAACCTCTAATGTATTGTTGATGCATGTGTACTATCAATACGCTCTCTCGCTCATTTTTCGTCTCCCCCTCTCTCTTGCTGTATATATATTACTTTATTTATTCCATCGTATAGCGTTACCGCTTTTTACATATCCATCTACAAGTTGTATTGTTCGAGAAGAATGTCAATTATGTATTGTTTCCATTACATCATTACTGACGTTGAGACGAGTTTAGTCAGTTTAGTTTAGATACGAGGTCATTAGCGAAAAATAAAGTATCGAAATAAATGAAAACATTTACTTGAACAAGTAAACCCGCCTGGCGATATAAAAAAAAAGGAATACGCCAAAATTACACGACAAATGTTCGCTGAGGTTAGACGATCTTTTCATCAGAGAATAAACAAGTGGTCACAAGTCGAGGGTCATAATTTCGAGCATCTCCTATAGGTTGACCCAAACCAAGATTTGGAAATCATTTAAAAGTGATTGTTCCGATTTAATTCGATTTTTCGACTATTTTTATACTTGTCGTGATTAGAATTATCTCCTATTGTAGGCCGCTGAACTCATGTCAAGGTCAGTAATGTGAAAAAAGTGGTTCGATTAAAAAAAGTGGAGTTGACCTTCGTAGCTTTGGCGCCTCCACCGAAAAAAAAATTACCATGATCCCGTATGACGTCTTTCTTGAACAATACAACTTTTATTTGAAACTTTTTTTAGGATATCACCAATGGTTTGAGTGACATTGCTCTGTAACACTTTGAATGCCCTATCCAGTATAAATACAGAATTAAGTACATCAACCGAGCGTCCACTTTTAGCTCGTTCTCAAATAACTTTTTACATGAATTATATATAATATTTTTGCAATGCGCGTTGTGCATACGATATCCATATCTTATGAATCCTATCGACCCACCTAGATTTCTCACACGCCTCGGCAATCTTTTCTATCGCTCGAACTTCCATGATCGGCGGACGGGACCTCAAAAAACTATTGTACTCCCCGGGATCAGCTGAAAAACAAGATTTTCTTTTGATGTCTCAAATATTGGATAGTATTGAAAAAATATCGGCAATACTGATTACCGTTCGGGCGTGAGTTCGTTGAAAACGTACCTTTGCAACATCGAAAATAAACAAATATGCGAGGATGAGTGAAATGTTTAAATTATTTGCAATATTTATAAACGTCCAGGATGAGTGTGATAAAAATGAAAACAAAATGTATTGTAAAACGAAAAAAATTAAGTCAAAAACCTTTATTTGTGCCATTCATTTGCGGCGTTTTGTCGTCGAGCTCGCACTCCGCATGGAACTGCAAAATAAAAATTTGATTTTTTTTACACGAAAGCTCTTTTATACTGATGTATGTGTGGGAATGTGTATTTGTATGTATGTGTATGCCCGGATATCGTATGAACACTAACTGCAAGTACAGATCCGGTGCCCTCCAATTCCTCGAGAGCTTCGTCAACTTCGTCGAACGTAACGTTAGGAAATTCGTCGACTCCGCTCGGTATCAGAAAACACTTGAAGCCGACTACTCCGTTCGTCACGAGAGATTTCAGCTCCTCCTGCAAACGAAAAAAATATATATAAAAAGCGCCAAATCTATTCAGAGCGTGGGCTCTTATTGAATTATTATATTTTATTGAACAGGCCAATAATGTTTCTCAACGAATAAATCAATCACAATAATTCTTGCATTTTGTATTCCTTCAATATTACGAAAACGTAATTTCGTACCTTATTGCCCGGCACTAGTCCGCCCCAAAATGCAATATCGACAAACGCATTTTTGCGGGCCACGTTCACTTTCTGCTTGAGATGACTGAGCTTTGTCGTCGCTGGTATTGAATTTCTGTGCGCAAGTGATTAGAAATTACGAGAGGAATTTTATGATCGAACGATTGAAAATTGCAGCAAAAAATTGGTACAACCATTGTAAAATCAACAAGGAGAAATGAAAAGAAATGGATAGGTACCGATTTTTCGTGGTTAAATAAATGCATTAATGGATACTATAGGTACACGCGTGAAAGTGGTTTGCAAAGACATACGAACAATGGCATATCGACGATCGTCGTAATGCCTCCCGCAGCGGAAGCTCGCGTTGCGGAGGAAAAACCTTCCCAATCGCTGCGTCCTGGCTCGTTCACGTGAACGTGAGAATCCACTAACCCAGCCATTAGAACGCAGGAGTCGTCGAATTCTTCAATTATCGCGTCCGGATAAGACTACGGGATATATATGTGGATTATTTTTTCAATTTTACCCTGAGTTCCAATGTATACCCTCGCAGGTTTTTTTTACGGATTACTCTTTCCAATTGAACCCTTTCCTATCACTCCCTACCCGCACTTCACTAATCTAAACTAACTTCCGTTGCGCCCAAACCCATCTCACTCACGAACCCGAATATTCAACAATTAACTGATTTTCGTCTACAATTAAGTACAAATACATTCCAGTATACTGATGAAATTTCAAGCCGAGGTTAACGAACGCATTTATGCAGTACTTTATGGAGATGACATGCTGGCCACATTACTATCTGATAATTTATATACTAAACAGCTCTAGATGTCCGATATAAACCGCTTTAAGCTTGTAAAAATTCTGAAGATTCCGTAACGACAATAAAAACAGGCAATCACCGAATGTTCAAAGAAAATATGAATGATGAAAGTTAGAAAAATGTAACTAGCAGAAGAATTTTCTCAACCGCTACTTCTCAGAGAACATGTAAAAATGTCTAAATCTACAAAATTCATGCGAAATTTTTCATTCGAATTCAAAATTTTGGATTGAAAAAAATTAATCAGATCAGAATTCACTCTCCATTGATAGGAGAATAAAATACGTTGAACCCCATTTCCAAAAGTATTCATTTTATATTTAAAAAAATGACGAAGTTCATAAATGCCTCTCAACGGTAACCTTTCGTCAAGCGCCACTGTAATCTACTACTACATTCAAAAGGGCGCTGGCTTATGCGCCCACAATATATTTGATGAGCAATTATTATTTTCTCCGTTAGATTAAACCCTCTCACCAACCTTACCGGAAATCCCATTTTGAAGAAATTGAAAAGAAAAAGCTATTTATAAAACGTTCTTGCATAAATATTATGTGAATAATTTTTCAATATCAATATTTTTCACCGTTAAGAACCGTTAAAGTGAAAAAGATTACATGGAAAAAAAAATTCCTTGTGCCGCATACTCACTTCGTACAAGTTTCTTTTATCGTCCTCTCTGTAATCACGAATAATCATCCGTACGATTCCGTTCACTACGACGATAATGCCCGGACAAACATCGTGCTCGAAAACACACCTTTCCGAAATAAAAACAATTGTATTTGAATTTTCCATTTCGTTGTTATTGTTGTATTCGTTGATTTTCCCACGTGCACCAAGATTAACGTTATCGCGACTTTCGGACGACACAACACACGAGTAGTAGAGATCGCGGAAAATTTAATTGGCCACTCGCGAGACTTATCGAGATTCGTCGTCGACTGTACTTATCACTCATCCGCCAATTGACATTTGTCCCGTATAATTCGCGTCGTCTCAATTGGCCCTCGTGCAAAAAAGCGCAGTGAAATCAAGAAAATTGAATTCTTATTGTCTCCGGTAGTTCGTTGGCAAACAAGATGCGCGACTGTGCACGTCTCAACGTGGCGCAGATTTTTCACGAGACGCGATTTTCACAACGCGTACGCTGGGAACTTCGCCAACTCGGGCTGGCATAAATCAACGAGAAAGTAAATTGTTCCTGCCAAACCTGAAACGAGGATTTATCGTTCGTCAAACAGCGTCTCGGGTTACCGTTTATCTTATCGTGTGAAAAAAAAAACGAAAGATATTTTCAACTGTGTTCTTGAGAAATTATTCTCTTAATATTTGTTTGTTCGCTTTTTTTTTTAAGAATTGCTATATATTTCATTGGAAAAACGTTATTAACTTGTCAGAAAGACAATTTTCTTTTTGCAAATATAATATACAATATAAAATAATATTTCACGGCGATACGTATGTATGGTTATGTGTGTAATTATAAATAAAATTGATGTGTCGTATTATATAATATATAGTAATCATAAAAAATCATATACATTATATATTGTAATCTAAAATAAAAATCTAGTTTTTATTTCATAAAAAAGAAACATATAATTTTAAGGTTGCTAACAAAATGGTTCGCTGAAATTTTCGTTTGAGGTATTCCTTTCGCGGAGGGCCGTATTTTGTGTCGCGCATAAGCAAGAACCATTTTGATTCATTAGTAGATTACAGTCGCGTTTAATAAAAATAAGTTACAATCAATCATTTTAATCAACGATGAACTGGAATGAAAAATTTCGCATAAATGTTGTAGATTTAGACATTTTTACATGTTCTCTGAAAAGTCGCGATTACGAAAATTCTTCTGCTAGTCACATTTTCTAAGTTTTATCATTATCATTTTCTTTAATTATTCGGTAACTCCCTGTTCCTTTCGTAAAAGGAATAAGTTAAACACTCTGTGTGCAGTTTAATTTAATTCATTAATTCAATTTAATGCAGTTTAATTGGAATTAATTGATTGCGGTTTGAAAATTGAATATTCGTTTATACCAATATTGAATGTTGAAACCGTGCCAAAGTGGGAAAGGGTATACGAGAATATAGAGTTCTTGAATTACCTTCGAACAGGGAGAAAGGACGATCTGGAGTTTTGTCCCGACGTTCTCTGTAGTCGATACACCACTCGGCAAATTTGCATGCTCGGTAAAGATATTTGGCGTCTTTCGTTAACTGATAAAGGCAGATAAAGGTGTAAGCATTGCCTGACACCCCGTGACACATGCCGTGTCCCTTCCGCAGTAGACCTCGTGACCAAACGGCATCACCGCAAGCGATCGCCGTTCGCAGATACGATTCATCACCAAATACCTAAAATTCAAAATTCTCTCTCTCTCTCTCTCTCTCTCTCGCTTTCTCTTTCTCTCTCTTTCCCAATCCTATCGCCCGAAATGGAACAATTTTTTTTTTCGTTGATTTTCTTATTATACGTTAATTTTGGGTTGCTCTTTCGAACTACTTCGTTGAATCGATTCGAGAATATACGAACCTTGTGAGCGTAAGTGAAGAGGATGCTCATCGAAGGGGCACCGTGACACCAATGTACCAGTTTATCGGCTTTGTTGCCAAGAGATGATGGAAAATTGCCCGATTCGTATTGCAACTTTCGCAAATAATCCAACGACGCTTTCACGTCCTCGTGTAATTGAGCTTCGGTCAAATATTCACGAGCCTGAAATTATGGTTGTTTATTCCCTTTTAGCATTTTATATACAATAAAGACTAAAGTGGAAAAAAAAACGAAACACGTAGAGAATATATATATATATATATATATACACTACCAGCGAAAAGTTTCCGGACAAAAGTTCAAAAAAGTTGCGGAACGATTTTTTATGCCATTTCGCCGATAGTTGACATAAATGAATTTAATGAACGGCATTTTGAAGGGGAGAAATTCACCTTCATTCCGTTGTTTCTTTATTTTTTACTATTTTTTCACGACTAGTACCCTTTTTCGAAAACGACAATTTTTCGCCTTTTTTTTGTTCCTTTTTCTGGTGGACCCCGTTTACAGACAAAATTTTTTTTTGATGCATTTCTTTGATCGGAATCATAAAGGGGGAAGCTGAAGCTTCAAATTTGTTTTCTTTTAAAGCTTCGTCCGATTTTTTTTCTAAGGATATTTTGATTTAAAAAAAAAAAGAATTTGAAAAATTACGTGTAAAGCGAAAACGACAAGGATTCAAGGAAAACCTCAAGATAGTAAAAAGTTGAATCGGATTTCGTTTAGATCGCGAGAATCTTTTCAGATTTTTTTTTTCACCTAATTTCGGTAAAAAATCACGTTTTAATTACCGTAACTCGAGAACTAAGGGGTTTGTGGTAAAATTGCAAGAGAGGAAAAAATGTTTCTTTTCTATTTTCAATTCAACTGAAATAGAATTATTTCAGATTTTTTTCGCCATTTTTTTTCTCGATTTACGGTAATTAAATCATCTGATTTTTTACCGAAAATAGGTGAAAAAAAAAATTTCAAAAAAATCTGAAAAAGATCTCACGAACTCAACGAAAACCGATTCAACTTTTTACTACCTTGAGGTTTTCCTTGAATCCTTGTCGTTTTCGTGTTACACGTTATTTTTCAAATTGTCTCTTCTTTAAAAAAAAATTAAAATATCTTTAAAAAAAAATCGTACTAAGCTTTAAAAAAAACAAAATTAAAGCTTAAGCTTCCCCCTTTATGATTCCGGTCAAAGAAATGCATAACATTTTTTTTTTCTGAACGTTGTCCACCAGAAAAGGAACAAAAAAAAAGGCAAAAAATGGTCGTTTTCGAAAAAGGGTACTAGTAAAAAAAATAGTAAAAAATGTTTAAAAAAACGGAATGAAGGTGAATTGCTCCCCTTTAAAATGCCGTTTATTAAATTCATTTATGGCAACTATCGACGAAATGGCATAAAAAATCGTTCCGGAACTTTTTTGAATTTTTTTTCGGAAACTTTTCGCCGGTAGTATATATATATATATATATATATATATATATATATATATATATATATATATATAATATATAATATATATTATATATATTATATATTATATATTTAAATGCAAAACATGATATTAAAAAAATACGAACTTGTAGCAATACGTATAGAATACCAGCGAGTCCATGAGCACCACCGAGATACTCTTTTTCATGCCACTCATACATAAGAGGACTTTCGTGATTGCGCAAGCGAGAATATTCTCTACCACTCTTCAGGATTCCATTGATAAGCTATTTTTGAAAAAGTCAATTAAATATTATTATACGTTAAACAATATGATCATGCTACTTTTATTGATTCACTTGCATATAAGTATAAATGATGAGAAATAAAATTTGATGAATGAATGAACACAACCGTAACAATGGATATATATTTTATGTAATATCTATATTATATTAGATATATACACAAGTCCGATAGAAACCTGTTTGACAAGTTGTTCCTCGACGGGACGTGCTGGTACGTGCGCATTGACGAAGAGCAGGGCGTACAAGTAGCCAACTTTCCCATAGAGCAATTCATTGGATGCCTCGGCTAGAGCAGCATCGGCGAGCGAACGCAATCTGGAATTAACGCGCAAGTAGTATGGATGGTATTTAGCTATTGTATTTTATACATTTTAAAATAATTCATTTGAAACATTGCAAGCCAATTTCATCAATCCATCAGATCTTTACGTCTATACGCGATAAATAAGGCAAAATGTGTGGGCCTACTTTGATATAGTTTTCCGAGATTCGACTTCATCGCCAGCTTGGTGACTGAGTATCGTGGCAAGGGCGAGAGGACCGGCTCTCCCGGCAAGATAAGAAACACGTCTGTTGCCTTTACTCAATACGAGACTCTTCTGCACAAGCTCAGAGGCTCTCTGTTCCGGCAGATGCAAAAATAAGGAATTCTTATGAGCACGTTCAGGCTTTATACATCACAGCACGAACGGCGTAAAAAGTTTAAGCTCCAATATTTGCAAAGGGAGTTTGGACATCCTCAAAGGTGGGACGCTCACCTGCGTGTACGACGATTCTTTCAGAATCTTTCCGATATGCCAATACATCTGAACGATACCGGCGATTCCTGTGTAGACGGAAAAATCATCCCGGCTGTACCATTCTTGCTTACAGCTTTCCAGATCTTGTACAAGATCTCGCGATTTTGCCATCAGGACACTCTTAAACTCATCGGCAAGCTGGAAATATGTGAACATCATCAGTAAATTTCGAGTTTGTCGCAATGGATAGCGTATTCGCTAGGAGAGGAGCGTGAACTAAAATTCGTAATTTATTGCTCGCTATCGCGAATTGTAATTGATAAATTTATCTCTAGTTGGGTCATCAGGGTTCTTCAGAATTTTTGCATTTTTTTTTTTTTCGAATACGCCGCGAATATATTTGTTGTATATTAGGAACGCAGTTTGACGATATTATGTACTCACGTCACTTTTGGCCGGATCAATCGTCCCGTCTTTAACCGCTTCGGAATAATCCGCAAACGGATTTTCATAGTGACGTCCGTCGTGAACCGAAAATTTCTTGCGGTTCATTACTGCGAATCTGCTACTTTTCGTCTAAATCGCAACCGGGCGATCGATTTTCCAACTCTTCAGTCATGAAACGATCCCTAGTAGGTTAAGAATTTTTAGGTTAGTTTTGTTATTCCTTTTTCTCGCAAAATTCCCCACTTTCCACACGTTCCGTAGTGCGAGACGTTTGTAGAAGGAACACGCGAAAAAGGAACCAAAAGACAAACGAGAATTGCAGCGAGCCAGTTGTGCCAACGTGAAGCATAAGTGACCGCTGTGAAAATGTCTTATCGACCACGTGGCGACTGCGTGAACTTGGCAACGCGACTTTGAACTCTAGAATCTTTTCTCGATCTATTTTGTTAACGGGAGTTGGATCATGAAATGATTTTTTTTTCATTGTAAACATCATGTGCGGTTTTTAAAGCAAATTATTTTTCTTTGTTTTTTGTTTCAACAATTAACAATGATATAGCAAGTTTGAAATTGTTATTCTGTTCGACTCGGCAAAAACGCGCCGAGAGCATCCGAAGTTACCCGAGCGCTCTGCGATGTCACCGCTCGAACGCCAGTTTACGAACTACTCGTGTGATACGAGTGTTCTGTCAACGATGGCAACGACAAAATCGTATAAGCCTTGTTTCGTTCTTCTTTGTATAAATACGAGGAAAAGTGCCCCTAATAGGTATTTCTGAATGTGCCACAAGGCATAAAACGTCGAAATCTGCGGTTCGATGCAGCACGACGTGTCAACCCGAAATCATCGTCCACTTATTTTTGCTGTGAATACCACTTTGATGTCAGTGTAAACGTGTTATAACATAACTATGTATTGAAATTTTTTTTTTTAATACGTCTTTTCCAAAATGCTTATACGTAGCGGCAATAACTGACAGAATTTATGAAGCCTCTCCTAACCTAAAAATGTTCAGTTATCCACGGTCGGTAAATTACTCGAATTTGCTTTCACGAATCCATTTTCACACATCGTTGCACGAAAATTAAACTATATTTCGACTTTTTCAGAATGCTCGAGATTTTTAGATGTAAAATGACACAACATTTTACTTTTGTATACACTCGCGTGCAGCCCCCTGGCACTGCTGGGTCTACCGTGTCCCCGTTATTGTCGCCACGTAACTAACCCACCATGCGGCGCTAGTAGTCGCCCGCATGACCCCCACTTCAGTCGCGCAGCGTCTGTATAATTTGCATTCGACGCGTTTGGATAATTCATTATTTAGATTAGAATTTAAAAGTATATGTGTATATGGGGAGGGATGCGATATTTACACTTGTTGAAATATGATGTATTATAAAAATATTTATTGAACGAAATAAACAGATATCATTCTTTTTTTTTTAAATAATGGACTAGTCACGTTGTACAATGTTTTGCAATTTTTTTCTTGTCGAGATTGCTTTTTTTTTTGTTCTGCGTTGAGACGTGCAGAATATTGCTGCAACCGCTTCTGGATCTTTTGGTACATTGAAAAAATGCGATTTTTCCTTGTTTGATTGATAACCTGACGTGCAGCCAAGGACCACGCACGCAGGCATTCTTAAATATAAGCACAAAAACCACAAAAATTGTTTTTTATTTTATCGCTACACTAAAATTGTTTATTATTTTATCACTTTGTAACACCACACTACGATTTTTTTATTCGAGAACAACGACAGATCGAGAAAACGAAAAAAAATATCCACTTGGTCCACGCGGACGAAAAAGATGACGAAATAATAAGGAGAGGCGCTTTGCGGAGTGGGGGTCATGCGGGCGACTACTAGCGCCGCATGGTGGGTTAGTTTACGTGGCGACAATAACGGGGACACGTTACGTTAGGAGAATTTATCCCAGTGTCAGCCCCCTGCTCGCGTGTAAGCCGTATACATAGCCTATTCGGTCGCGTTCGAGCGGTGACGTCACAAGCGTCAGCGCCGATAGCGTGACATTTCGCGCCAACAATTTGAATTATCGTGATATAAAAATTAATAATTATCTTTAGAATTATTTCAAAGAAAAACCCTTTTGACATTCAGTTTTAATATCAGAAAAGATCAATTCTAAAAAAAAATCGAACATTTTTTTTTTAACAACTCAGTTGAAGCTAGACATGTGCCGGGATTCTCTAACGTTTTTAGCGACAGTTTTCGTTATCGTTAACTAGCGACAGCCAATCGCATGGAGGATTACAAAAGAAGGTGCGCCTCTCATTGGCTGTCGCTAGCTAACGATAACGTAAACTGTCGTTACACGTTAGAGAATCCCGGCAATGGCTCACACGTTTGGTTGGTAAAAATCCTACGGCCAAGTTTTCTCCTAGACGGATCACGTTTCGGACAAACGAACGTGACGTGACTAAGTGCGAGAAAGATGGCTTAAATTTTAGTGAAGATTTCTCAAAAATGAATAATATCTTAGGCAAAAGAGAATCATCAAGCTCCGCGTCCGTAAATTCTGCGGATCCTGACATTTTGTTTTGCCCAAGAAAACTTAAGCATCTGCGTGAAATCTCCGTTCGTAAATTTGTGAGGTTATGTTGGTCTTGTGCAAGCCCTTAAATTCGAGCTAGCATCGGCACCGCTCAGCTGGTCATATAACCTGACAAAATGGTAATTTTGACCCCACCCGGTGTGAAACTTTCTTCGAATGGAACTTTATACATTTTTTCGCCCTCGCTTGCTTTCCCCCACCCCCTCACTTTGGACCTCCATCACATCACATCGAAAGCCGATAAAAATACACTGTATTAATACCCGCAGAAGCGTGTTCGCGCGCGCGTTGTCCGTGTGTTGTATGTGAACCGCAATATGAGTAGTGGCCCATGCAGAATTTTCATGCGACGAGAGGCTCGAGAAACGAATATGTCCGGCCACACTTTTCGTATCTCCGTCTCTCTCGCTCTCCATTAATTTCTCGTCCGGTGCGAGGCGATTTAACGAAAAAAAAAAATTTACGCATACCACACACATATATATATATATATACATATAAATATAATACCACGTATATATTGACACGCACACACATATGTATATATATCCAATCAGTTCTTGCGGAAATACCTCACGGGGCTTTTGTGGAGCGAGAGAAAGAATTTGGAGAACAACGTTTTTCATCCACCTGTGATAAAACAATTATATATATACCCATACACATATATTTGCACTTTCGCAATGTCGACGGCTGACGAGGTTTTCGACAGCTGGGAAGAAATGGAGGAATCCGGGGTAAGCCCAATCGTTCGAGCACGCACGAGAAACAAAACGTGCAAAATTTTGAATCTTTCTACCCCACAATTTTCCCAAGAGCGATGTTCCTAACCTCAAACTCGCCTCTGATCGTTTCACGCGATAGTATTTGTATTTTTTCTTTAATCGAAAATTACGATTATCACGAGGAATCACGTGACGGCGAAATTTTTTCAATTTCGGCGGAATTTTCACGTGCGAAACGAACCGGAGGACGCGACCTTGACGATTCTTGAAGCGTAGGCCTGCTTTTGACCCTGCGCCACTGCAATATTCTACGGTACGATTGGCTTTTCAGGCACTGGACAAAAAACTCAACTCGCTGGAACTGAACACCTCGGAGTGCCCGGCGGACGCCCAACTCCAAACGTACGTAATTATCGCTTTGTTTCATGGCACTGGCGAATCGGGGTAAAAAGGACGAGGCACCTTCTTCTTCGCGGAGAAAATGGAAACTTCATCTGCAGGGAAAAAAGGAGACGAGGGAGATTTCTTTTTTGAAGAAGAAAAGAAAAGAAGGCTTCCTTTTCGAGGAAAGAAAGAAGTGGAAGCTTCCTTTTTGAGGAAGAAAAGAGGAAGCTTCCTCTTTGTGGAAAAGAAGATGAGAACTTGCTGTTTGAACTGGAAGAGAGGCTGGAACTTCCTCTTCCAGGAATGTTCGAAGTAGTGGTACAGGAACTTTGAAGTTGATTTCCAACAGATTACTAAGGTTTATTAAAAATTAACTTCTTAGCACGGATACAAAAAAAAGAGTACAAAAATGTTTTAAAGATTTTTTACAATATAAAATGTTGACATGCTACTATTGCCAGAAGCCACAGTTTTCGCTGAGTTCCTCAGTGGTGAGATTTTCTAATTTTTAATATGGATAAAAAACACCAGGGGATCATGGCGCATTAAAAAGAAGTCTTGATTTCTGAAAAAACTACGCACACTTGCGTTTAAAGAAAAAATTCATTCATTTAAAGAAAAAATTCAAAAGCAAAACGATTCCACAAAATTTCGCAACAATCTTTCATCCTTTACTGGAAAATGTATCAAAGAATGTTGTGCAAGAAATTCGCGTTAATCGAGTAAAAATAAAAAGGTGTAGAAATTTCGCCATGAAGGGACATTAGAAAAAAATGCTATTGAAGCATTTTGCTATTGAAATGCTATTGAATTGCGTTTTCACTAAAAATCAAATTATATGTTGGCTTCAAAACTCATGGACACGGCTGACTTTGACTTACCTAGTCACGTACCTCGAATCAGGTCGAAAAATCGGCGTTTTTCGGGAAGTTTTCAAAGAATTAATTGTAGAAAATTCGCCAAAATATCCATTATACATGATTTATTGGTACTTTAGCTACGTGAAATTGAGAAAAAATTTACCTGACAAGTTATTCGTGTTCGTGTCCGTTGTTCAAGCCTTCTGATCTTTCTGATAACTTCCTCATGGGCTGACAGATCTGAAAAAATCCAAGAACATTTTTGTAATGTTATAATTATATAACTGTCGAGATTGTCGAGTCAAGTTTCCGGTTTCCAAACAAGTTATCACATCTTGAAATTAAAGTATTTTTTTCGGTTCAAACTTCGCGATTTAAGTTATTCCTTCTGCGGAGGGCTGTATTTTGTGAGCGCACATGGATCATTAGTAGATTACAGTGGTGCTTAATAAAAGAAGGTGACAAAAAAAGATTATACCCAACAATGAACTGGTATGAAAAATTTCCCATAAATTTGGTAGATTTAGACATGTTTACATTCTCTTCTTCTCTAAGAAGAAGAGAAATAGCAAAAGACAATTTCGTAACCGCGTCTTCTCTAAGAAGACCCGGTTACGAAAATTCTTCTGCTAGACACATTTTTCTAAGTATTACCATTAATATTTTCTTCAAATATTCGGTGTTCCCCTGTTTTTATTGTCGTTACGGAATCTTCAGAATTTTTACATGCTTAGAGCAGTTTATATCAAACATCTAAAGTTATCATATGAATTATCAGATATAAATGTGGCCAGCATATCATCTCTATAAAGTGCCGCATAAATTCGACGATTTTTAAAGTCGTAATTTTTTGTTGAAAGTTCGGTAAATTGGCTTGAAATTTCACTAGTATACTGGCATATTTTTTTCCTTAATTGTAGACGAAAATCAGTTAATTGTTGAATATTCGGGTTCGTGAATGGAATACCTCAAATCCTTAAATAACTCAAAAGTGTTCTAAAATAAAAATAAAAAAATAGCTGGACAGTCTATAGAGAATCTATTTCCGAATATTAATAAAAGCTGTTGAAGTTATCGTGCAGACCGTTCCGATAAATTTTGTTTCGCGAAAAACTTATAATTTCGTCCTCAATTGCGATATCGGAACAATTTTTTTTAGCAAACTTAAAAGTATAGAGAACAATGATCAACAATAGTCGAGTTTTTTTTTTCTCGCAAATGCTGAGGATATCCTTTGAAACCAATTTGATGTAATACTTTAGGCTATAAACAAAAGATCCAAGGTGATGCGAAGGGCATTTATTCGTCTGCCTTTCTCGCTCCGCCGTGAGCGCCACTACTGCCGTGTCTCTTTCTCTTTCGCCCATCGATCGTTTCGTATCCAAACACTGTTTTCCGATTTGCAGACTGACGGGCGGAAAAACGGGAACGACCCGTATGATAATCCTCGGCGAGGACGGTATGCGGTCGCAGTACGTGCCGCCAAGGCCGACGGTAAAGATACTGAAGCGCCCGCAGCGCGAGCAACACGGGAGCGGCGACGGTCCTTTGGCGAACGGGGAAAAGCCCAAACAGCCGATAAAGTCGCTGAAGCAAAGGGAGCAGGAGTACGCCGAGGCTAGGAAGAGAATATTGGGCGAGGAGAGAAGCCCCGAGGAGCAGTTAGGCCAAGCGATCAGTAAGATACAAGCTAAGCAACAACAGCAAGCAGCCGGCAACGGCAATCCGGCTAACGCGACTAGCAGCAGCAACGTGATAAGGATGCCTATGGGACCGGACGGTACGCCGGGCTTCAACGTCAGAAGGTAGCCCGTTCTGCGAGGATTAATTCTCATCCTCTTTACCCATCATCTCGCGTCTCTTCGTATTCTCCTCCGAGCACGGAGAACGAACGAATGAGAGAACACGAAGAAAAAAGAAGAAAAAAAAAGCGAAAAGAAGAAAAACACGCGAAATACTGAGAGAAGCTAAAGAAAAAAGCTAGAAAGAGAAACGAGAGAGAGAGAGACAGAGAGGAAGAGAAGAAAACAGTAACGAAGAAAGAGGAACGAGGCGACACGAAAGTGGCACGGCTATGAGGCCGCGAGCAGTGAGCAAAATTTCGCTTCCTTCTCCCGAATATCTCGGGAGACAGACAACGATGAAAATCGAGGCTCTCGCTTCGAGAAGAGAGGAAGCAAAACGAGCCGATCGAACAGCCCCGTTTCCGATTCCCGGCCGCGGCCGAGACTGCCAGTCCGATAGAAAATGACTTCTAAAAAAAAAGAATAATATAAGCAGAAAAATGATCGAAACGATCATCGAAGCATTATGGGGAAACGGAACGAACACCGTCGACGCACTGTTCATTGCCAATTTAATTCTACCTTCTCATACCTCTTGATCTTACTCAAGTTCTCGACTTTTTTTTTCACACCGTCTTCGATCCGTCGAGTCGGCAGATCTCTGGAAACGTTATATTAGCTTGAAAAACAAATAGACAAAAAGAAGACACGTACTGTAGCCGGTAGGGTAGCATGATTCCCAAATTTTTCGGTAAAAAAAAAAAGACTACGTTGTTGCTTTTTATCTAGATTAGAAAAAGTAACTGGGTAGTTACTAGTAAATTGCAAAAATAACTAGGACGTCAGTTTTTGTTCTAAGGATGATACATTCGGGCCTCGACGCTACCCTTCCATCTTGTGAATAAACTGACGTATCGAAACTCTCGAGACTTGGATCGCGCCGCGACCCATTGAGAAAAGTCTCGTTCGCTCTCTCGATTGGAAAAAATACGAAATTTCACGAAAAAAAATTGTCAATCGTACTGCGTTTTTTTTTTGTAATGTAAATATTATATGTGTACGTGTATGTATGTATATCTTTCCTCGTCGCCACGAAAATTCACGCGTTCTCGTTGACGACTTATATTGTATATTAAAACGAGACGAAGCATTTCTTTTCTTCCGTCCCGGGGGGGGGGGGAGGGGGACAAAAAATGTAAGCGAGTGAAAAGCGAACTTGAGTCTCTCGTCATTGTTTTTTTTTATCCTCCCATCTTACCGCACCTGCTCATTTTTTCAGTAGCACGTCCTTGGCTCCTGGTCTTTTCATGTAATTAATTTTCTCTTTTCACTCATACTCTGTCGACCGCGAAACGAATCTTTTTATTAAAAAAAAAATTAAAAACATACAAAAACCCAGTAAAAACTATCTTTGATAAAGATGAATATGAAGAAAAAAATTTTAATCAGATGTCAATCGAGAATAATTGCTTCGATAGTAATCGAGTTTACTTCATTTTCGGTTAAGGACCGCGCCAGTTGGTTATTTGGGCTTTTGCTTCGTTTTGTTTTTCAATGCAAAAAGAGCGAATGTATTTTTTTTAACGAGAATACCTGCATCGGAAGATGATAAGCCAGAAAATATTAGCCTGGCGATTTGTGCGCAGGCGGGTAACATTTCGGGCTCGTACTTCCTCGTATATATATATATATATATATATATCCGTATGTACATATATATAGGACCGGTTTTCGCTGAGATCAGTAGCGATCTGGCTTTCGCGAACGAAGGGTGTATAGGAATAAATTTCAATTTCGATATTTTTATGAGTGTGACACAAACCACTTACGCTAATAACGACTAATCGACCCGCGCTACTTTCTCCACGTTATATTCATTCACGCTTCGCGTTATTCAAAAGAGCTTTGGAATCGTTAAAATAAAACACGATAATACAAAATAGAAATGCTCGTGAGGACGCGCTCCTTCGGACTGGCTCGCCGATCAATATCCAGGAATCCTTTATCCGGTAAAAAAATCAACTTCATGTATTATTGACTGCAATTTACTTATTTGTGGAAAGCTTTTTTTTTTAACACTCAAATTGTGCAAAAACCATTTTGATTTTGGGATTATAACAATTTATTATAATTGTGGAAAATCATTTGAAAGCGATGTTTCTTGTTTTAATTCAGAATTGAGGGGAAAAAAGCTTGCTGTAATAGGAAAAAAGGATCGATCTCGAAATCATTTTCAAGGACATTCACGAAAGAATTTGTGAAAAATATTTTTTTTCCTGACTTATAATTTTTTAAAATTGTATATTTAATTTGATCAATTTATTAATTAATTTTGAAAAATTTCGTTGAAAAACAGTTGTTTGACAGCGCTATGTCTGCGTTATTGGAGTTTTTGCGGTTTTCGACACTCGACAGTTGCGATATCATGATCGTTATCAGCAATCTGATCACGGGTTCACGCTCACAGTAGTTTTCAATGATACTCTGATCATAAAACGGCATGAAAAATGATAATGCTCGTTTTTTGTTGACTCCGGAATTCCTGCAAAATAATTTCTTTATTTTGAAGTATTTTTTCCCCTTCCTTTAGAGGATAAATCTCGACGCAGCGAAATCACCGGATAAGATTTATACGTACGGGAAATACGATTGAGAGCAATAACTAAATTGTCCTTAAGTGGCATCAATAAGACTATAACAGCACGGGGCTCGAGTGGGTGCGCGACCAAAAATTGAGATCATTTCGATGTTCTATTTCCTTCTATGAAACAATGATAACTGAATGACAACTTAAATATATTGGGAATAATAAAAATTGATCTATACTTCAAAATACACGCTTGAACTCTTCAATTCGACCGATCCATTTCTCACATAATATCCATTTGCACACTATCAATAAATTAAAAATTATTTGATTATTTCCTTCAATTTTATGTCATATTGGGGTTTCTTAATGAATCTTTTGCGTTCGTTTTTCATTTCTATTTCAGGCCTAGGAGATTTTTGGAAAAGATGTTTATCGATACCCGCGGAGCCGAAAGGGCCGAAGGTTCATACGGAAATTCCCGGTCCTCAGTCGCGACAATTGTACGACGAACTGAACAAAATGCAGGTGAAAAAGAGGGAATAATCGTATAATTGTATTTGTGGAACACATCACTGCAATATCTTGAATATTGACGCGTTCGTTTCTTCCCTAAAGCTCACTCGGATGATACCACGATCTCGTTATCGAACGATGCGTTTCCGTGACAAATTTCGATGCAGTTTTTTTTTTCAACAATGCAATCTCGTATAATTTTTCGTACGACGAAAAAAAAAGTACTTGACATTTTTAGCGGCACTACTCGATGTAGACAAAAAAAACTTTTTTGTCTCGTACATTTGATCATTATGGATGTGCCTTTGTTATCGAGGAAGTGTCGTTGCTATTATTCAGTAATACAAGTCGAAAGAATTTTTTAACTGAATTATTGTGGAAATTGTTTTCGGGCAATATTAAAATGTGTTTCGGTAAATTACAGCCTTTTCTCAATGATATTACCTCATGTATATTTTTAAAAATCAGTGCGTTTTGGGTGTTGGTTCATCGAGAAAATGTTTTGCAAGAAATATCGAAATTCAAATTTTCATTTGCAAGAAACATCGAAATTATTTATTAATTATTATTGTACTGGTTTTTTTTTTTTTCGGTAGCAAGCCGGTTCCGTGCAACTATTCGCCGACTATGAAAAGTCAATAGGAAATTATATCGTGGACGTCGACGGTAATACTCTCCTCGATGTTTACATGCAAATATCATCAATGCCACTGGGCTACAATCATCCTGCGATTCTCGAGGCTCTTTCCAATCCGCGCAATCTCGTGAGTATAATCTCGGGCGACTTATTTTCGTCTCATTTACCAACGAATGTATGACGCTCGCTTGAAATTGTCTGAGAATTTTTTTTTCTCGTTTGTTTCTCTCTCGCACAGTCCGTAATGGCAAATAGGCCAGCGCTCGGTGTATTTCCCGCTCAGGATTGGCCCAGCAGGCTGAAAAAGAGTCTCCTCAGACCGGGGGTACGTTGTAAGACTCGTGTAACACGTAAGAAAAAAAAACAATATTGTGATTACTAGAGCGCGATTAATAGAGCGATTCGATCGGGGAAAGTTATCGAAGTGAATGCGCGTACTTGAGATACACTCGATGTGATTACGATCGACGAAAAAGTGGCGGAGCAAATATCAGAAATGTTGACTATTGGTTTATAATTATTACATTTTTTTTTTTATTAAATTCTTTGTTTATGTAAATATGTTTAGGTTTAATTTTCAATGAGTATTAAATTTGAGTATTGAGTATTCAATTCTATGGTCAAATTACTAAATTTATATTAATTGTGCATACTTTATTTTAGTAAAAGGACATATTTTATTTGCAACTTCATTTCAAGTTGTAGGCAGAGCAATTGAATTTTTAATGAATAATTCTTTATTAATTGAGACACTTGAACATAAAAAAACTGAAGGCCTTCGCTAAGTTCAATTTGTGCATTAATTTAATTTATGACTTGCATATTTTTATTATTAACATGAATTAAGGTTTTCGTGCACAAATTTATTCAAATGATTTAGAAGCGTAATATTAATTGCTTCATTAATTTAAAAAAATAGATACTTGATTTTAAATACTTAATTAATTTCAATTTATTCGTTAATCACATTTAGTAGTCGTAATTTTTTTTTATTTTTAGAAAGATTTTCCATTGCTTAATTAATTAACAAAAAGTATTCGTTTCATATTAAATGCTCCACCATTTTTTTAAATGTAGGGATTCAGTTTGAGTCAATTTTCAAATTAAATTCGTATATTTAGAATCTGAAAAATGCAATTCTACCTTTCGAATACTCTGCTCATTAATGCCTATTAATGCTCTATTAATTGAAAAAAAAATCCAAAATGACTGATTTTTTTTTATTCACCATCATTTAAAACAATCGAAATTCTCAGTTAATTGAAAAGAAGAATAATATTCAGTCAAATCGACACAATCTCGTAATGATCCTTTGCGCATTTTTGCTCGATTTTTTTCCAATCGTTTTCAGAGTCAGGCATAACGAATACGTAACGAGCGTTACCGTCTTGCAGATCGCGCCGCGGGATTTAGATTGCCTGACGACGATGATGTGCGGCTCGTGCTCAAACGAGAACGCTTTCAAGAATATATTTTTCTGGTACGCGGACAAGAAGAGAGATGGGGGTGCGTTCACGCCGGAGGAAATGGAAACTTGCATGATGAATAGAAGTCCCGGTTCCCCCAAGTACTCGATACTCTCGTTCAAGGGCGCTTTTCACGGTCGAACACTTGGCAGTCTCTCGACCACGCACAGCAAATATATCCACAAGATAGACGTCCCGGCTTTCGACTGGCCAATTGCTTCGTTTCCCAATTACAGGTATCCCCTGGCTGAGAACACGAGGGAGAACGAGCTCGAGGATGAGCGTTGCCTGGCCGAGGTGAAAAAAAAATCGAATGCATTTCGGACAAACATAGAATATTCTGTATGTATAATAATTCTTATAATTAAATATGCGTCGCGACGTTAGGTCGAGAGCTTGATAGTCCAGTACGACAAGGAAAAGAGAATACCAGTGGCGGGGATAATCGTCGAGCCGATACAATCCGAGGGTGGTGACAATCACGCTTCACCCGAATTTTTCCGGAAACTCCGACGCTTGTCGAAGAAGGTAAACCAAACTGAGATCTTCAGGAGGATGAATTTCCAAAAAGCTGGCCAAATAAGCGAGTTATTATTTTCACACAAAGTCCCTTCTAAAAAATAAGCCACATATCCAAAAAGTTAGGAAAATTAAAGCATAATTGACCTCGCCATTCTCTGCTAAGCATGGTGTGGCTCTGCTGATCGACGAGGTACAAACCGGTGGCGGACCAACGGGAAAAATGTGGTGCCACGAGCACTTCGATCTCGAATCGCCACCCGATATCGTGACGTTCAGTAAAAAAATGCAGCTGGGCGGCTACTACCATACTTCGGAGCTCAAGTAATACCTCGCTGTTCGATTCTTTCCGTTGTCACTTTTTATGCCCAAAAAAGAAGAACACTCCCCGGTAACACAAAAAAAACCTTCGACTCACAGACCAAAACAGTCCTATCGGGTCTTCAACACTTGGATGGGAGATCCGTCCAAGCTGATCCTCCTCGAAGCCGTGCTGGACGTTATACAACGCGACAATTTGCTCGACAATACCGCCCAAGTTGGTAATTACATGCTTCAAGAGCTGATGAAGATGGAGAAGGAATACTCGAGTCTCATAAATTCGTCGAGAGGTCGCGGCACTTTCATCGCTTTCGATTGCACCTCCCCGGAGCTGCGGGACCGAGTCATCAAGAAACTACTCACGAAAGGTATGATATATCCGTGCATTTAGAAGCTGAAAAAATGTAAACAAAATATTTTCATGAACATATAGCAGTCCTTCATTACGTCGAATGTTTGCATTCATGAAATTTTTAACTTGTATATTTTTATTCGTTACATGGAATTTACTTTTTTCGTTCATAAGTTTATAAACAAAATTTTAAAGTTTCATCTTACTTGCTTGATTAATTTAAAACAAAAAACTGTCACCGTAATTTCAAATACTTGGTCAATTTCACTTTATTTATTACTTACGATTAATATTCGTAATTTTGGTTATTTATCTGAGTTTACAACTGTATTCATAAATGCATGTAAAAAATTAATCTCTCAATGTCCATTGCATAATTAACTTAACGGAAGTGGAAATATTTCATCTCAAAAGCTTCATTATTTTTTTAAATTTCATTATTCAATATTGGATAATTTTTTAAATTAATTTCTTAATTGAGAATTGGAAAAATATAGACATGCTTCGTTAATGCTTTGTTTTTAGACACATCACTTTGAATTTTCCGTTGATTGAAAACATTCATAATCCTTCACTAAATAAAAAAATAAAAAATCTCTCAGTATTTAATAACAAAGTAAAAATTCTTCAAAGTAGAATAAAATATTTGCATTCATATATGTATGTTTTATTCTAGGTATATATTTACAAAGTTCATTCTCGAATTTCCATTATTTTTTTTTATAAATCATACTTACGGAATTTTAAAATACTGTTTCTACTTTTTTCTTGTCTACGTCAGGTATTCAAGCCGGTGGTTGCGGTCCCGACGCGGTACGTTTGAGGCCCGCTCTGACATTCAAAAAGCATCACGTCGATATATTTCTGGACGCGTTGCGAGCTGTGCTAAAAGAATAGCTCAAGGACGCGCGATAAATTCCTCCATGCGGGCATACGCGATCGCGAAATCCATGTCTTCCAGAATCCCAAACGATGATAACACAGGAGATAGCAGAAGCGAAAGGAGTAAGAAATAGAAGTGAAAAAGAAAAACAAGCTCGGCGTGAAATAAAAATAGTCTTCCAAGATGTTATATATATTTTTAGCCGAAGATCTGTGAGATCTAATTTGAAATGTCGTGGCGCGTTGTGCTGCTCGTTTTTATCAATGTGCGAGCGAAAAAAAATCTGAAAATTCTCCGCCAAAAATATAATTTCGTAAAACGACTCGACACGAACAATCGAAAATTCCTTCCCGATAATTGTTTTTCTATTTTTTTTATTTTACAATTTTTTTACACTATGGGCGAGTTTTATCCCGTCATTTTGAGCACGATTTCCGTTAAATGTTGATATTGAGGCAATCGACTTTTGCGCCTTACGTACTCGATCGTTCGCACCTTCGGGGAGAACAAAATGAAAAACGTCAGTTAGTTTATTGAACGAAAAGGGAGAAGAAGCGTGAGACTTACCCGCAGCTTTGGATCGGCCGACCCGTATTTTTCCGATAAATTCCACAGGCTCACGGCCACACTGGCCAATCCCGTCTGTCGAAGATCCGCTCGCATGATCAAACGGCTGAAGAGTTCGAGTGCCAGTGTTGACTGTTTGTCCGTTTGGTCGCTTGTTCCGAGATACTTGAGATGACTCAAAATCTCCTCAAATACCTTCGTACATATTTTGTTGACTTCACCGATGAATTTACGATCGCTCCCGTACAATTTATCATTCGAGTCGACCTTTCGTAATATACGCAAAAAAAAAAAAGAAAGGATATACCGTCAGAAATGAGAAACTTCAGAGGGAAATAAAGTTGTAGTAATTAATGAAACAAAAGGAGAAAAAGAAATTAAATACGATGTACTTTGTCAACATGATAAGGATAAGTCTCCTGTGTGACGTTCGAGAGTAGATCGAGCACTCGGAGATAAAGATACGGCTTTGTCGAGCTGTTCTCCTCGAAGCAGCGTTGAACAGCGTTCAGCAGGCCTCTCATCAAATATAAAACACCGTGTTCCGGGCTGTCCTGCAAAATAAATAAGAATACCTCTACTTGTACATCCCTATGTACAAATGGACGCGAAGATGAGTGAGTCGGAGCGATTGCATTGCTATTTGACTCACCGGTACGACTAGAAGAGTGGACAAGAAATTGGACAAATAAGAGAGAAGATAAGGTTCCGAATTCTTTGGCCTACCGTCGATCTCTATGGTCTTTGGCATTTCCGGCACGAGACTGAGGGCCGCCTTGAAACAAGCGTCAGCTGAAACAAGCACGAAGAAAAAGGTACTTAATTTACAAATACGTATAAAAGCCAGCAAAAAATTCAGCACGTCGCGGCCAATGTCGCGGAACAATATATATTCACAGGGTGTTTCATTGAAATCGACTCGAATATCATTGAAATCTTTGATGATTTTATCGACATCGGGAGTAACTGGCCGACCAAAGCGAGGAGCATCCTGGAGACCAAAATTTCCACGACGAAATTTTGCAAACTACTTTCGACCCACACTCTGACAGAGTGTGTCGAAAGTCTACGAGTTTACGGCATTGTCTCCGTACACGGCGCATATCTTTTTGTGAGTTTGCGAAATGTTATTGCCTTTTCGGAAATAAAAAAAAGCGACATGCATCGGAAAGATACGTTTTTTTCTTCCATGTTCAAAATATAATTAAACTTCCTATGCGTCACGGATCTCGATGGATACTTTTTTTAAATGTCGGCACAAGTTTCAGCTTCCACTTAATATACGACACTTCATATGGTTGACGCATGTGCGAGCGAAGAAACATCTGCAAACGATATCTGTCGGAATTTCGCTACGGAATTATGCATAGACCCAATAATAAAGCTTCACGATTTATATCGTGTAGTGTGTGTGCGTATTTCTTTTCCATGTCTTCTCCCAAATATTTTTTGAGTTTCACCGTACACGCTCTTATCAAGCAGACTGTATATTGTAGATAAAAGTTAAATGGTTCGAAAAAGCATATTGACAAGTGTCATATTTTTCTATTCGAACGCATAAAGGACATAGGAAGAAGAACTGTCTTTTTTTTATGTAACGTAGTACTTTTCTGTAGGGAATAATGAGCTGCATCGATCGTTGCATCAACGAATGTATGATTCCATGAAAAAGAAAAGCTAAGTCGACCTTCATATGTCGACTACGCGTTCGTAAAGAAAATAATGACACTAGATAATGTGCACCCTAAAAACATTTAACTTTTTTCTGAAAGCTATTTTCGTACGATCAGCAGTTTATATCGTTGTAAATAGCGCATTTAACCTTGTCCGAGGCACTGATTGAGCAGTGCGACCTGTCCCGAGAGCAAATACAATTGCAGCCTCGTTTGCACGAGGGTCAACGAAGGAATCGTGATGAAGCAAAAGGCCGCACAAGCTCTCACAAAAGCTGACGTTCTTCTCGTGTGATGACCGCGTACGATTTTTCTCGTATCGACCGCCTGTCTGTTGACGCACTGAACGAGCTGCACGTGCACCGAATCGAGATTCGGAAAGGCTGCACGCGCCTCGGCGTAAAAATTCAATTGTTTTTCGAAGTCGCGACCGTAGTCGACCCGCTGCACGAGACCGCCTATCAAATTGCCGATTTGACGCTTCTCATCGTCGACCGTCAAAGCGCTGAGGAAAACAAAAAAAAATACGTTGGTCCTTCGTACGAATGGTTAACGAGAGATATCGTGGGTCAGCAATCGACTGATTAAGAGGGTACACATTATTGTCCGACAAAGCCTTTCGCAGATTTATATTGTTCTTGAAACTTTACACGTATCTTTATTAAAGCGTATACCAATGATAAACATAAATTAACGTAAACCGCAAGAGTTTCTTACGATTTCCAAAGTTTAACCCCTTAATTGTCCAAACGAATGTCTCTTGGCACTTTGCGATCACTCACCTCACGGAATCGTGCATTATTCTGGCAATAAACATGAGGGCGTTTATGATGATTGGATCTGTGATCGGACCGCTCTGAGCTCCGAAGCCCTCGATTACGCTCTTGCAAACTTCGACTTTGATGCTCTCCTTGTGAAACATGTCGATGAGAGGTAAAAAATTCTCCTGCATCATAGACAAGGATACTTAGAGGAATTTTTCTTTTACAGCAAGGAAATGGTTGCGTCCGAAGAAGAATCTTTTGTCCTTTTTTCTTATTTCGTTATCTATTTATTTTGCACTTACCATCGTGAGAAGCGACTCAAAGTCCTGTGTATGAGCAACTATTTTCTCTACGATCGCCTGGAGCTGCGAATAATACTGCTCGAAGGATCTGTTCGGGCTGAGCTTATTTATTATCTCACCGAGGAAGAGATTGAGCTCTTTCACGGTGAAATGAATCACCGTGAATTGTATCCATATCTCGGTGCAGTGCATAAATTTGTTCGGTTCGTCGAGGCCCCTCATGTAATTCCACACGACGCTCAGCACCGATTGGCAGTCCTCCTTCGGCGGTGATTCCTGAACGAGACACTCACCCAAACTTCGATACAGGAGATACTGCGGGAAACCTGCACGACCGATAAAAATATTAAAGAATTTAAATGCTAGAAAACCTCATTCGTCTCAACGAACTCATTTATTTCGAAATATTGACCTGTTGTCTGACGTCAAAGGTCAACGGGACGCGTAAAAGGATTGGCCATATTACGAATTGATATCACTATCAGCCAATTGATTGATTATCAATTATCCGATCATTAAGGCAGTATTCTAGCCTACAGATTTGAAAAACTCGATTTTTTTAAAACCAGACATAACTCACCATCGTCGTCGTTGCACTCGGCGATTAGATTAGCAAATTCCATGGAGCGTGCGGCAATGTAAGCCGGATTGAAAGCAACGAGAATAGCGTTGAGCAATAGTCCGCTGTGGGCTTGCTGTTTGCATTGCGACAATACCTGCACGAGAAGACTCTCGGAGGCGGTGCTAGCCATAACTTTTAGAATCCAATCGAGCGCCGGTGTATAGAGATTGAGATAAGAATAGAGGCTCGTACTTTGCTTGGACAATTCGGCCCTGACTTCGTTTCCGAACAATTGGCGATAAGTCGCGAGAAAGTCGTAAAAATTCTCCCGTACAAATTCGTAATCCGAGGTTTTGTTGAGTGCCAGGCCGACGCGACAGAGATAACATCTCGCGTAAACGGCGATCAGGGGATTTCCGATACCGCGTATCATTCGCGTTATGCGCAAAAGAGCGGTCGCGAATTCGTCGTTCGTGAGAAAACTGTATGACTTTATGATGGCCATTTCGACGTATAGTCGAGGCACGAGTTCCCGTATGGACGCAATTTTGTAGAACCAATTGCGACACGTTTCCTTCGCGTTCTCGGGCACCATGTCGGGGGTAAAATTTTCGGGTAAGCTTCTGAGAACTTTGGTTCCCGGCCTGAAAGGGAGAGGGAAATGCGTCAAATCGAATGTCAAAATTACAGCTCGCTCTAATTTATAAATATAAAACGTTTCCGCGACTGACATATAAACAGCCCACAGCCTAAACCGCAGAAGATAGAAACATGAAGTTTGGAAGATATGTTCTTTAGAAGGTGTAGAGGTGCACTAAAAAACGATTTTTCGAAAATCAACTCCTAAGGGGGTGAAGTGGCGTGTAAACGTTTGTATGGCAAATTGTATTCCTTGCGTGTATCAACTTGAAACTTGGTATAAATATTCTTCAAAACAAATAATAAAACACATATTTTAGGATTTTTTTAAAACAATCCCTAATTAGGGGTGCAATGGTGTGTTGAAGTTTGCATTGGGCAATCGAATTTCCTGCTTTTATCGGAAATGAAATTCGGAAGGTATGTTCTTTGAAGGGCGTAGAGGTGCACTAAGAAAGGATTAGCTTCTCGCATGATCAACTATGAGCAGTTCGAGAATATCGGGTGCCGTAAACTTGAATGGGCTTGCCAAATTCCATAAATCATACAATGTTGTCTACAAAACTATATTGCAAAGCCAAATAGTTCTCTAGACAACAATGACATTGTATGATATTGGAATTGAAGGTTGGCATTTTTCTACTACTATTTCATTAATTACCAACCCTCATCTCAGTCAGTCTACTACCGTGTCTGAGAAATATGACACTCTACCGTCTTTCTTTATTTCCTACTTTATTTTCTCTGTTTGTTTATCTACTCTCCGGATCAAATCCTAAAGTCCATGCGGACAAAGCAGCGAGCGAAAGTTTTTATACGTTTTTTTTTTTCGTTGCAACGTCGCGATACTCACTTGGAATAGTCGGCTTTCATTCTGAGCCTCTCGTAAACGAGTTTACCGAATATATCGAGTATATCGGTTATCAGAACGAATTTACTCGGATAAAATAGAATGGCGGACGCGTCGACCAACAATTTGGCGCATTGAATCGCGATCTTCAGCGCTTTCACCCGTTGATCCGAGTGCCAGGCTTGTACGAGCTCGGCGTTCAATTGCTCGATGCGCGAGGCGTACTCCTGTTGCGAAAGGTCCAACATTTGCCTCACCGAGCCCTCCTCAAAGTCGTCCAATTGTTCCAGTCTCGTTCTCACTTTGTCCACCAGAGTTCCCGTCGGCTGAACCTTCACTACGACTTACCAATTGTCGCATTTCTTTAATGGATTTAAACTAAGAAACGTCATAAACCAAACCCCTGCACTCGCGGACGTACCTTTTTCACCGCCCGACAGAAAACTCGTCACGATCGACAACTTCTCGGACGTTGTGTATTTACTGAGGATCGTTGATCTACGCACGGACCAAGGCTCCACCAGTTCATCCGACGAGTGCTTGCCTTTTTTTCCGACCGCCCCAACATTTGAACAGTAGTCCCACTGCGACCGTGTGTTCGTTAAAGTTGCGGGCGGAACGAGATTAAATATCGAAAAAGAATGGAGAAACGACATTGAGAATGTACTCAAAGCAAAAGTCATATTTGATAGACTACAATGAATTCGTTTGGGTTCGTTAGAGTTACGAATGAGAAGGAAAAAAAGTATAATGAGGAATTAGAAAGAATGAGAAAATAACATCTGGATTGAAAATAAAAAAAGTAACATTAAAGATCGACAAGGTAAAAGTTGTGTAGATGCAAATGCAATAGAAATAATAGTTTCATCCAATTATGAACAGCAGTATAATTTCTTTCAAACTTCACCTCGTCCGCTGCCATTCTCGAGAGAGGATCCAACTCCTCTCGAGCGAATTGCGTGAGTGGATCAGTACCGTCGAGAGCGGAGTGTCCTACCAGAGGATCGCCGAGGGGATTTCCCATGGAGGCAGGAGCCTGCGTGGGTGTCGGTGTACCTGTGGACGATCCGGTGCTTGTACTTCGCAGAGTACTTCTCCGTACGCCACTTCGTCCATCAACCAGCTGCGAATTTTTTTTTTTTTTTTTTACTTCGAAAGATTGAAAAAAAATTGAAAAGATTCTGATGGCTTACGGTGATGGTGACAGGTTTGAGGGGATGATCGAAGACTTCTTCGCCACGGGCGGGACGCGAAATTTTGTGGTCCACTGGACAGGCGATCCTGCAACGTAAATTCCATTCGCATTTTTCTTGCAAAACAAACGAGAGAGCAAACGTCACACTTACCAATTTATTTCTGTCATTTTCCGCGGTCTTGAGCTTGCACTCGGTACGCTTCCCTTACTGCAAGTATAATTGGATTGGCCTTATCGACAAATAACAAACACAATCTTCCAACGATTATTCTTCAGTTAAAAATGCTATATACATAATTCCGGGGACGTTTTATGATGCCCAAAATTTTGACGGATGGGTATATACAAAATATATGTTCGAGTCAAGAGTTGGCGACGAGGTTATATGTCACGTACCGTCGGTCGATAAAGAAGTTCCGCGTGAAAGTGCGAAAATATTTTAAATGCGAACAGAAAAGGCTTTTAAAATACAAATATTAATTATAAACAAATCAATTCTTCGTTATGAATGTAAAAACAAGGAAACATTATAAAATTCGTTAATTAGAATAAAAACTAGAGGGTGAGAATGAAAGAGTTTCGTCCTTAGTTGCCTCGCGCTGTGACTACGTCGTGTCGATTTGTGAAAAGGTTTGCTCATAGATGCTAACAGATGGCGGTGTAACGGGCCGAAAACACGCTTCAAGCAATTTAAATTTTGTACCCAACTTTTTTCATTTTCGCATGGAGACTAGATACATCGCATGAAGTATCTAGCCTCCATGCACATTCGTTTAACAATAATATTTTGCCACCGCTTCCCGTATGAAGTTTGGACCAGTTTGGACTACTTAAATCTGCATAGTTCTCCCCTCATGTCCGTTATATTGAAATGCCGAAGGCTGATTCAAATTAGGCGACATTTACCATCTTGCTGCGGCACGTTTAGACTGACTTTCGTATAATTTGCTCAGCATTATATTTTTTTTTTGTCTATTTAGCGTGTTTAGCTTCAAGTAGCGTGTGTCCCCCGACGTGTCGGGTGGAACGTCAATGCACAGAAGGAGAGACCAGAGGAACCGCTACACAAGTGCGACAGTAGCGCCATACCCCAACGCTGGGGTATAAGAGATAAGCTACCATGTATGTGTCCGACAACTTCACAACTCCATTGGATTAGCATGATAATGTGCGATAGATTACGTGAAAACATTCTCCGGCTACTCGCACGCTCTGCCCGCGCGTTGCTTTTCGCTCTACACCTATGTTCGTTCCACATCATTTTAACTTTCGTGTGCGTTTTTCAGTATGATTAATACTGAAAAATTCTGACGTAGATTATCTTTCGACATTATTCCGCTATATACATATGCTTTTATCAGGCTTCAAAGAACAGAGATTATTTTTTTCCGAATAAGATGGAATAAGCTGAGCCCGACTTATTCCGTCCGAACGATTGCGCAAACAAATATCTTTTCTGCATTCTTCGAAATTCTGCAGTGTCAACGAATGTGGGAGCTCTCTTATCGAGGAAAACCCAATATTGTTCTGATTTGACTTCGGGCGAATCAGGCGGCGTAAAAATTGCTGCATTTCGGGACGAAGCAACGAAGGTCGGGAGCTTTAGTCCGTCAATTCGACAGCTCAGGCGAGTCTCACTGCAATAAATATAAGTTATTGCCAGACTCGAACGCTCGACTTTATTTCGTACGTGATGGGCAAGCGCACCCAGGAACAACAGAAAGAAGCATTCATTTATTCAACGGCACAACTCTACTCGACAGATTACACTCCGATTGTTCCATGAGAAGGCAACGCAGACGCATTCCTTGGAGTTCGACGAGTCGTGGCAACAAAAATGCTCGCAGAGTGATCGGACGAACCTGCGTTCAACGGTCGTGAAATTTCGTAGAACTCGGCCTTGTTCCAGACGAATGTTATTCCAAGGGAAAATGGTGCAACCACGCTTCATAAGTTTGGATGGTGAGTGAGATGATGAATTTTTAACTTTGTCTCTGTCTCTGTACTCAACGTTACTGTCCTGCATTTGCTCTGTTCACGAGGACAGAACGTAGTGAAGGTTGCGCTTGTCCGAGCCTTTTAGATCCATAAACAATAAAATTGGCGAGCCGATCGATCGGTAACATTCATTGGAGTTGAGATTCGCATGAGATTGAACGATCAATCGCATTTATTGGAGTTCAGTACGAGTAATAACAAATGATTGCAAACGTTTGTAATATTCCGATGGGACGAAGGATTTTTGGGTGCAGTTCTTTCGGAATTATCTCTTATCTTATCACTTTGTGCGATCAATTATGATTGTCCACGTATAGAATGCTTTGGGTAAAGATAAATAGATGATTTGCGACATCGCCACGAATAATGTACATTCACTGTGCCAGTTGGAGACGATTTGGCGTTCATTCTCATCGCAAAGCAAATATTTCACTACGTTCTAGCTTCGTGGAACGATAACACAAAGGTACGGTGTACTTTGCGACACGATCGCTTCCTTTCCATCAGCACCTGAATAAAAGCTTGCGGTATTATGAAAGATTTCTTCAATAACAACTGTAACGCGTACAGGGCCCTCTGAATCGAGCCGCTCGAATATCTTTGAAACTTTTGACCTGATCCGAAAAATATTTTACACAAGTTTCAGGTGCCACATTATATGGCAGGGCTTATTTTTTTTTAATCTCTGTATGAGCGTGTTCGTAGGCCAACTTTGTTTTTTCCTAATGGAGATATATATTTCTCAATGTACCAATGTAGTACTCATTCAAAGGGGACAACTTGATGAAACAGTTGAGGCAGAAAAAGAAAACACGTGATTCCATTTGAGAAAACAAAGTTGTCGTTTGTGCGTCAATGTAGAAATTACACCAGAAGATATGTACCAAAAAACCATTTTGTCTTAAAGATATTCTAGTATTATCAACAGTTTGAAAAATACTCGATTGGGTCGATTTGAAGGGAGAGGATTGAAGCCTTTGTAGGAAGAAGAAGCGGGAAAATGGGTAAGGGAAAAAGAATAACACGCAAACAAGTACCAATGAGTTTTTCCTCTCCTCTGCGTGCAAGGTCGTGGCGGTCAACGTTTTGTCTTGACCCTCGTTGCCGGAATGGTATTTGGATTTCTGTCCGCATGCCTTCTAATCGCATCAACGAAAGATTCACAGCGCATGTTGAGCTGGCTACCCCGTAGCGCATTATTATCTAGAGATCCTCATCACTATTCGGATCTCGAGGAAGAGGTAAATAACGCTGGCACAGCTTATTGCATAATTTTCCATTTGTACTCTTTGTTAAGCGACAGAGCGAACGAACGTAAAAATTAACGATAACAGTGTTTGTATGCAAACTGAAAGCAGAAAAAAAAGTAGAATATATCGAATTTTTATGGAAACTCCACGGTACGAGGGATGAATAAGAAAAATTATCCGTACAGGCTGGCCCCGAGACCGAAGTAAAGTTCCATGGCGCAGACGAAGAGTTCCATCGAGGAGAGGACAAAGTCGCCCAGGAAATGGCGAAAAAGGTTCGGGTGCTCTGCTGGGTGATGACCAGCCCACTGAATCATCAGAAAAAGGCACGACACGTTAAAGCCACTTGGGGAAAACGATGCAACGTTCTTCTCTTTATGAGTTCGGCCGAAGGTACGACGAAAAGCTTTTCCTTTTTTTTTTTCATCGTATACCAATAATAGAGATTAAATGCGTAAATTTGCCTTACACTTTTTTTTTTCGTCACTATACAACAACGCAGATACGAGTTTACCAAGTGTGGTACTTCCGGTCAACGAGGGCAGGAACAATCTCTGGGCAAAGACCAAAGAAGCTTTCAAATTCGCGTACGAGAAATACAAGGACGAGGTCGACTGGTTTCTTAAAGCGGACGATGACACGTTAGTAATATTGTCGATTTTTTTAATTCCTTAATGTCTCAGTGTTAAGACGGAAAAAAAACTCGTGTGTGAGCTGTCAACAAATTTCCAGAAGTCAGTACGGAATTTATTACACACGAATATATTAAATTTGATGAGAAACGGTACAAGCTTTTGGTTGTCGCGAAATGTTTGATATTTGTAAAATTCAGTGAATGCTTGCAAGCACTATGACAAATGACTCGTTTCTATGCTTTGCAGTGTGCAAAATATTGAGAAAGAAAAACAACGATGTAACAATCGAGGACGCGCTCGCACCAACTCAAGGCAGTGTTCTAATCTAGAGGCCAAAATTTCGGCCGTTTTTTCGGACTTGATATAGAAAAAAAAATTAAAAAAATATTTTCAGTGTCCATTCTTTACAGACTTTTTATTGATGTTTCAAGAACTTACAAAACAAAGTTGTGCAAAAAAATTAATATTGAAAAAGTTGTGGGCCCCTAAATATGGCTGTGATAAAAAGGGTTAAGGCGGTTGACATGATTCCAAAGCCCCCGTTCATCTAAAACGGAAATAAAACCAATTTTTTTTATCAATAATGATGTCATTATGGTAGGTACCAAAGAGAAAAAAAAAATAATTATTTAATGTCGACTGTCTCAAAAAAAAAGTTAACTTTTTTTTTGACTGTCGGACTGTCACCCGATTTTTTTAAATTTTATAATTTTATTAAAATAGTAATATCTTTCCGATGCCCGAGGTAGGGACGATAGAAGGACATTACTAAAGATCTATAACAAATTTGAAGTTAATCGGTGAAATAAAACTCGAGATTTTATGTCAACCGGGTTAAAAAAAGTAGTTTCGAGAAAAACATATTTAAGGCATTCTTTCCGCAGAGGGTCGTATTTTGTGGGCGCATAAGGAAGGTCCTCTTGAATCATTAGTAAATTACAGTGGCGCGTGGTAAAAATAAGTTACCTTATTTTTACCTATACCTAGTTATATCTAACCGTAAACTGGAATAATAAATTCTTCATGTTTTGTAGATTTAGACATTTTTACAATTTCGCTGAAAAGTTGTGGTTACCAAAATTCTTCGGCTAGTGACATTTTTCTAAGTTTTATTATTAATATTTGCTTCAAACATTCGCTGGCCCCCTGTTTTTCTCGTCGTTACGGAATCTTTAGAATTATTTGTTTACATAGAGCAGTTTATATCAGACATCTGGCGTTATTTAGTATGTAAATTATTGGATAGAAATGTGCCCCAGCATGTCTCCATAAAGTGCCACATAAATTTAACGATTTTATGTTAAAAGTACAGTAACTTGGCATGAAATTTTACCAGTATACTGGCATGTATTATTATATTTCATCGTAGACAAAAATCAGTTAATTGTTAAATATTCGGGTTCGCAAACGGAATACCTTAAAGTTTTGAGTAAAATTTCAGACAAATGCAACTATCTAAGTGGTATAGTGGCATGTTGTACTTACGTTATATTAATCGGCTATTCCTGCCTCGTAAAGTGTCTTTCTTCGACTTCAAAATGATAATTTTCCGAAGCTCGTTCTTCCCTGCGAGCAGTTCTCGCGTCTTTAGAATCTTCTGATTGTTCGATTCGCGCAAGTGCGGTCCCTCAATTCGGCGGTATTAAAATCGCTATAACTTTGTAAATATTGGGAATTTCGAAATTTCCTTTTAAGTAAATAATCTTTTAATACTTTAAGAAAATGTCAAGAGAATCGATTTTTTTAAAACATTTCTAGACTAGAATACACCCATAAGGTGTACAAGTTTCTGATGTCGTTTCTCCATCTCATTTATCACAGATACGTAATAGTGGAGAATTTGCGTTACATGCTGTCGTCGTACGATCCATCGGCGCCTCTGTACTTCGGGTGTCGTTTCAAGCCGTTCGTAAAGCAAGGCTATATGAGCGGCGGTGCCGGATACGTACTTAGCAAAGAGAGCGTGAAGAAGTTCATCAAGGAAGGATTGCCGGACGGGGACAAGTGTCGAAGCGACGCGGGCGGCGCCGAGGACGTGGAGATGGGAAAATGTTTGGAAAAAGTCGGTGTCAAAGCAATGGATACGCGTGATCCTCAGGGGCGCGGTCGATTCTTCCCGTTTGTACCAGAACATCATTTGATACCGGAGCACGTTGATAAAAATTTTTGGTACTGGAAATACATTTACTACGAGAGCAAATACGGTATCGATTGTTGCTCGGACAGCGCGATCTCGTTCCATTACGTATCGCCTAACATGATGTACGTATTAGAGTATTTGATTTATCACTTAAGGCCGTACGGTATAAGTCACGGTGTCGAAGACGCTGAAACAAAACGACCACCATCTATTGCAGAGAATCGCTAGTCTCTCATGATCGAGGTATGCAGGCAAATTGTGATCACGGCGATTAAAGGGGGAAGGGAGGGGGGGGGGGGTTAAGAAGAGTATATTGAGAAATTAGTATGCTGATTTTTTTTGCGATACCAAAAGAATTATTATCCGCAGCGCGCATGTTCGGTTTTTACTTCCTCTCGATAGACGTACTACTCTTATTTTCGGATCTTCGAGAATATTCGAAGCGCAAACATCGAATTTATCAACTTTTGCCGTGAGCGCCCACAATTATTGTCTCGAAAAAAAAGTAAATCTTTTTTTACTCGGATTCGAGTTGCTACTTTTTTTTTACAAACGACTTCGAAGTCAATGTAAAGTCGGTTTTCACGATTGAAGTATTAGCGCTATTGGCACGAAAGTATAATTCGAGAAGCTGATAGTTTTAATGATGAAACCAAATATTACAGATCCGACAATTTTACGATAAATTAGTAGATAATGATTTTAAAATACAAAGTAGTTCGAAACCTCCATCACGGTAGATTCCGAAAAGCCGTACTTTCTCAATCGCGCTATTATCTCGAAAGAAAGATATTAAGACAAGACAGAAATAAGAAAAACTAACGAAGACGTAATGCTAGTCAGTGAGCCAACTTTCTTTCCGTAAAAGTTTGATGAAAAACAAAAAAAGAGAAGGAAAAAAAACAACGCCTATATCGCGTGTTATGTACAGTCTTTTCTTCTCATCGAATGGTGATAGATATTGTTAACGTATTGCTATTAACAGTCGATACGTTTACAGCAGGAACAGTTGCGATAGATGAGCGTCGACTCGTTCTTGCGACGAAAAGAAAAGTAAACTTTTTTCGTCGTTTTTTTACATGTACCACTGCACAATTGCCATTGAACGAAATGTCTCGTTGCGAATTTCATCTTTTTCACGTGAGTCCGTAGAATCTTTTATCGTGCCATAATATTGCTGGTTGCAACGAGATATTTTTCGAAGAATGATTCTACACTTTTGAATGCGAAGGAAAAAGGGGGCGAAAATAGGTTGGGATGTATGGACATATACATATATACGTATATATAATATATATACACATAAAACTGTATTTCGTAATATTAATATAATAATAATAATCCCAATAATGACGTTCTACCCAAGTAATAAATACTATAGATACAGAGTGAGTGTGTGGGAAGTGAGTAAATTAACCAATTAATTTGGGGCGCAGGGAAGAGGGGCTATATCGGGGGTTTCCTATGTACAAGTCATATTTGTACTATGCGACTGACGCAATTTTTTCTTATTTTTTTCTTTTGTTTCGTTCTTATTTTTTTTTGTTCCTGGCCACGACGTTTCCCATTTCTCTCTCCTAGTTTCTCGAAGACGCAGGGAAATCTACCACTCTCTCTCTCTCTCTCTCTTTGTTCTTTTTCTGATTTTTGCATAGACTTATACTCAATTCTCTAATCTCGGCGATATCTCACTTTATAAATAATCCTTGAAAACATGTTTTACTCCTTTTTTGTTTGTTTTTTTTTTTTACACTATAATGTATGTATAATATAGAATGTCACCTAAATCGAATAAATTTTTTTTTGTTTCTTTACGTTTTTCGTTTACTTGTTGCTGCTTTCGTTCGTCGATCGTGGATTCGCAGCCCGTCGGGTCTGGGAAAACGTGACAACAGAGAGACACCCCAGGGCTGCGAGCTTTACAACTACAAACCGTCGTACGCAAGATCTCACACCAGGGGCTTTAACGAGGCAAAGAAGTAATCTGAGAAAAAAAGGGGAAAAAACCATATATAATATAGGTATATATTTTGGGCCGTACTTTTTTGTTGTTGCTCGGACGCCGAAAAATTGGCTGACGCCGGCTTCTCCCTGGTACTCTCGCGCCACTCTTTCATCATTATACTCATTTTTCATTAATCTATTCTCTCTATATTCATCTATATAAAATTAAAAAACAACGTAATATCATTATATTACTTCGTCGCTGGCAATAAGTAAAAGCTTTGTACAAAGTTCAATTTATAATTAAAAAACATTTGGATACGCAACCACATTCCCTAGAGATTCTGATCAGTATTCTCTCTCTCTCTCTCTCTCTCTCTCTCTCTCTCTCTCTCTCTCTCTCTCTCTCCCTCCCTCCCTCCCTCCCTCCCTCCCTCCCTCCCTCCCTCCCTCCCTCCCTCCCTCCCTCTCTCTCACCCTCTCTCTCTCTCTCTCTCGCTCTTTTTTTCTCTTTCTTTCTTTCACTCACTCTCTCTCGCTCTTTTTTTCTCTTTCTTTCTTTCTTTCTTTCTCTCTCTCTCATTCTCTCTCGCTCCTTTTTTCTCTTTCTTTCTTACTTTCTTTCTCACTCACTCTCTCTCTCTCTCTCTCTCTCACTCTCTCTTTGCTCATTTCCTTTTTCTTCTTTTATTTGAATTGAACTATCTAAACCGACTCGAGAGGCAAAATGTTTTGTTTTTGTTTTTATTTTAATTCTTCAAATTATAGCGATGGAATTGGAGGCAATCCCATCGCCTCTAATTCATTTCCGTAGGTATTTTTCCGTTACGCGAAGATTCGCGCACGACCAAACGCGACGACGAGAAAACAACGTCTCATTCCAATTGCCGGATTAATAAAGGGTTAGAAAAAAGGGCCGGGGGGGGGGGGGGCTTAAGAATCGTTTGCGATAAAGTATTTGTTCTTTTTTTCTTCTCTGTTTCTCATCTCGCGATTTTGGAAAACACGATTTTTCGCATAAATGGCAGACATCAGGGGCTTACATTCTTTTCGTCTTGTCTATTTATTTCCGTTAATCGCCGCAGTTTTCGACGCTATTTGCGAGTTCTGGCGAATCACGATTAACAACGGCCATCTTCGTTCTAGTTTATTATTTTTTTAAATTTCTTTGATCAACGGCGCCGCTGTTCGGCAGTCAAAGATTACCACAAGGTTATACTTTCATGCGTGTAATCGGCTGATAAGTGCGGCAAAGGGGGCCAGGATGAAGATATCTCGTAAAAGACGTTTTTGCCTCTTTTGGTCTCGAGTGGGCGAAAAACGTTGGGCAACTTGGAATGAAAATGCGCTCGCAAAGCCCCCGATCCTCGTAATGACAATAATTTGGTGAGAGAGATTGGCGCATCGCGCTACAAGGGGAGAGGGTCTGGGTCAGACGAGGGCAGCGGCCGCATGGTACAGCTGCATCAGCGCCTGCACGTGTACCGGCAAACAGGAGAGACGATCCTTCGTGTTTGCGTCCACCGCGAGCCAGGACAATGCGTTGTAACCCTCCAGCACGTATCTGTTCACATTAAAATAATGAAAATGTTGTGAGGATGAGCAAAAAATGCAGGTTTTAAAAATACTTTTTTGTACGCGATAATCTTTATGAAAGGAGGAAAATTAATTCGAAAAAGGCACGAACAATAGTTCTACTAGCTCGAAAGGATTTTCCAATAATTATTAACGTTGAACGATTTTCAGATGTTTTTCTATCCGAAATGATTCGCAAAATTTTTAAATAAAAAAATTATGTTCTTATTTCTTGTAATCCAAAAGATTCGCTAGTTATCTTAAATAAAGAAAATAATTCCCTCTTTTGCTTGCTTTTAATGTTTAATTTTCAAAATTTAGAATCATTATCTCACACTTAAAAAACAAACGATTTTCTAATTATACGAAATTTGAAGAGTTATACGTTCTTTTTTATTCGAAAGGATTTTCCAATCTTTTAAATTTTTCAAAAATTTTCAACGTACTGAGCTCAAAGGCATTTTCAAAGTTCAGAGTTCGAAATCATTTTTTTTTCCTTTTTGAAAGAGATTTCAATTCCAACGAATTTTCCGACTTTCGCATTGGAATTGACCTTGCAATTGAAAAGACATTCCCTTTTTATCGAATTAAAAAGGCTTCGCCTAACCGTATCAAATTCGAAAAAAAAACTCAATTGTTTGAAGCCATAAGAATTTCCCAATTATCCCAATTTCGAAAGATTTCCCAATCGATTGAATTTGGAAATTCCGCAACACTGTTGATTCTCAAAAGAACGTCCCAATTTTCAGAATTCCCAACGACTTTCCCATTCTCCCAGATAAAAATACAGATTTTGGGCCCAAAACTAAAAACGATTCGAATGGCGGGTGCCACGTGTGATTTGCGATCAATCGTTGAGGGCTCCAATCCACGCGAGATACGGCTGAGAAAAAAAAACATATTTGAAGAAAGAAAAGCGAGACGCAAACCTCAGAACATCGGTGGTATATTGCGAGTCCAATGGGTGAGCAGTGAGCGCGCTCTGTTGCTGAAGGAGATCGTCGCTGTTCTGCTGTATAGCGGGGCTGTGTAGATGCAGGGCGTTCTTGAGAAACGCGGGACAGACCCCTTCGAGATGAGGACAAGCTGCCCAAAACCAGGGTGGCATGCGACCGGTCGGCGCTGTCGACACCAAATAACCAAGAGCAAGAGGCTGCTGTAGAAGAGTGCCGACTTCTTCAGCTTGATCGGCAACTGTGCCCTGTTCGCGGGTGAAAAAAAAATCGAGGAAATCAAATATACGTTTATTATATTTATTCGTAGAGTTCAGTAGGCAGTAGAAAACCGTGTAAATTCATCTCGTCCGTTTGTCTGTCCCAATGGAGTCCCCCATTACCCCCTAACGTAAGCCCGACTTTCTAATACTCGCAATGGTTTGAAAGTCTAAATTAATTCGTGAGAATAACATTTAGTGAGCCCTTCCAAGTAATTTTATATCAATTACTGCAAAATAATTCGTTACGATAGAAATTACAGACGAAATTGTTTCAAAGAGGTTCTATCTCTGCTACCATTAGAAATATCTTCGCTTGATAAATTTGAAGGTATTAAAAAAATATTTGGTGTGAAATAGTTGTCTGACAACCTGTCAATTATGTTAATTGAGTCAACCGTTAATTGACTCAATTAACATAAGTACTGTTGTATAATATTTCAACGATAATTGTCTAATGAATTATATTATCTAATAATTATTTTATACATTGTATTAAGTTATATAATAAACAATAAGAAATATTGTTTTTATTATAACAGAAATTGGTAATGAACTCTGATAAATTATAATCGACTACTAAATGCACTGTTAATTCACTAAATTGAATGTGTCGGTTTTTTCTGTCAAACAACAGATTAAGTCAAAAACTTTTCCAGGTCGCCTCGTTTCTTTTTTTCCAATGATATTTGAGAAAACGAGCCAGAAATCGATTCCAGTATGTAAAACAAAGTGACCCCAATTTTTAATCAATTCCTTAATTCGGAGTGTCTCAGCGCAGGGTCTTTTTTTGACCTGAGGGATCTACGGGAATCGAAAGAACTTACCCGTGGTGTATTGCTGCACGGGAAAGGGCTACCCGGACCGTCGTGATTACCAATACCCGAACCCCCACCGTCACCACCGAGCGGCGAGCCTTCGGGCCTGTGAGGACTGCCACCAGGGCTCTGGCCACCTCCGGCCCCGGCCTCGGGCCACACGTTGAATATGTCGTTGAAGTCGCCCATTCCCTCCATGCCCTCGGGCATATCGTCGTTCAGAGCAGAAAAAAGCTCATCGTCACCGAGCTCGGGCCCGTTTATGTGCTGTTCCTGAAATGCGGTCTGCGACGACTGCGCCAACAAACGAAAAACAACAAGAATGACGTTAAGCTTTGCAAAAGTATGGGAGAGCTCTCTTAAGGATTTTCGATACCATTCCTTGATTGCAAGAGTTGGGATGAAAATACAATGAGTTTTCGGCAGGCCACCAACTTCTTGTGGATAAAATTTCATATAAAAATAAATGAATAATTTCCAACTCATCATATTGTTGTAAAATATTTAACGGAAATGAATTGGAAATTAACATGAGAGATTTCTAACTCATCATATTGTTAAAAAATAATTCCAAATCGGTAAATGATATTAATAGTTACCATTTTTGCAATTAAATATAAATATGTTGCAATTTTATTCAAGGAAAAATAACCGATAAATCTGGCAACAGCGACAGTTTCTGCCATTGGCACGACTGACTATCGCTAAAGCGTCGTCGTCTCCAGGTTATTTACATGGCGAAAAACGTTCAGCGTTGTATAACGAGTTTTTGATTCGACAAAATCGAGAAAACGTTAAAAATATCGAGTGGACGAATGAATAATTTTACTATAAACTTTAAATGCTGTCATGCTATGTACATTTTGAACACCCGCCGATTTTTTAAATACCCGTCAGTTAATGCTTGACTGTGAGTGGCTCACTTGGCAGATCCAGTTAACGCGGTGTTGCCAGATGTAATCCACAAGTTTCGTTAATGTCCAAGAACAAATCGTTCAAGCTCAAAATTCACATCTTTTTACGAGTACTATTAAGGACATGGCTCACACATCCGGTCGGTAAAAATCGTACAGCCAAGTGTTGTTCTAGACGGATCACATTTCGGGGAAACGAACAGAAAGATGTTGTTCGTCGTTCAACAGAGCGGAAGGTGTTTCTTTTCTTTCGTCCGAAATATCAGCCGTCTCGAAGAACACTAGGAATCTGCAAATCAGCTATCTCTCTCGCACTCATGGCGGTTCGGTCGGTGTGACACATGGCCTTAATGAACGAAGTGGAGAAATCACTTGATTATTTAATACGATATTTCTAACACTATAAACACGGTTTGCTCAGTTAAAAAAGTCTAAATCTCGATATTATTTTTGTCCCTAAAGCCCTATAGCTAGTGTTTACAAGTTATCATATGTATTAACAAATGGATAAAGGTTTAACTTGAACATTAAAAGTCTCCGAAACTATGTTGTGAAACTGATCGAATTTTGGATAGTTAATGTATTCTGTAAGTAAGTGTAATATGTAAGTTTATTCTCTGCTCAATCGATGAAAGCTCCGAAATAATGCGAAATATCTTTATAATGTAGGTTGTACGGGATCTTATCGGGATGTAAAAACTTATAAAGTAATGATAAAAACGCCTAATATAATTTATAGAGTTCCAAAAATTACAACGTTCCCTCCATCACCTAACCCTCACTTTTGTATCAGACTATCCATTCCGGCTACTGATAGGTAGATACTCTGCGTATACGGATATGCACACATTATTGTAGTCTAGCGAGCGTGGAGATCGTAACAACGTCGCAAGCCCAGCGATTTTTTGTCGTGATATTTGGCGCTAGCGTCGCTAGACATTGCTTAATTTTAATCGCTTCATCTCTGAAACTAGACGGTCAAAACTGTTGATTTTTTTTAACCCACTTCGTCATATGTTCCTCTGTAATTGAGAATTTAAAAAATCTGTAGAAAAGCTTCGAATCTATTGCGTGAAATGTGGAAATTTCCACTGCTCCTCATAAGAACACTTGTCAAATCGTGCAATCTTTGATTGCCAATATCTCGAATACACAACGGTGAATCCTTTTGAAATTTTGCAGGAAATCACTTAATAGTGTCCTGAATGGAACCTCAAAATAAAAAATTAAAATTCTATAGACAAACGCCTTGGTGGGACGACTACCTTAAAGCAGTACGTGTGTAGTAGCGAGTCATCAGAGAATTCAACTATGGAAATATTCGATTGAATCTGTTTCTATATCGAACGAATCGTAATGCGATTCGTTCGATATAGTTCGACAGGACCAGTTATGTCTCACGTGGATTGATTGGGAAAATTACGATACGAACCTGCGTCGTTGCCGAAGTAGGGAAGACGAGTATGTGTGTACAAGTTACGTCCTGGGGCGTCGAGAGTTGACAATTTACGGAAGCCTGGCTGAATCTCTCGTCCGGTGTAAATTGATCGGCCATTAGGCGCAACGTCGAGTCCGGTTCGAGGGAGACAAGACAAGCGCTCAGTACGCACGGTGCTGCGGACGGATACAGCAGACTGCACTGTCCGCAAATCTCTTTCAAGTGTTTCGACGCTTTGAGGAGAGCTTTGCGTGACAGTAGCCAGCTCCAGCCCTTCAGCTCGCCGTGTCCGATGCGACCGACGCGGCCCACCACCAATCTCCACGGTTGAACCTTTTGAGAACATACCGACAGAGTTATATATTTTTATTTCTACTGTTTCTTCGTATTTTTGCAGCTTTCCCTTATTTTCTTTTTTGTTATAAACACTCGATGTTTGTTTTCTCTCTTCATTAGGGCTCGGTAAACAAAGAACCCTTCGTCAGGTCCATCCGTCTGTCACCGCCTCACAATTTCTACAGTTTTAAACGCATCTACATGGAATTTTTCAAGGAGGTGCGACATATAGGGATCTCAATTAGTATTGTAGCAAAATCGTTAATAAACATTTTCCTAGGGTGGCCCCTTCTATGCAAAGTGGGGCGATTTTTTTCTTCTTTCGAGTACCCCATCAAGTGGCGATTCATTAGACAGGTCGTTAAAAATTAAATTGAAGTTCCATGTACCATTTGTTCATGTTTAAGCGGTATTCTTTTCACGAACCCGAATATTTAACAATTAACTGATTTTCGTCTACAATTGAATATATCCGAGTATACTGGTGGAATTTTAAGGATTTTTGGGACACTTAACGAAATGCTACCATTTGAATTAAATTTGTACAGTAAATTCTTTGTCATATACTGAATGTACCCTCCAAATTTTTAATCGATCGCCAACACCGTTTCTATAAAATGTACAATTGTAGAAACCCTTTTTAACATAGCGCATTCAATATTAAGACACAGATAACGAATTTGTCATAATGTACTGAGTGATTTGACCCTTTTTCATAACATTTTAAACATTTTTTCACACCATTTCGTATGTAAAACTGCCTTTCAGCGATAAGCGTAGGCAGTTAAAATATCTCCTTATTTTAAATAGAGTTTTTTCATTGTAAATTTTATAGGAACAGTGTAGACGATCGATTGAAAATTTTCAAGGTGCATTCACTATATGAGAAAGAATTTACTGTATAAATTTGAATCAAATGGTAACACTTCATCAATTGTCCCGAAACTCCTGAAACCAAGTTATCAAACTTTTAACAAAAAATGTTCACGAAAAATATCTAATAATTGATATACTAAGCAACTCTAGATGTTTGATATAAATTGAGCTAAGCATATAAAACATTCTGACGATTCCGTAACGCGAACAAAAACAAGGAGTCACCGAATGTTTAAAGAAAATATAAATGATGAAGCTTAGAAAAATGTGACTTCTTAGAGAACATGTCTAAATATACAAAATTTATGCGAAACTTTTCATTCTAGTTAATCGTTTAGTATGATAATTGATTATAACTTATTTCGATCAAGCGCCACTTTAATCTACTAATTATTCAAAAGGGCCCTGCTTATGCGTCCGAAAACAAAGGAATACCTTGAGGAAGTTGAGGTGTTGCAATCCTTTTTCTTGCCCAAAAGTCAGGGACAGTACGATTAAAAAATTTAACCGATTCCCAATCTGGCAACGTCGCATACATTTTTAAGATATGAGTGTGTGTGTGTGTGTGTACTGTCAGTTGTCCTAACTATGGCTGATCCGTGACACAGCAAAATTACGATCAGCAAAAATTCAAGTGAACTATTTACGGGGAGAAGAAAACGGGTAACTGAAGCAGTATAAGAATGAAAGAACCAGTCAACTCGAGAAAAAAAAAGCAAGATTATTGAAAGCAACACTTACGCTGATGAGCGTGGAACGAACCTTAACCTCAGAATCATGCAAGGCAAACGTCTTATAGATATTGAATTATATTATATTAATAGATATACGAATATAAAAGATATGTATGTTTATATATATATATAGGTAATTAATGAATTGTTTTTTTCCGAGCGATATAAACTTAATTCATTTCTTCCATCCCTATAACATGTATTTTAATCTTGAGAGCACATGAATTGGGTATAATGAATTTTCGAAATTCCCGCCGCGGCGCACGGTCTCGGGTACGCTTCATGTGCGGAGTTGCCAGATTTTCGGTTACTGAGGTATTTTTCAGGATAATCCATTTATTTTGTTAAAATGAATCTCCTATAAAATCTATAAAATCTTGGCCATGCTTATTTATCCTTCTTCGTTTACTGTAGAAAATTTCATATTTTTCGAATAATTTTTTACCGAGATATCATGATACGTCCCTCGATTCCCATAAGCTTACACGTAATTTAGTCTTGCATTGTTATAGATTTTTCCCAATAACCAATTTTCTAAACACGAAAATTTTACCAATTTTTTTTACGTTGTGTTTTACAGGGTATAATGGAATGCAAAACGATTTTATCATTTTTCTGCTAACACCTCAACCTTCTTAAGTCTCGTTTGGGAAATGTATAGTTTCAAATTGATTTGCAATCCGTCCCGCACCCTATAATTTTTCAATTATTCGTTTGAAAAATCTGATAAATTGTCGCTCCTAGCATTTTACTAGAACCTTCGATAAAAATTATTACCGCTAAATTACATCAACAAATTGAGGAGCTACGTACAAAGTTATCAAAAAGTTGACTTCACGGCAACTCCATAGGAGGAATGCACAAATAACTTTGTCACATATTGTTTAGAGCCTAGTTAATAAAAAAATCAGACATCACACCCCTCCCTCCTCTCTTCACCCTGCCTGTACCATTAGAGTATTACGATTGCGTATTATTCAAGGAAATCGAAATTAGTATGCAATAAATGATTATGGTGCAACATACACGATAATAATAACGGCATATAAGCTAAGCATTGATTCTTCAAACAATTATCCAAACAATAGCTACAGAACCGTACTTTATACATGTTGCGATACGCACTTGGCAGATATTATTCCCTTTAATACTTACACCTTGCGACATAACGCTCAAAATGAAATCCATAAGTTTTTGTAGACCGACGCGTCTCGCGGACGCTCTTTTTCTTCTTTTTCTGTTCGGCACGTCGATGTTTATCGTGGCAGTTTCGAAAATTTCGCCCCGATCGTCCGTTGCGACTGCCAAGAGTCGCGACTGATCCTCGCTCAGGCAATAGCTCAGGTAAAGTACGGCGCATTCCTCGGGGCCAGCGATGCCGAAGCTCTCGGGCGCCTCACTCTTCGATCTCAACGGCGCAAGGACGTAAGCCGGTGCGTAAAGTCTGTACGGCGCTTTGTTCCGTTCCTAATTTCGAATAAGTTTTGTTTCGTAAGATTCCGTTTAAAGGGACGGGAAGGGGGCTTATTAGTGAAATAAAATTTGAAAACGATAAATATTAAGGCTGATAGTAAATTTAATGAAAAAAAAAAAGGAAAATGCCACTTACGTCTTTGCTCTTGAGAAATATATCGGCCGCAGCCGCCGTGCCGAATCCCGTCAAACTCTTGACGGTCGAATTGTGATTCAGAAGTCGCCGACCTTGTAGAAAAACGTTCAAGGCCAGTGCTCTCATCTCGTCTTGGATCTTTCGCCTCTCGCGCGCACGACCCAATTCCATTATGCTCTCCAGTGATATCAGCTGTGAACGGACGTATGGAAATTAAGCTCCCGCCAGATGAGTGAGGTAACTCATGTATGTATTCACTTATTTATTCTTTTCAATGTTCCTCATCTTTCGGATGTGTCAAGACATTGATTTGCAAGTTACAAAAAATCAAGCGAATGACTTCAGATAACGCTTGCATTTTTTTATCAATTGGAAGGGTTTTCCAATGTTTTTATTTTAAAGGAATTTCGGAGTTTGAATGAAAAATTTTTCATTTGGAAAGACTTTTTCATTTTTTAAGAAGACACGCTAGTCCTTTTGCAGTTTTAAAAGGATTTGATTTTCAACTTTTTAAATTCAAAACGTTTATCTATGTTTTTTATTTTAATATATTTTTTATTGCAGAGATTTTCCTATTTGGCAGTTTGTATTGTTAAAAATTTCAAAACTATTTTCCAGGTTGTTTAATTCGAAAGAATTTTCCTATTCGGTTAAGGGATTTCCAAAGGAATATTATATATTTTAATTTTTTTCCAATTTCGTTGAATTGAAAGGGTTTGTCTTTTTGTTTAATTCTTTAAAATTAAAAAATCCATTACAATTTATTTTTTATTTGGAAAATATACTTCTTTTGTTTGTTTGAAAGAAATATTAAATGCCTTTTTAATATTTGGAAGGAACATGCCTCTTTTTTTCATCTTAACAAAAATATTCCTTTACAAAAATTTTTAACTAAATATTTCTCATTTTTAGCCTGACTATAAAAATACCCAATATCTTTAAATTAGAAAGATCGCATTTTTTTTCATTCAAAAAGCTGTTTCTTTTTTTTTATGAACGTAAAAAAAAGTAATTGTACGAGACGAGCGTATCATCGTCTTTACCTGGACATTAATGTTTGATCGTATATTTTCGGGCATGCTGTTGACGGCGGCCGAATAGGCTCGCAAGAGAGCGAGTATGGCGAGACGTCGTCGGTCCGGGTCCTCCGTACCTCCTAGGGAAAACGGTTCGACCATGTAAACGACGATGGCGGGCGGTTCGACCTCCTCCTCGTCGGGTCCGATATTGGTTGTTGTCGATGTCGGGATTGTTGTCGCGCCCGTGTTGTTCTGTCCCGTCGGCGGTGTCGAACTCGTCGACGTCGGAGTCTGTGGCGTGGGCGTTGTATTTCCCATCGTCGAGTTCGCGTTTGGCGTCGCGTTCGACGACGGCGTCTCGCTGCGTGTCGTTTCACCGTCTGCGTTTGATTTTAAAAATGTATGAAAACAAAAGAACATTCGTAACAAATATTTCACGATTCTTAAATTCTTTTGAAGAATTAAATTGTTCGTTCTAAACCGGAAATAATTTGAACTATTTTTTAATGGATAATAAACATTATGATTTATACTCTACTGACGCAATTTGTTACTTTACAGTATTTATTTTCAGTTCGAAAATCCACTCGTAAAAGGCAATCTAGTTTTTTTTTAATGAACGAATAATATTCAAGCTCCAAATTTGTACACTAATGTACTGACATTTTGTTAAACCTTTTTTTTCAAACGATTCTTGTTTTTGAAATTACGTTATTAATTTGATAATTATGAAATTATTAAAAGCGAAAGACCGCTGCATTAAAAAAAAATCGTAATTTATAAACGACCGAGAAAGAGCAGCTGGCTGCTTTTTCTTACGAACGTATCATCTCTAAACTCAAACAAATCCATGTTCACCTTAATTTTTTAAATCCGAAATTTAGGATTAAAAAATTGTTCAAAACATTGTTCATTCCGTAAACCCGAAGAAATGTATTCCAACGATTTTTTAAAAATATTTCTGAATAACCTTTTTTACAAAAAACATTATCAATTTCCAAACACGACGTCAATTTCATTATTTATTATTTTATTATTTAAGAATTTTTTTGTTGTTGATAAAAGTGAGTTAGACATCGATTTACAGAAAAGCCCGCCGTGTTCTTTGTTAAATTAATTCATCACTTACAACACAATTACAATATTTTTTGAGGTGCATTTTGGAAAAAAAATTTGTATAAATTACATTCCAATTGCAATGTCGTGTTTCTCGGTAGAATGCTCGTCAAATTGTTTCGAAAAAAAAAATATATAATACAGCTAAAAAAATGGCATGGTTGTTGTTGTTCTTTATTCTTTGCAATTACCGTTTGGTTCAGTTTTTATGGTAGTGCCGTCCGGCGTCGGTGGCATTGAGTCTGCCGCCGAAACGCTCGCCGATTGTTGCTTGTTCGCCGCGTCACCGTGATCCAACAAGCTGCGATCCTGTATGACCTGCGTCAAGTACGGGGCCAAATGATGATTGCACACCTGTGCGTACAGACGCAACAATTCCCCTATTTGATTATCACCGAGGAGCTTGAACCACTCGTCTATTGGCTGTTTCGTGATTTTATGCACGGCGGTTTTGCCCACCCGCAAAATACCATCGCGAACGGTTTTCGAGATCGGTGTGTGCCTTCCCAATCGACAGATCTGCAAAAGGATGGACGTATTGGAGAAATGGAAATAAAAAAAAGTGAACGTGGCACGAAAATTTGAGTCTTCGATAAATTGCATATTGCATATTGCATGCGAATAAAATCGTACATCCGAAGAGGAACATTTGTTTCTCGTGCTTTTGCAAAAAAAAAGTCAGGAATGATCAGCTTTTATGCTCTGGAAAAAAACTTTTGTTTGGGTTTAATTCGAGGAATCAATTTGGTTATACAGTGCAGCACATTAATAGAAAATTTGTTGAAAATTTAGTTTTTCGGTGGTTTAAAAAAATGTAAAAATTTTCCTATTGTTTCTTGAAATTTATTTGTCTGTTCGTTGAAAAAAGCGACCTTTTTATTCAACAAGACAAAGGTAGACCGTAGAAACATGGTTGTCAATCAAAAACTGCTTTTTTTCAAGATATTATTCGTTGGTAAAATCATTCAAGCTTTTCGAGATTATGAATAACTGAGTTTTCTTTTGAGTGCTCATTTTTTATTTATAATGGAAACGAATTTAATTTATTAAAAAAAGGCAATCAATAAAATTTGCTATTCAAAAATTGGAAGCGTAGATAAAAATTGTTATATATATATATATAACTGCTTTTCGAAGGGGAAACTTGAGAGAATTGAGTTTTATTTGAGAAATGATTATTCTACGATACAAATGATTTTGACTCGATAGTTAAATAAAAAAGCGCGGATGTTTATTTAACAAGACTAAATCGTAGCCAAAAAAAGCTCAATGCAGTAACAATTTTCCAATAAAAATAAATTAATGCGAATAAATATAGCGGTTTGTTTTCGTTATAAAAAAATAGTCGATTGAAATGAACACAAGAGTATTTCCATTAAAAGAAATATGTCTTCCGAAAGCCGACTTCGCATATTTTTTTTTCACATTAAAATCCCCGAAATGAGATTTATCGTGGATTCTCACCTCGTAAGTGGTCGAGAGCTCGCGGAAGAATGATTTGACTTTGGCAACGACGCAATCGTTGTCGGGTGCGACAACAACGTAGGCGACGTCTCTTGGTCCAGCGTAAGGCTCGAGTAACAATTTTTCCCAGTAGCTGAGAGCGTAAGGCGAGAGTGATAGCCAGTCGCGATCGTAGCCGACCACGATGGCGGGAATGGGTTGTGGCTCGCAGCGGTCGTCGGTGCCTCTGCCGGCCAAGCGATGAAACTGCCGCCAGGTGAGAGGTCCGGCCACGGTGTATGGTGCTTCCCACATTCTGGTGGTGCATTTTTTCTGCACGGCTTCCTGGAGTAGTGGTTGAAGAGCTCTCATCATTCGTACGATGTCACCGCTGCACTGTGGTCCGTGTGCTCTGAGGAAAGCCCAACGATGCACGCCCAGATTCGTGTTCTTCGTTCTCTCGGGTTGGAGGCCATCGATTTTTCCCTGTTCAAGAGCGGCCAGGGAAACCTCGTTGCCGTCGTTGAACTCGAGGCTGTTGAGGCTTGGGACGGCGAGACCGCTGACGTCGCGACTCTTAGAGCTCGCGTAGATTCTCGCAGCTCTGTAGAGGCTGCTTGCCGAACTCTGGACAATGGTGCACTGTTCGCGTAACAATTCGAGGACATCGGCGGGCACGTTGTCCAGAGCGTCGGTGGATTTGTCAGCGTTGGTGGTGGTGGTGGTGGTTGTGCATGCAACGGTCACTAGGGAGGCTTTTTTCTTATCACCAGGATCCTCAGCGATACCGGTGATCTCCATCTCGTCCTCGTAGAAGAGGCCGGCTCTATGGGCCAATCGTCGATTGACGACTGCGCTGAAGCCGCAACTGCATCGTATCTGATCGTCGTCGGGGAAGACGAGACTGGCGCCGCTGCTGCTCGTGCTCGTCCCGTTGCTCCACGAGCCCGCGAGATAAATACCCGCGTCCGCGCCTTTTATATTGCCGACGACTTTTGGCCCGGCGTTGCAAACGCACAGGCTGCAACTGTCGAAATTGTGATCCCGAAATATGTTCATAGCCGTGTCACCGAGGAGTATGTTGACCAGTAGGGAATTGGATTCGGGGATTCTCGGTGGTCCAGGTGTATCGGCCTCGATGCTGTTCAGATTTTTGTTGAGATAGGACGAGGTCGTGGAGGTGGCTGGACTCGGGTGATCGTAGGGCGGTGGCGGTGGCCTCGATGTGTTGCCACCGTTCGCGCCACCGCGATAAGGTAGGCCAGCCAATTGAGCCGGGCTGGACGGGCAGATCTGCGACTGCTGAGCCAACTGCTGGCTCGGCGTTGTCACTATCTGTTGGCTCGTCTGCGACTGTGGATTCTGTTGGGGCGCCGTTTGTTGCGCCTGTTGCTGTTGTTGCTGCTGTTGTTGTTGTTGTTGTTGCTGTTGTTGTTGCTGTTGTTGTTGTTGCTGCTGCTGCTGCTGCTGTTGCATCGAGGTCGCTCGGCTCCCCTGCATCGACGTTTTCTCGCTCGCGCTTGTTGTCTGGCTGCACTGCCACGAAGGTCTGTAAACGCAGTGGGACGGCAGGCTGACCGGTGGCAACGCTTGGCTCGGCAGATTCGTCAACGGGGCATACTTCGACGAGCCGACAAGCTTGCAGATCGAGGCAGGCCGAAAAACATACGACCAGTCCTCGATCGTTTCCTCCTGTGGCGAGCCCATGTTCGGATATATGTCAGGCACGTGTCTCAACGATCTCTGGGATGCGCTACTACTGAGCTCGGTCTGATCCATCGTCGAGTCGTTCAGCTGGCACGGTGAGGCAACGGGATTGTGCTCGAGCGAGGGTGGCGTCGGGAACATCTTCGATAATTCCTCCGGTCTTAATACACCGACGCCGCGATTGTTGTGCTTGCCCGTAGAGTCCAACCGTGTCTCCTCGTGTACACCCGCCGATTTGTTCGAACCAGGTGGCGTTTGGACTTGCAACTGATTCAGATTCTGCGATCCGTCACGTCCGAGAGAGACAGACAGACAGAGAGAGAGAAAGAGAGAGAGAAAGAGAGAGAGGCAGGGAGCCAGAGAACGATGCAGAGAGTGAGAGAAAGAGAAACAGAGAAACAACATGAATGTGAATTAGACAAATGTTCTTTCAGCGGGGACATCGCGCGGAAGAGTGAGAAAAATTGAAAAAAGGTGGTCCGTGAGATTTCGTTTGGTTTTGTGTTATCGGGCAAACGTTCAAAAGACTATCCAATCGAACAAACAAAACAAAAAAAAAACAACTAAATGTTTCCTTTCACATACAATTGTAAAAGAGCCAGAACGAGAGACGCAGCGTGAGAGGTCGTGGAGGGAGGCAGAAGGACGGGGAAATGAGATGAAAAAAGAAATTCAAATATACCGTCTCGTCGCTGGAAGTATCCGGATCGGAATTGTCAAATATCTGTTCGAGATCCTTATACGAGGCTTGGAGTCCCTCACTCGTGAACAAGGATCCGGGCTTGGGTTGGTCGTCCCTCTGGCGTCTCAGACCGTCCACACCAATACCACCGTTCTCCTCCCCGGTCGCGTCGAACTCGTAAGGATCGTTTCTACCTCCACCCATGCATTCGCCCTGTTCGACCAGAACAATCGCACGAATTTTAACGTCGGAGCAGAGAGAAAGAGAGAAAGAGAGAAAGAGAGAAAGCGAGAGAGAGTGAGTGAGTGTGAGAGAGAGTGAGAGAGAGAAAGAGAGAGAGAGAGTGAGAGTGTGTGTGTGAGAGAGAGAGAGAGAGAGAGAGAGAGAGAGAGAGAGAGAGAGAGAGAGAGAGAGAGAGAGAGAGAGAGAGAGAGAGAGAGAGAGAGAGAGAGAGAGAGAGAGAGAGAGAGAGAGAGAGAGAGAGAGAGAGAGAGAGAGAGAGAGAGAGAGAGAGAGAGAGAGAGAGAGAGAGAGAGAGAGAGAGAGAGAGAGAGAGAGAGAGAGAGAGAGAGAGAGAGAGAGAGAGAGAGAGAGAGGAGAGAGAGAGAGAGAGAGAGAGAGAGAGCGAGAGAGAGAGAAAGAGAGAGACAGAGAGAGATAGCAGGAGACGAGCAAACAAAACAACAAAACGTAAGGAGAAATAAAAAGGCAAGGGGGAAGACGGTCGAAGGAGGCAAACAAAAAAAAACTCGGATCGATCCTGCAAGATTGTTAAACGATCCCTCAACATATCCACAATTTTCCAATTTTTCTCAACGGCCTCGTTCTCGGATCTTCGGACAGATCACGTTACGGATAATCGTACAAAATGGTCGGGGTTATTCATCAAGATGAGGAATCTAAAGAGTTCGAGGAGAAGGAGGGTCTGTGTGCATATGCGCGCGCACGCTCGAGATCACGTGGTTGGCGTGTGAAACTTCTCCACGTGGTTGTGGGGTCGTTGACAGACGTAAGAATCGTTGTCAACATAGGTTTGCTACTGTAAAATAATTATATATACATATATATTAGCAAAACTATAATATTACAGAAAAATCGTGAATTATATATGTATTGTCTGCAGTAGCGAACCCATAGTGCAATACAAAATTTAAATGAAAATAAATTTGTATATGAAATTAATTTGTAAATCAAAATTCAACATATACATACACACATACATCCGAGGTGCGGTGCCCAATTTCAAGACTGCATATATCTTGATAAAAATTGACGCTAGCATAAAGAGTCCTGGATCATGGTGTTGAAGTTTGCATCGTTGGAATGCAACCAAAATTCTTTACAATGTTTCTTCTTACTTTATTGTTATTATTATTTAACGTTTTTTTTAGCGTTTTACGTCGGAGATCTCTGATGAAGATCTTAAAATAAAATGTTTGAGTGATTTTCGTAGCCTGAAAGCGCGAAAAAATTGGACCGGGAAGAAAAAAGTGTCATTGCATTCTAACGATACGAACTTCAGCATCATCCTGGATCATTGCTGACGACATTCGAAGGGCCTACATTTTGATCCAATTGCGGTCTTTCCGGGTGAAGATGCTAAACATTCATTAAGCTCTAAATTTGAGATGCTCAATTGTTTTTTTTTTACCTAGAGTTGTAAAGCATGGAAGAACAAATCCAATGTCGCAAGTTCAGCTTTCGGATGAACATGACAGTCGTAAATGCGATAAAAGACAAAAGCGGAAGTTAACACATTGACTACTATATATGTGACTCGTTTTTTTACGGACTCGCAAGTTCGTCCAAATGTCAAAACCATGTAAGGATAATTGGATTCGTTGTTTTTCGTTTCACGACCTCGAAAGAAAAAAAAATAGTTCATCCCATTGTAAAAAAAGTGGAGACGACCTTGATGAATTTTTAACGCCTCCGCCTAGGAAACGATGAATTGTAATAAAAAAAAAACGTAGGGCCTACAAGAGCGATCTACTTTGATCTAGGACTTTTGATCCTAGCGTCAATATTTTTGCCGAGATATTTGAAGTTCCGACATTTGCCGCCTCGTCCTGTATGAATATATATTTTATATATATATATATATATATATATATATATACACTAGGCATTTTATTCCATTATCTCCCGGACAAGCGCCCTGGAAGTTCAAGATCGACACAGGTTTCGCACAATTTCCCTGTGCCCTCGTGCAAACGCGACACACGTCAGGGTATAGCAGCATGGAGGGATTTGAGTTCGAGAGCCGAGATCTCCAAGAGAACAGTAGGAAAGCGTGTATAGCGGGAATGTAAGGATCAGGATCGTAAAAGCACGAAATGGCTTTTACCGAGGAGGAAGGGAAGTCTGGAGCAAACGAAAAGCAGAAAGAAACGTACGAACAAAAGACAAACAAAAAAAAAAGAATAGAACGAAAACAAAAGAATTTGATCCGTCAAGGTCTTCGACTCACGGTATTGTTCGCGTTCGGCTCCTGTTTGATCTCCATTTTGGTCGTTTGCAATTGCATTGTTTGTACGCTCATCGGTGGATAAAGATTGTTGCTACGTAATAGAGTTGTATTAGTCGTTGGATTGGTGGCACTCCCCTTGAAACGCTTCACTGGATGATTGAGCCACGCTTCCTGGGTCGAGTAATCGTAAAGCCACGAGAGTGGTTGCTCGTCGTCAAGTAACGCGCTCTCGTATTCCCTCGATGCTAGTATCGGACGCTTCAGCGTTGGTAATGTTGGCAACGTCGGGCTCGGTGCTTGATTGTTGCAGCACGCGGTGGTTGTCGTCGAGGAGGCAACCGATTTCGGTCCCTGCGATGGTGTCAATGGTGGCGCTGTGTTCGGATGACTCGGTGGCGGTTGTGGCGAGAGGGTCGGCATCGTCGGATCTGCCGGTGGTACCGACGCCGGTTCGGAATGGGGCGTCGGTAGGGGTGAGGGTGCCGGTGAGCCGGGCGAACCGACCGACGGCACGGGAGGACAATCACCACCGGTCGGTGGACCTCTCGAGTACGACGGTGGGCCACCCGGTGGCGTGTTCGGTGCTCCTTCCATTCTGCTTACGTTTGATCTAAAGTTCAACGTCATTTTTGTTACTTTCTTGGTTCTGTTTGTTTTTTCTTTCCTTTCTTCTTTGTGTTATGGTCGAGCGAGAGAAATGTATCATGCTACTGGTCGATCGGTTCGGTACGGTCGATATATTCGATATATACAATATATTCGATATATTCAATATATTCGATATATTTGATTCATTGGATACATTCCATATATTCGATGTATCGATTATACTCGATCAGGGTGTCTTATTTTGATCAGAACTGAAATTGCATGACATGTAAACATTTTTATGTCAAGGAAAAAGGATTTTTTCATGACTTTTAGTATGACTTTCTGGTATAAAAGTATACTTTATAATTCTTTAGTGAGACTAATTTTCAAAAATTTTATATTTATATTCTGCTCTTTGAAACAGATGTGTTTTATGCCAGTAATAAAGTATACGAAATAAACGAAATGTCACCAAACTGTAAAATTCCATGTGTAGTAAAAAATGTGAGACAAACATCGTTTCACGTTTGCTGTAAAGAAATATATTTTGGGAACATCTGGAAAAATATTACATATATTTAGGAACTTTGAGTAATATTATCTAGTCGCTTTACACGAATAACAAAGAAAAACTAATATGTTGAGATAACGAATCTTTTTTTTTCTACTACACCTTTTTTTTGAATACCGTAAATTATCGCTAACCCGCAAAAATTTGAAAATATTTTGGATAGATTGATACAAAAATCGGTTATGGTAATGAGGGTTGCAGAGATCTTAAAAAAATCAGGTAGTCTGGTAATTTTTCATGACATTTAAGACTTATCATGACTTTTCAGGCCGGTAGACACCCTGTCGATATGTGGATTGTAATCGATATACTCGATATTTCGATTATGATCGATATACTCGATTTCGTTCAATAAACTCGATATTTCGATTATAATGGATATACTCGACTTCATTCGAGATATTTAAAATGCTCTATGTGATTCGGTATATTAAATACAATCGACATATTCGAGATACTCGATATATACGAGACATTCGATATAAGCAATAATCAATATGTTCGACATATTCCAGACTGTAATTCGTCGATACGATCGATATATTATTTACATGATCGATTGTAGTGAGCTTGAAGCAAAATTGTTAGCTTTCACCAACTTATGAGAGAGCGCGCGCGTATGGTTAATTGCAATTGCCGCTCAGATGTATCGAGAGATGATAAATCGAAGCGATAAAGTGTCGGAATTGCCAAGAATCGAATTCGCCAATTACATTTCGCAAAATGGGGAAACTTCGATTCCTAATTAAAATGTTTCTGCGTGCTATTCGCCCTCGAATACTTGTACAGGGTCGAGAAGAGAAATAAAAAGCGAACGTTATTGGGGAAGGAAATTTCGATTCCTCGCATTTTCGACACTGCCAGCGTAAAGCGAGATGTTCTCTTTTTAGTTTTTTCCTCATTGCATCGTCATTGCAATTTGTTTTTTTTTTCTTCAAATTTTTGTCTCAAGTTCTCCAGGCTATATTCTACAAGCACAAAACACATGCGATATAGCAAAGACGCGGGTGGAAAATTGAGCGAGTTGAATTTTTACCAAATCTCAAAAATACTTTGGAGAAAAAAAACACGATTTTCTTTTTCCCTTCAAATATCTCATATCGTAGGATTGAAATTATTTCTCTTCGTCTTCTCTTGTCCATGAGAAAATGTACTGCTCTTTTTTTTCTGCGTAACTATTCCTTAAGTCTTTTTTTTCTCATCGTTACCTATAATTTCTTAGCAGTGAACAAAACGAAGGATGATTAAGCGGAAAAATTCAGCTCGCGGAGAAAAACAATAATGGAAAAAAGAAGAAGAATCAGTGAGCGGTTAGAATCATGCACGGCATACCCTCCATTACTTGGGATGATACGATCGCTGTCGTAGCAAGCGTGACTCGATATTGATGACCTGAGGATTATTCTTATTATTTTTCTTTCATTCATCATCATTATAATTATACCTTTTGTTTTATTATTTCCGTTTTCTTAAAAAATTGACCAATCAAATGTTCTAATGAGTTAGGTTGAACGAAAATCAGCTTTTTTTTTTTAAACATTTCGTTATATTTGCATGAAACGGGTATGTAAATGTATATGATAAATCACGTTTTTAATACGAGACTTCTGACAATACAAAGACCATTGAGTTTTTAGAAGATTTACGACTCTGCGCGGGTAAATAAATATATTAATTACTCTATATATATACACACCATGTGTATTTAAGTTTAATTGTCTTCGCACTTTTTCCAAATAATCTTCGAAAAAAAACGCGTTTTGTTCTCATATACATATATAGAAAATGCTGTTAAAAAAAAAAGAATAACGAAAAGCAATGTAGTTATGAAGTGAGTTGTTTTTTTTTCGTAACACAGGAATAATGCGATCGTTAGAATTTCCGGTTCTGTACAATGCCGAATGTTTTTTATTTCCGCTTTTTTCCCTTGTGTTTATTAAGATTATCAATGAATTAATGAGGATGGCATTTCGATCGTGTGTGAGGAGGAGCGAACAAGAAAGGAAAAAAAAAAGTGAAAATGTTTCGTTCGTTTGAGCGAGGGTGGAGTAGTGGGGGACGGCAGATATTACCCACCTGGGGGCATTGGCAGGGACAGAGGGGCAAGAGGCATCCCACTGGATGGTAGAACGTCGATGAAAAGGCACGACCCTCCGTCCACCTTTATCAGCCCTCTCCCTCTGTACGTGAGAGGAGGCGAGGCCTTTCCAACCCCCGGGGGTCGTGCACCTGCAACCGATGCTTTTAACAGCTTGTTCTTTTTTTTTCGGAAAAATTTACGCCATCTCTGCTTTTTTTTCTCTTTCTCCGTCTCTATTCTTTCTTTACTTTCTTATCTAGGGACACTGTGTTTTTTTTTTTTTTTCGTTTTCGCTCTTACGGTTCATTTTTCTTTTGAAACTGAAAAACACTCGTGAGAACTCAGCGAAATGTAAAAATTCAAAGCGAATTCCGGGCATGAGCGAAGGAGCAAACTCGCCGGTTTTCCGGAGAAGAACCTCTGTTTATTAAAAAAAAAAAAAAATTTCTCGTACTTTTCTGTATCCATATATTTCGAAAGATCTCCAAAATTCCTACCAACTGTTGCTCCTTCGAGCCACGTTCTCCGAACTCAAACGCATGCACACATTTTTGCAGCAGCCATAGGGAAAAATAAAGAAAAATAAAAACACGTTTTTTTCACGTTTGAAAAAAAAATTAAATCAAAAATCTACCGTACACTGCTAACGTTCTCTCCCATTTCGCACACTACTGGTAACCGCTCTAACATGCAAAATGAAGAAAAGCAAAGAAGGTATTTTCAACTGAATTGACACAAATTGTGTGTACTTGTATACATAATCATAACTAATAAAAGTTTACAAGATAAGTATAAACCATAAATAAATAAATAACAAACATATCGTTATTAATTTATGTAGAGTATATACATATCCTTATATATTTTTAATAATTATATGACATGTATGCATATCTATATACGCACACACACACACACATACGTCGGCGCGATAGATTTTCTCAAAAATATTTCATGCGTCGTTAATATTTTTAAATCGCTTTTCTTTCCAAAACATACAAATTTCAAAGACTACGACAGTTTTTACCATCGAACATTTTAACATTCTCTTTTTTTCACTAAATGCTTAATTCAATGTACCTAATTGGATTAATTGTACTCTTCAATTATTATACCAAAGGTGTAGAATAAAATTTTACGGAGGAAAGAAAAATCAGTGCCTAATGTTTCAATATCCTGGGAGAAAAAAAGGCTCGCGTACGGATTTCCAGCGTTCACAACCGAGTTCATCGAAACTCGTGTCAGCGAAAATATTTTCTGAATTTTTGGCACCGCCATGAAAAAAAAAAAAAAGACTAAAATCTCTTATGCATCTCTCATGGTTCATCAAGTATTCGTGGCGATTTCAACGCGAGGGTGAAGTCCCGTGTCGCGCGTGCCACGTCTTACTCACTTGGAGCAACTGCAGGAAGACTTTTGGGTCGAGTCGACGAACGTCCATGTCCCGAGTTCGATCGTTGAGCTCGTGGAGAGATCGGTCTTGGAAGCGGCGGATATGGGCGAGCCGAGGGAGCACTCGGCCCAAACGCGTTCCGGCAATTCGGTCGAGGCTTTCAAATCGCGCTGCGTCGAGTTTGGATTCTCGTAACTTGCCGGACTGTAAGGTGGCGAGAGTGGCATCTCCGAGGGCAAATCGTCCATATCAGTGACGAGAACGTAACACGAAGGATAACGCATTCGTACACCACCGACGAGCACCTCGACCAAAGGCGGCAAACCGTTGTCCATTCCTGCACCGTTTATCGGATAAAAGTGTTTCCACTCGTCCAACAATTGACTGTCCACACGTCCGACTTGTCCCGTCAGAGTGCCCGCCAATCCGTATGGCGCAAGGATCACTGTAACCAAAAATATTTCGCTTTTTCGATCACACTCTTCTCCTGCAGCCTCAGTCTTGCTTGTTTCGTTTTATTTCTTTTTGCTTTCCTTTTCGTTTTCAACACTTTATTTTGTATTTATTTTTTATTAAAAAAAAATGAATCCTAAGCTTCGGGAAACTAAATTTATTTTTATTTTCCGAAAATATGGTCAGATTTTTTTTTAATTTATTTCTTCAAACGATTCGTATTTCACAAGTTTTTAATCCAAACGATTAATTACACATTTCTTTAATTAATACGAGCCTGTTACGAGGTTGAAGTTTACATCGTTGGGATGAAACAAAAATTCTTTCGACGTCTCATTTTTATTATTATCCTAGATCATATTTTTTCGATTCAAGTTGTACACCGCTAAATAAATATTCTAAAAAATGTTCACGTAATTTTCATAGCTCAAATCTGCCAAAGAAAATTTGGGAAATCGAAGAAAAAAAATATAATTCCATGCCAACGATGCAAACTTCAAGTTCATGAGCGGGTTGTTTTTTTTGTTGTCTTTTTTTGTGAGATTAAAAACAGTGTAACCGACATTTTGTTTCTTTGATTTCTTAAGGTTGTAAAATGGTTCTTCAAAGAAAAAAGAAAAATTATCCTAAGAATGCTTCGAGTTTCACTATTTACTATGTCAAATTTCTGATCGCAATTTTCATTGATCCATAAGGACTTATTTGACTTCCTTTTCTGGTTTTCTTTTTTTTTCTTCCGACATCCTGTACGATGTGTTTTTCTTCAATTTTCACGAAATACAAGAAAAAAATGTTGACAATTCTCAATCAAAATGCATGAAATTCTTTATACCAAAAGGAAAGAATCTTGAAACGATTTGCATTCCGCCATTTCAAAAAAGGAAAAACAAAAATTATACATTCCGTTAGTCTGTACGAGCCTTAGATTTTTCTTGGTTTGGTTTCCTTTATTAATTAAAAACAATGATCGGAACATTCTATCGTTGATTTCCTAAAATTCTAAAAAAGGTCTTAATTCCTCAAAAAAAAATTCTCAAAATGAAGCGAATTTCACTATCTTTAACCCCAATTTCCACCACCCTTTTCTTCCATATATTCTTAAATCGGCTCGTGTGTTTCGTTTACTTTTTCAAATTTCCTTGAACAGCCGGTTTTTTTTTTTAATTTCATGCTTCAACCAATGGGCGACGTAAGAATTATTCTGCGTGTACAAGACATAATTCAAAGCACATCACTTTCTTACTCAAAAAAATCTAAACGAACTCAAGCAAATCGACTGAAGGTTGGTAAAAAAAAATAAGGGGATTAATAAATTGGGTATAATACCCTTGACTCCGGACTGCGCCGTCTGGGTACGTTGTAGACACGTTCTGGTGAGGTGTCGCACCGCCGGATGTTGCCTGACGTCGACGCTCGCGCAGACGGTGCTCTCGCCATGGACGAAAAACGCGAACGAAAACGACAGGTGACTGCTGCAAAAATGTTCAATTCTTCTGTTGTAAATCGAAATAAGAAAACATTTTTTTATACGTTAAAAAATTCATAAAAACATCTTAACCCTGAAACGCAGCAAAATAATAATGTTTTTTTCCTTTATTAGCTTTCTTTCCGGTTGAAGTGATGAACTTGCAATTTTTTTTATAAAACTTTTTTTTTTCTTTGCAAAATTCGTCATTCTTTGGCTTTGGGGCAATGTCATTCTCATGATTTCAATTCAACAATGAAATTATCTTCAAGTGAAAGAATTATTCTTAAGTTGAAAACTTCGTGTTGTGACGAAGAATTTGTAAAACGTTGTCGGGCAAGTCGAGAGAGAACGATACACATAAACGTAGTATTTTTTTTTTACCTGCTGCATCGATGCTTCTCGAAACCATCGTAAGGCTGAACGAACCACTTGCCGAGTCTAACGAAATCCCTCGAGAGTAGACAACGCTCGATGAGATTGTGCAGAGCCTTGAACAGCAGCGATCGGCACTCGTACGAAAGACCGCTCTCCCACGAGCCTTGTTCGCTCTCTGCAAAAACATGATAGTGTGAGAAGAAAAAACCGACAAAGACGAGATTAAGCAAAGGCGAATAATAATGCGACAAATACAAGAAAAAACGCTGAACGGCGCATAGTTTAGTTTTTTTTTTCTGTTCCAGTGGAAAGTGGTGGATTGTTACGCGTCCTACGTCGAGAAGTTCCGATTTTCGGCGCTAGGATCGCGGCATTCAGGAGGCCCGTTTTTTAAATAAATGGATTCGTCACGAAGATAGGGGCTGAAGCGATTCGAAAAGAGAAAGATATATACGCGTATAAATATAAATATTTATCTATATAATGTTCTAGTGTATGATATGTTAAAAATAAAAATTCAAGAGTACTATATAAGAGAAAATAATAAAGTAGAACACATTATAATAAAAAAAAGCAAGAATTAAAGAATAAATGGCCGTGCGAAGATATATACAGTACCGGCGAAAAGTTTCCGGACAAAAATTTAAAAAAGTTCCGGAACGATTTTTTATGCCACTTCGCCGATAGTTAACATGAATGAATTTCATAAACGGCATTTTGAAGGGGAGGAATTCACCTTCATCCCGTTTTTTTTAAATTTCTACTATTTTTTTACGACTAGTACCCTTCTTCGTAAACGACCATTTTTCGCCTTTTTTGTTCCTTTTCTGGTGGACCCCGTTTACAGACAAATTTTTTTTTATGCATAGCTTTGACCGGAATCATAAAGAGCGAAGCTCGAGCTTCAATTTTGTTCTTTTTTTAACTTCGTACGATTTTTTTTCTAAAGATATTTTGATTAAAAAAAAAAAGAGATAATTTGAAAAAGAAGGACAAGGATTCAAGGAAAATCTCAAGATAGTAAAAAGTTCAATCGGTTTTCGTTGAGTTCGCGAGAATTTTTTCAGATTTTTTTTGAAATTTTTTTTTCACCGATTTTCGGTAAAAAAATTAGCGTATTTAATGATTTAATTACCGTAACTCGAGAACTAAGGGGTTTGTGGTAAATTTTCAAAAGAAAAAAATTTATTTTTCTATTTTCAACGTATGAGAATTATTTCCGATTTTTTCGACTTTTTTTTCTCGAGTTACGGTAATTTAATCATCTGATTTTTTACCGAAAATAAGTGAAAAAAAAAATTTGGGTTAATAAATCTGAAAAAATCCTTCCAAACTAAACAAAAACCGATTTCACTTTTTACTATCCTGAGGGTTTCCTTGAATCCTCGTCGTTTTCGCGTTACACGTTATTTTTCAAAATGTCTCTTTTCGAAAAAAAATCACATATCTTTAGAAAAAAAATCGTACGAAGCTTAAAAAAAAAAAAAAACAAAATTGAAGCTTAAGCTTCCTCCTTTACGATTCCGGTCAAAGAAATGCATAGAAAAAATATTGTCTGTAAACGGGATCCACCAGAAAAGAAACAAAAACAAGGCGAAATATGGTCGTTTGCGAAAAAGGGTACTAGTTGTAAAAAAAAATAGTAAAATTTTTTCAAAAAAAGCGGAATGAAGGTGAACTCCTCCCCTTCCAAATGCCATTTATTAAATTCATTTATGTCAACTATCGGCGAAATGGCATAAAAAATCGTTCCGGAACTTTTCTGCATTTTAGTCTGGAAACTTTTCACCGGTAGTATATATATATATATATAATTATTACTACTACTCTTTTGTTATTAAGTACTCTCAATATATGTATGTATTAATCACTTCCCAATGTATGCCCTCGTTGGGCTTTTACAGAATTCGTTGAAATGAATTTTTAACTTATAATTAGAAAACAATAGTATCCGCAGCCGCTTTAACTCCCTACTCTCCATTTGCCAATTTTTCAAAAACATTTTATGTATATGCACAACTGTTTCCAGGGCTGCCCTGACTGCAGTAGAATTGCTAAGTCTTCCTTTGTTTCATTCTCTTCCTTTCCTACCAACCAGCTTTCTACCCTCTCCGTGGTAGCTCCGCCTATCTTTCTCCTTCTCTCGCTACATCTGCATATGTGTACCAGCATTTCCTCTGACTTTTTACAAAGTCTACACGCTGTTTCCTTAAATCCTTTTTCTTTCTCTCTGCCTACACTCCCACTCCTCATCCTGGCCCCCCCATTTCTTTGATTTCTCCTGATATATACACCCCTGTCCTCCCAATAGCTTTCCATTCGTTGGTTTATTTTTCTTGTTTCGTAGTCTTTGCAAAAATTAGACTTGTCGATTCTCGCCTAGTCCTGCAGTACTAGTGAACTGTAACACAAAAATACTGATTGATAGAAAAAGCTAGGAAATACGAATAACGAAAATGAGAGCGATAGAGATACCGACAGAAAAGAAAACGCGCGTCCAGCGGTTAAGCGCAATCGATGCACATAAAAGTCCATAAAAATTGAGGTGGGAGAAACGAAGGATAGACAGTATGCACGGTAGGCTAGCAGGATACTGTTCGGCGCGCTGCGCGCGAGCGGGAAAACGAGGAAGAACACAATAGACAAAAACGCAGCGATAGCGAGGGGGGGGCAGTTGGAAAAGTAGAATAAGCGTGGGAGAAGCTATATCGTTGCACAAGAGATCTTAAAAAAAGACAAGAAATCCTGAGACAGAGAGAGAGAGAGAGAGAGAGAGAGAGAGAGAGCAGGCAGAAAAAGAGCGTAGATCGTCGTGCCATCTATGTATGCTATTGTGAAAGTCCGAGAGCCCGCGCTCTTCATCCTTGCCGATGGAAATATGGATCGTGGTTTTAGCGCCCCCGTTGAGTGGTAGCGTGTCAACGAACCAGAAGGAATTCTCGTACGTCTAACCGTCCCCTGCGCGCGCGTGTGTGTGTTTGTGTATATGCGTGTTCGATGTTTTTCGGGTGGAAGAGTGTTTTGCCGTGTCTCGCGTCCCGAGACTGTGGCCGGGCAACGATCAAGTTCGCTAAGACGCCGGCGCACAGATTTTCTTTCTCTCTCTCTCGCTCTTGGGCCCTCATGCTTCCTCCCTTTCTGTCTCTCACTCAATCTCTCTCTCTCTCTCTCTCTCTCTCTCTCTCTCTCTCTCTCTCTCTCTCTCTCTCGTACGCGTTGAAGCGTCTGCCGAGAGTGACAACCACTGGCCGGTCCGGCGGTACACGTGTTCCTGTCGATCGATAAACAACGAGCGAGAAAGGGAGATATATCTATAGAGAGAGAGAGGGTGGAGACTGAAGTGCATCGCGGGAAAATTAGGCGGTTGAGGATAACCTCAAAACGAGAAGGGGAGAAAAGTGCGTGACGATGCGCCGGATAAATCCAATGGAAACGCTCACGTACAGTTAGTCAGAGCAATGGAGACGGGACATTGAGGGCTACGCGGTCGCTGACGTTAAAATTTCATTCTCGCGATTTTCCACGAACAACGACGCTGAATTCACGGAACAAATATATATACGTATATATACAGGGTGACAATTGTAAGGTAGCCATGTGGTTTTAAAGGAGTTTCGAGACTAAAGTGGAAATGTTTGTAGACGTTTGAAATTTATGCCACTGAGAGATTAATTTAGGATGCATTAATTGTAAAAAAAAAAAAAAACAGCATTAGTTTCACAACATAGTTTCGAAGATTTTGAATGTTCACGTTGATTCATTTGACACAAAATGACATTTCAATAAATTTGTTTTTTTTTTTCGCTAAAAAATCCACTTTAATTTGTTTATTAAAACGCGAATTGTTGACGAATGGTAAAAAAATCGAGAGTGTACTTCTTCAGCGAATCTAAAAAGGTGCATTCAAAATTTTAAGTCAATCAGACGAAAACTATCCGCATTATGCGTTCTTCCGATTTAAAAAAAAAAAACGTGGTTTCGAGATAAACGCGGCTAAAGTTTCAAAACTGATTTAAGAGCTATCGTCCACACGACGAAATTGAAGATTTCGTTTTACTTCTGCGTGTGCCGACCGAGGTATTTTGATAGTAGGTCTTCCAGTTAGGTCGTTGTATATTTATTGTACAACTACTTGACTAAACGACTCCAAATTGCTACTTTCACCGTCTAGGTTGTTCCGAGAGTTTCGGAGCGCTCGGAGGCGCTTCAGAAAATGAGCTCTAAAAATGTTTACAAATTTTTTTTTCGCCTAGAATTCCTTTGGTATATTATTCTTGTCATGTTATTATTTGAGCCAATAAAAAAAAAACGAAAAAAAAGGTTTTTTCTATTCAGATGCAACGCCTTAAAGGCCTGGCAAGGAGATTTTGCGATCGAGAAAAATATAATATTTAATGGTCTTACGAGTCCTCTTCGAAAAAAAAATATAGCATATTTTATACGATAATTAGTATTTGGCAAAAAAAACCTGAGCATTCTGGAAAAAAATGAATATTCCATTTCGAACTCAGCGGAATGAAGATTATTTAATTCCGTGAACGAAACACACTTTACAAAAAACTTCTTTTTAAAAGGAATTAAACTCGATTTATTTACTTTAAAATGCATCTTCAATAATTTTCTTTTTTTTTTCTCGATGATAGGATGCATGAAAAAAAAAAATTATTCAGGAATGTTTCGTATTCGAAATTTAGTTATCCTCATTCTGCTCTGTACTCTATATGGAATTTTCATTTTTTCCCCCCGGAATTATCAATTTTTTTGCTAGTAAAAATGAGTAGTATTTCCCGGAAAAAATTGAGCTTTCTGGTAAGAAATCGAAATTCCATTTCGAGCTCAGCAAGAATGAAGGCAATTTAATTCCGAATGCAAAACGCTTTTTAAAAAACACTTCTTTTTAGATAGAATTGAATTCCATGTATCCACTTCACGATGCATTTTTGATAATTTTTTTCTAGCTGACGGGACGCACGCAAAACGTTTTTCAGGACTGTTTCGTATTCGGGATGTAATTATCCTCATTATGCTGTACTCAAGATGAAGTTAAATTTTTTTCCAGAATGCTTATTTTTTTTACTGGTAAATACTACTCGTCGCCCAAAAAAAAACGGTATATTTTTTTTTCGAATAGGACTTTAAAAACGATTCGAAATAATTGTTTTCTCAGTCGCATCCGTTAAGGCCTTAATATGTACCTTCGATTAAAAAAAGGTATCGTTTTTTTTTGTTGGCTTAAACGATTCATAAACATCCCAAGAACGACATGCAAAAGTGACTACTAAATTTTTTAGTGAAAAATTCTAAAATAATTCGTCTATTATTGTTCTATCATGAACTATCATTCGTAAAATTTTCAAGAATTTTGGCGATTTTTTCATATCCATTCAGTAATACCTTAAACACCTCAACTAGAAAGTTAAACATTTCCGAAACTATATTGTGAAACCAATTGATTTTTCTAAAGTTAACGCATCCTAAATTAATCTTCCAGCGACATAAATTTCAACGGTCCACAAGCATTTCGATTTTGATGTCGAAACTCCTTAATGTTTCGCATCATTGTTGAAAGTCCTCTCGACCCGCCTTAACGAGAAAACCGTTAAGAGTTCACGCGTAGCGCTCGGCCCGGTCTCGTTTTGCTTTCCCCGTGTAGCGCGCGAACAGAAGAAAACGTTGCCCCACGTTTTCCCTCTTTCTCTCTTTGTCTCTCGACTCTCCGGCGTCGGTAGTCGAGTCCTCAACGGTGCGGAAAATGTTTTCGAGCGCGATACCGTTACCTCCGTTTCCAAGCCACACGGGATATCTCGTACGCTCTCACTTCAGCGACTCGTCGACGGCACGGACGTGTTACGTAGAAATCCAAAATATCAGTGTGCCAGTCAACCTTTCTTTTCTTTTTTTTTTTTTTTCTTATCAATCGTACACGGAGAGAATTAAATGTTAAAAATTACCGTGCAGTAACGGTAACCAGATGACAAACCTGAAACGTCGCTTATTATTACTGTGTAAAACACAGATTTTCACGAAAATAAAATAAAATTTCTTCTTCAGATAGAAAATTTTACCAGATTTTCTAGTAAATTTTCATGTGTAACAAAATACGCAAAACTTAAATTTAAAAAATATATCATATCAGCGAAATTTTACTGTGCATTTTATTGTTTTATGCCTTTCAAAAATGTCTATAAAAAAGTATCGTCTTTATAACAGTTATTTTAAGATTTATTATAAAATTTAATGAGTGTTATAGGAAAATGTATTGTGCTCTCGGTAAAAATTATCGTGCGCGCTACTCTTCTTGTGTAGTAAAATTTTACCTACGTATTTGAAATTTTCTGTAACGTGAGTTAAAAAAAAACTTGTCGCATAAGAATTATTATGCTTTTCTCACTTGTCACCACATTGAAATATATATCACGGTAATTTTTACCGTGAAATTCACGACAAAAATTACTTTTCAATTATCTCCGTGTAATCGATTCGCGAACGCGATAATCTGATATTTTTTTTCCCCCGCCTTTTTTCTTTTCCCAATTTATTATTATTTATTAACATGTAATTAATTTCATGATTATCATGTGTGTTTGTTTTTATTATTATAAAATTTCATTGCTCCAGGCAACGCACTTCCTCAGTTTATTATTATTAGTAGTATTAATTGACGTAATTATTTTCACTAATATTATCATCACGATTGTTGTTGTTACTGTTATTATTAAATAACTCTGATATTTTTATCTTATTTTTTATCATCATTTAGAAAAAATTATTACTAGGCCATCTCTCACTCTCTCTCCCTCCCTCTCCCGCAACGGATCGTAAAGCGTGACGAGCGTGCGTTACCCACACCCCGTCCTTTAATCGAGGGTTGTTCTCCAAACTCCCCTAACCCCGCGTCTACCATTCGCGATCCCGCTCGCGACCTTCCCATACCGATGAGCGCGCCGGTCTCGTCTATTAGCGAGTTTAGAGGTTTATCGAGCCGCGAGATGGCTCATTCGGTACCAGCTAACAGAATGCTACAACGCGGGTTGCATGTTGATAATCGAGGTGATTATATAGAGAGTTCGATTCTGAATCGATCTTCCGGAGAATCCATTTCTCGATGATAAAAATGGATTTTTCTGTATCAATTCTCTGGCGTCCGATTTTTTGTCTGGATGGAAAATATTATTTAAATTAAAAATATAATTTAATTCAAATTGAATATAATTTTCATTTTAATATAATTTAATTTCAATTAAAAATACATTAGCCCTATCAGGTTATTAACATGATCATTATTGTTATTATTATTTATAATAGACTTATTGCCCGGGCACACACTTCCTCACTTTGCAATGGGAAACATTCACCAACCCTCGAGGGTTAGGCTCGATCTTAATCTAGACCGGAACAATAATGCTGGACGACACTCGAGGGTTCCCGCACCACCGCGGCTGTTAAGATGTTAAAATCGTTCTGCGATAGCCGCTCCCTCAAGCCAAAGGATGAGTAACAACCATAATCCACAATCGTGTTGCTTAAGTGAACGGTGGGATCCAAGGATGACCGCCTTCTGCATCCGACCTGCTAGCAACTGGGTTTGCAAACCGCTATGCCGCCGGTGAAGCTTCACACACAGAACTCCTTCATCCCCTCCGAGCGCGCCGATGATGAGGACAACGAAAGTTACCCTGAATCCCCGGTGCAAACGACGTAGCTCGGCTAAGAGAGGTTGATACTTGAGCCGTTTCTCCTCTTCCTTTCGCGGGATGTTTACCTCAGCCGGGGCCGAGAGCTCAATGACATCAGGCTCAGTCGCTTAAAGCCGCCCGATGGTCGCAAACGAGAAGTTCCAATTAATTTTGCATCTCTCGCCCATGACAACGGACTCAATCTATCTATCTATTTATCTTTTGGCAAACAAGGCGGCACGGGCTCCCGGTCTATCCCATAAGAGTGCCGTAGTAATACATCACCATTAGGGCCGCGTTACGACGATGGATATAGCCGGAGGCCGCATATCGGGTAGGGAGGGGCACGTTGAACAGCGGGGTAAGTTGGGCAATCGAAATATCTGGAAAACTAAGCACCGCACGCGGGTGCATCAAATGGCGGAAAGAGAGGTACGGGGGAGGGGAACACATCAACGCCATCGCCCGTTGTCATGCGGCACACGAGACGTTACACACGGGACGTTTCATTATTTTTGCACGCAAAAGTAAAAAAAAACATGATTGAAAGTTTTTCTCCTACCATTGTATGAGAAAAAATATTTTAAAGTTCATTGCAATTAACGTGAATGTTTCAAAATGTAACTAATCAACAAGCATCTGTTGGTTCATTACTGCATTTTACCAAATCATGTTGCATACGTCTGTTTTTTTTTTAATGCAATTCTTACTTCGCTCAACTTGCCTCATATCCATGCTCAGCTTATCCCACTATCGGGGCAACTTGAGCAAGTACGGCCTTAGTCATACGAGAGAGATTAACTGTGAAACAATAAGGATAACAGGAATTTCGTCTACAGACTTTTTTGTTCCCAGATAAATTTCCCATTGACCAAAGTAGGTTTCATTTTTATACGGCAGACTGTTAAGGAATTACAGGGTGATAATTTCAAACTTGCTCAACATGCTTCTCCGTAGCCTACTGAGCAGGCTCAGTAGATGCGTTAGTGTCTACGGCACTTGTTTGCATGCACGACACAAAGTGGTCGGCCATGGCTGGCCCCATGACGCGGCTGCGATAGACCAGGGTGTTGATGACTCCGTTTATTATTATTACTGTTGTTGTTGTTGAAGGTATTATTATTACTATTATTATTATATACAAAGCAGAGCTGTAACACGTTTTCGTTTGCCATCGTATCGGATGCTTTCTCTTGATTTATTTCTTACAACTGTTCCAGGTGCTATTATCGTTGGTGTATATTATTGAATAGAATTCCGAGCGAAATGATGTGATATGTGCTTTGCGGTCCGAAAGACGGAGGAGAGAAAGAATAAGAGAGAGAGAGAGAGAGAGAGAGAGAGAGGGAGAGAGAGAGAGAGTGAGAGCAAGGGGAAGCCAGGAGGGCGGGTGAGCGAGAGAGGACCATTCAGTCATACGGGCTCGAATGCGATGAATTATCGCAGGCTTGGAGCGAGCGCGTGCGGAATGTCACACACAGGCACACATGCGAGCAACACGTTTTGCCATCACGTGTGTCAATAGCGCGCTAATAAAAAAAAAAGTAATAAAAAAAAACAAAAACACGTCGCGAGCTCGCGAGCTCAGAATCGTGTTCGTAAGTGTTTTTTTTTTTCTTCTTTCTGTCTTAAAGGGGGTCTGCATGAGCTGTAAATTATTTTAAAAAAAAGATCTAAGCGTCTTGACTTCAATTTGCAGCAAATATTTTGTAAAAACTGACAAATATTAATGGATTTGTCACGATTTTCGTGAAGAGTTAGATTAGCCACTGTGCTACGGCGAACTGTTTCGAATCGCCTTTCTTTCTTTTACGTTTTTCTTCAAGGGGTTACGTGGGTTTGAAATTTTCAAAAAAATCCATTTTTTTTAAATTTTATTATCTAGTAGTACAATATGTCTAGAATATTCTCCCAAAGTTTTAAGTCAATCGGAGTAAAAGTCTAGGAGAGAGAGCCTTTGGGAATTCCCCCCGTTGGGAAAGACCCGGCCGGGAGCGACGCGGGTATACACATTTTTCTCAAAACACTATTTTTGAAGTCGGTGGACACGATTCCTCAAAAATTAATGCACCGATCTTATTGAAATTTTGCACACTTCTTCAAAATAGCATTCACTAGTGATTGAACGAAGGTTTTTTTTTTCTCGATTACAACTAATTTTACAAGGCTGTAGGTAGTGTAAATTGTACCAAAAATTAAACTATTTTGCATACAACTCTGCCAAAAATTCAAATTTCAATTTTTTTTTTAATCCTTCGTTCAATCACGAGCTATACTTGTCTACTAACAGAAAAAAATTGGTTTTTTAATATCAGATAAAGCTAGCATGAGTTATCCTGACCCCCACGAGGACACTTTTTTTTTGAGGGATCTCCGGAAACCAGGTCCCACCGGCTGAATTTCACAAATTTTTTTCTGAAATTTTTTTTATAAGTATTGTTGAAATGTTGCTCTTTTATGTGCTTAACATTTTGAATAAAATAATTTATATATTATATTTGAAAAAAATAGAGAAAATATGCTTTTTTTTTGGCTTCGAAACCCGCGTAACCTCTTAAACTATGTTTTATGAAAGGGCCTGAGTCCTATCACAAAAATAGGGTCGAAGTTTTACATCGTTGGTATACAACGACAATTCCTTTCAATTAGCAATAGTAGTATTTTATTCCATTGTACAGCATGTTGCTTTTCACATTATCCCCTATCCTAGGTAGTTGTAAAAATACAAAAAGAAAAAAGTAAGAAAAAACAGTAGAAACATATTCACCAATTAGCTTTTTCCCGCGACTTCATCCGCGTAGATTTCGGATATAAACATCGTTTGATTTCAAACGGAGAAGATTAAGTTGGTCTGTTTATCTATGACTTTGCTGATTTCGCCAACGTAAATCAACGCGGGACTCTTTTTTAATTAATTAATTTTTCAACAATATATATATGAAGTTAAAGTTATTACCCGTGACTTCTACCGCGTGGAATTTATGACGCCGTGGGAGTCTAAATATTTGATTCCTTTTCAAAAGGTTTCCTTATAAACAATATTTTTTTATTTTTTTTATTTTTTTTTATTGGACGGCACACAATGTCACCATGCCCGTGGGCGAACTTACGCGTGAACAAGCTACGTAAAATTGACCTCGGGAGAGACAATCTTCCCTCAAATCTATGCCAGTGTATTTTAAAGCTTGGCCCTGAGACTTATTTAAAAAAAAAAAACTAAAATTCAAATTCAACCTTGTTGAATTTTGGAAAATGCTGAAATATGTGTTGCATTATTTGCATTGTTAGGGTATTTATGCCAAATTTCAAGTAGAATCGACCAAAAAAAATATTGTTTTCTACACAAACTTTTCCGCGCCCTTGCAACCCTTTGAGAGTTAAATTTTGGGAAATGCTGAAATACGTATTTCATTATTTGTATTGTAAAGAATTTATGCAAATTTTCAAGTCAATCCGACAAAAAATATGTTTTTCTATACAAAACTTTCCACCCCCTTGCAACCCCCTTAAGGGTTGCATTTTGTTTTGAATAGGTGTTTCATTAATTTTATTGTAGAGTGTTTATGCAAAGTTTCAAGTAAATCCGACCAAAGAAATATTTTTTTCCAAACAAACTTTTACACCCCATTTCACCCCCTTAAAGATCGAATTTCAAAAAACCCTTTCTTAGGGCACCTCTACACCCTCTAAGGAACACGTACCAAATTTCATGTTTCTATCTTCAGTAGTTTAGGCTGTGCGTTGTCTGTCTGTCAGTCAGTCAGTCAGTCAGTCAGTCAATCAGTCATTCACGGAACAGTTTTATATACAGGGTGTCTCTCTTATCTCTGCCACCCGAAATAACTCGGTAATTATTGACGTCACAAAAATATGTTCCAGACAAAAGTTGTACGGCGTGAAGGGGGCCATCAAATGCCACCAATTTTTTTTATTTCGGTGGAGGCGCTGACGCACAGTGAAGGTCACCTCCACTTTTTTAAATGGAATGGTACATTTTTTTTTCAACCATCTTGTGGAGCATCTCAAGCCGCATAAAAAACATTAGAGGGTCAAACTCGTTCAAGGTCATTCAAGATCAGTATCGATGAAAATCGGATCGATACCAAAAATATTTTCAAATTTATATTTTATTCCAATGGATGTTCAAAATGACCTCCACCAGCCTCCATACATTTTTGCAGTCGGACAGTCAGACACTGTTTCGATCGTAGAATGCTTTTCGGAGTGATGCTGTTACACACATTGATGATGCGTGCATTGCTCAGCATACCAACAAACGCGCTCTTGTGGAATTTTGTCTTGCTTCACCGTAACACAGTATCATGTCGACTTTTTCGAATTGCCGGTACATTTTCAAATTATGAATAGCTCTTATCCAAATTCGGAATCAAACTGAACGATAACCTCGATTGAGCTACACACGATAAAGATTAACGCGAGTTGGTAAATAAACAGAAGGTATTCGAAGTGTTGTCGATGACTACGATCTCCGATATCTCTCATTTCAAGCTAATTTCGAACACCTATTAAAATGAAATACAAATCTAAATATCTCGGATCACTACCAAATATTTGGTAGTGATCCGAGATATTAAGATGTGTATCATCGATACTGATCTTGAATGACCTTGAACGATTTTGATCCCCTAATGTTTTTTTATGCGGCTTGAGGTGCTCCACAAGATGGTTGAAAAAAAAAATGTACCATTCCATTTAAAAAAGTGGAGGTGACCTTCACTGTGCGTCAGCGCCTCGACCGAAATAAAAAAAAAAAATTGGTCGCGTTTCATGGCCCCCTTCACACCGTACAACTTTTGTCTGGAACATTTTTTTTGTGACGTCGATAATTACCGAGTTATTTCGGGTGGCAGAGATAAGAGGGACACCCTGCATATAGATAAACCAAGGAATATCATGGAGGTCCATATCATGTGTCCAATCTCGAGGACACATGAAAAAATTTTGACAGTGAAGAGTTGACAAAAAAGAGAGTACAATTTATAACATTTTCTATGGCATGACCAAATGTTTTTTCGACGTGTTCATCCATTTCTTAATAACAAAATGTTCAAAGTTGCTTTTCGGTCGAAATTCGAACCTTTTTTTTCCCTACAGCTTGCCATTTTCGTAATTTTCAACATTTCAACGACCTATTTTTTTGAGCCCCAAACTGACCCAATGAGAAACAAATAAAGCAATTGAAAATATACTTTAGAAAGCTATATTTCGAAAATAAGTAATTAAAAAAAGCTTCTTTAAAATACATTAAAAAATTAAATAATTTCCGGTACATTCCAATAAAATCTTTAAATAAAAAAAAAACATTTCAATTTCAAGGTGATTCGACCGCCGTGTTTTCAAGGTCGCGTCGACCTTGCGCGTACGCCCCCCCCCCCCCCCCCACGAGTGTCACTTTTTCTTCCTCTCGCTTCACTCCCAATCGAGTAATTGGCGAATGAAAAAAAAAAATAAAAAAAAAAAAAGAACGCATGGCGGGTTTTGGCCGGGAGCACGCCAAGCGCGTGCGGGGGTGGGGCGGCGACGAAGCGATGGTAGGGCCGTCGCGGTGAGGGAAGTACGGGGCAAACACGACCGCGGTTCGGTGACCCCCCCCGAGCTCGTATCCCGCGCGCGTCCAAACATTTGCTACGCTCCGTATAACGTATTTAGTAGTATCGTAGTCCTGTCGCGGGACGATTATCCTTCGGGGCGCGCTCCTTTGGCGCCGCCGCGTTTCTCGTCTCTCCCTTCTCCAACCTCCACGGGGGATCGAGAGGAGAGAATAATTGAGCGTTGCGTCACCGCACCCGAAAGTTCCGCTTTTCAACCGCCCCCCCCCCCACCCGCTCGCATATCGACGCACCGTCGAATATCAATTCTTCTGTTTTTTTTTAAGGTATGAACTTTCTTCCAATTATTCATAAATACAAAACAGATGAGTAAATGGAAAGTGAAAACTGAAAAACGTTTGTAAATATTGATTTGAGACGAAAAGTTTGGGCTACGACGATCAGATTTTTCGATAGAATTTTTTCTTAAGTTTAAGGAGGTCCGACTACGCCCTCAGGGTCGACAAAGAGACTAAATTTTATGTTACCCCACGAGTGTTCTGATTTATGTTAACTTATGTTGAATATTCGTATTGTCGAGCTCAAAGTGCCAAATTTGTGGTAAATATTTTATTTATTGCATATTTATTGATAAAAACAGAAAAATTAGATCATCAACGACGCTGGAGTCTTCACGACGATGTCCAAGCAGTAGCGAGATTCTGTAACTCGGTAGCAGCCGTTTTCGTTATCGTTAGCTAGCGACAGCCAATGAGAGGCTCCCTTTCGTCTGATCGTGCGTGCGATTGGCTGTCGCTAGCCAGCGACAATGAAAACTGTCGTTACCGCGTTACAGAATGTCGCTACAGAGTTAGGTTGTGTTCGCCAAACGAATTAGCTGTTACGCCCGACGTTGACAAGTCTATGGTTACTATTTCGTCATTGTGATGATATTCAACCGGAAGTTGAAACCGTTTTATAATGTAGTGCTTGAACTACCCGGTGAAGTTCGAATAATCAATTTTTTACAATATGTATTATGTCTAATTGGTCAAATTTCAGTTTTCCAACGACCTTAGTTGGATACGTGAGCAGCAAAACCGTGATCACCGCACTTCCGGTCGACCGTCACCATAAAACGACGTGCTTCACTAGCTCAGAGTGCTCGACTTTGCAATTTAATTATTACGAAAAAAACTGAACGGTCAATATAGCTGCAATTTTTCCAAACGGTGCATAACGTATTCGTCAACATCATATAAAAATTTCAGTCCCGAAAGTTGGATTCGTCCCAATGATCGTACCTCCTTGAGAACCTAAATCGACAAAGAAAACTTTTCGGTGATGTAAAAAATAAATAAACAAATAAATAATAACAATTTTCATTGCATTCGCACGCCGCAAGCTTCAAGTCTTGCATCACGATAAATCACTTATTCCGTTTGAATGAAGTTGAAGTCTGCATCGTTGCAATTCAACGGAAATTCGTTTATTAGCCCTTTTATTCCTTTCTTTTTATTATAATCCAATATTTTTTTATTGATCGAGCTCGTATAACGTATTTCTACTCTAAATCGGTAAAAACAAATGTGCGCAATTGAAGACAGCGTCAACTGCATTCCAACGATGCAACGAAAGTCAATTCTTTACAGTTGCTCAAAAGTTTTTTTTTATTTACGATTCAGATGAGACTGAAGTTTGCATCGTTGGAAAGCAACGAAAATGATTATTTTTCAATTGCTCGAATTTCTCGTGGCTCAATATTCGTTACGAAAATTCATCAATCATTTTTTAAATCGCTTATTTCGAGATCTATAATTTTTATCTGCAAGAAAATCATTTGTAAAATAATTTAAACGAGGAAATAAAAAAATGAAAAAATAATTTTCGTTGCATTCCAACGATGCAAACTTCAAGACCATATTCAGACTGCGAAAATCACGCAAACGTTTTTACGTATTTTTATTAGAGATCTACGACCGAAATTTCCAAAAAAAAAAAGCCTTTGGATAATGAGATTGATAAAGAAATTTAAAAAAAAAATGGAAACAAAATCGTTGCATTTCAACGATGCAAACTTCAACGTCGTTCCTCGTCCGTCGATCCTTTTCGATTTTGGGGAACAAAATTCCTTTCGAAGATTGGTTCTTTTATACATATGTAAATACGTGCCCGATAATTTTTGTCAAGGCAACAAATATATAGAAAAAAATGTATCGATTTTTTTAAGATCGCCTAATGAATTTTTTAAAGAAATAATAAATACATAAATGATTTTTTTTTTTTAATAAAATGAATATAAATAATTGATAAAACGAGAATATATTTACCACAGGTGATGAGTTCGGGCGAGACGAGGCCGGAAAGATCGGGCTCCTCGCCGTACCAAAAGATCCAAAGCTCCTTGGCGGCGGTGAGGGAGAGCGGCGGTGGCGCGGGCGAGGGTGCTATACCGAGATCGAATATGCCACCGCCGCCAGCGCCGGCCGGCCCGGAATTACCGGAGGACGGTGAGGCGGCAACCCGACGCCAAACGCAGAGTATATCGCCCGCGAGACACCTCGAGAAGCTCGAGAGTACCGGATCCTCGAGGGGTGTACCGCCAAAGCCACCGGTAACCTCGCCCCACACGAGCTTCCTCCATTTGATGCCGCAGAGGTCCGTCTGTGTGTATCGTCGGGCGAGAAACAAACAAACAAAAAAGCCAAAATGAAACGAAAATTTATGTATATATATATATATATATATATAAAAAACACACATTTAAATCTATATTCGGGTTTTCCGAATATATGTATATGTATACGTGGGAGTGTAAATGTGGTATGAACGAGAGTGATCTAATTGCGAGACTCGTATTAAGGTAATTGGAAATTTTGTGCGAGGGGTCTGCATAAGCTTGAAATTTGAATACGGTTTTTTTTCTTTTTGTGTAGTTTTGTAGCCTAGGGTTTTAGCTTTAAGGCCTTAAGCCACTCGGAAGGCCAAAAAGGGCATATTTTGCGATTTTATGTCAGCGAATCCATAAAATAAATGGGAATTACAAAATAGGGGTTTTATTATACACGTAATTGACTATGCAATTATTTTTTCACAGCGATACATGTCAAAATGGAGACTGTGCAGCATTTTTCCGATGACGCCTTTATTTCTGGAAGGTCAACGGCCGGATCAACAGCTCCTGTAATTTTTCAGTTATGATGAGATACTAAAGTTTTTTCGATTATATATAAGCTAAGAATAGCTATTGAAGTACGTAGGATTTTTTTTTATATATTGTTTTTTGTCAAAATGGCGCATTTCTAAAACAAAAAGTATAAAATGTCATGAGAAAATCGTCAGCAAATTGTTTATAAAAAAGGAACTATGCAATATAATTTAAAAAAATCCTACCTAGTGCCTCAGAAAATGTAATTCTAAATATACAGTAAAAATTTCAAGTGAATCGGTTGAAATTTGTTTGGGTTATGAGTCCGGCCGACTTGAAAAATGTCTCTGTGAGATAAACGCGTTTAAAGTTAGTAGAAAGTCACGACATGAATCAAGAGGGGTTGCGCTAGAATTCGAAAATCGAGTACTTAGAGATTTTTCACACCCATAATCTTTTGGAATATAATTTTATAGGTACTAAGGTACATTTTTAACAAACAAAAAAATCGATCTTTGGAAAATCCTAGAGTGGCCCAAGGCCTTAAGGCAGTATTGCTGCCTAGAAATCTAAAAAAATCGTGTTTTTTTTTTAACTTTTATTATAGACAATACCTCTTCTAAATAAGTCTGTGAAGAACGTTTAATGATGCTTATAAAATGAGCCGAATTATAAAAATGACAAGGAGTACACTTGGGGAGCGCGGTTACACGGAGAGAATTAAAAAGTAATTTTTGTCGCGAATTTCACGGTAAAAATTGCCGTGATACATTTCAATGTGGTGACAAGTGAGAAAAGCATAATAATTCGTATGCGACAAGTTTTTTTTAACTCACGTTACAGAACATTTCAAAAACGTAGCTAAAATTTTACTATACAAGAAGGGTAGCGCGCACGATAATTTTTACCGAGAGCACAATACATTTTCCTATAACACTCATTAAATTTTATAATAAATCTTAAAATAACTGTTATAAAGACGATACTTTTTTATAGACATTTTTGAAAGGCATAAAATAATAAAATGCACAGAAAAATTTCGCTGATATTATATATTTTTTATATTTAAGTTTTGCGTATTTTGTTACACATCAAAATTTACTAGAAAATCTGGTAAAATTTTCTATCTGAAGAAGAAATTTTATTTTATTTTTGTGAAAATCTGTGTTTTACTCAGTAATAATAAGCGAAGTTTCAGGGTTGTCATCTGGTTACCGTTACTGCACGGTAATTTTTAACATTTAATTCTCTCCGTGTAAGACGCAGCAAACTTTAAGGTAGTAGTGTCGCTAAGGCGTTTTTCCATAGACTTTTTTTTCTATTTTGCCGACCCATTCAGGACACTATTAAGCGATTGCCTGCAAAATTTCAAAAGGATTCACTCGTTGTGTATTCGAGATATTGGCAATCAAAGATCGCACGGTTTTGCACGTGTTCTTATGGGGAGCAGTGGAAAATTTCACATTTCACGCAATAATTTCGAAACTTGTATACAGATTTTTTTTTTTAATCTCAATTACAGAAGAACATATGACAAAGTGGATAAAAAAAAATCGTAAATTTTGACTGTCTAGTTTGAGAGATATAGCGATTTAAATTAAGCAATGTCTAGCGAGGCTAGCGCCAAATATGACGACAAAAATTCGCTGGGCTTGCGACGTTGCCACGATCTCCGCGCTCGCCAGACTACAGTAGTGTGTGCATATCCGTGTACACAGAGTATATACGTATTAGTAGCCGGAATGGATAGTCTGATACAAAAGTGAGGGTTAGGTGACGGAGGGAACGTTGTTATTTTTGGAATTCTAAACATTATCTTAGGCGTTTTCATCATTACTTTATAAGTTTTTACATCCCGATAAGATGTACAATCTGCATTTCAACGTGACTGTGGCGGGACTACTACCTTAATTGTTCATTTTTTTCGGCCGTTTTAGGTTGTGAAGATCTTTTAAACGTTTTCACGTATCATTATAAAAGATTTATTACTTCAGTTCGCAAACAAATGAATAAAATTGCATAATGATCAAATTCAAAGAAATGAAAAATGCAGAAAAAAGAATCATTGCATTCCCGCGTTGCAAACTTCAACCGTCGTTACGTCGATTGGTCATGCAGCAACGGCGACACTTCATTCAAATTATAACTCCATTGTTCATCAATATTTTCCAATAAAAAACACAACTGACCCTTGACAAGACAATGGACTAATATTTCGGTAAAATCCCGATCTCGTCATCCCAACACTCCCACGAGAGAAAAAAAATTGTATATCTATTGTTATTTGTGCATTCCTCTTATGGAGTTTACGGAAACAACCCTGCGATGATAAATGGTGTTGAAGTTCGAATCGTTGGAACACAACGAAAGTTGGTTTTTGTATTCTTATGTACCAATTTTTATCCTTGTTCAAAATCTTTTCTCGCAGATTAATATTGTCTATATTTAAGTATGCACCTTAAAAAATGATTGAGCGATATTTATCGGTAAAATCTGACAAAATTTAAACGGTTCAGAAAACTTACTTTTCATGAAGTCTTCAAAATTTCAGTCTCATGATAATTTGGTTTCCCCTGAATTAATTGATTTAATAATTTAATTAATTTACATTAAATTAGTTCACTTGATCGAAATCATTTTGATGGAAAGTTGTAATAAAATGCTAGTACCTAGAGTTATTGATTGTACAAATCAAATATTGAAAATTTGGGGACGTAGCGTATCTTTTGTGGATCACCCCCCCCCCCCCCCCCTTCCCCCGGTCTCTCTTCAATATCCCCTATCTCTGCGACTTCGTCGCTGATCGCCATCTCAATTTACGACTAAATCCCCGTGTCCGTACCCGGGGATTCCCCGTACCAAGTTTTATCCCGTAATACCGCGCCGTTCCCGATAACGCTCGCGCTCCCCCCCCTCGTGCCGCGATCAGCTGATCGACACACGCTTCCTGATGTCGCTCCCTCGTCATGGTATGAAGTTTACATATGGTTTGAGCGCAACGGAACTTCTTTTTAACGCTTTCTTTGCCTCATTTTCATCATAATGCGAAAGCTTATTTACAGGTTGATATCATCGACCTCTGCCTAAGCATCTAAAAACATCATTGAGGTATGTTTGTAAGCAAAATCTTCGAAAAGAAATTGAGGGAGGAAAAATGCATGTAAACGACGAAAAAATAGCCACTCTCGACCATTTTTTTTAGAAGGAAAAAACACTTTTTTACATTTATGAAACTTTAGGTTACAATTTATTGCATAATTGAACTGTTTGATGAAATTTTTTCGTTAAAAAATATTGCAAAGTGGCAAAGTTATGGCGTGGTTTTCCAGGAAGTTTTTGGTGGCACTTAAGTTTGTGGGGAAACAACTTAAAAACGAGTTGACCGATCCGTGCCCTAACAATATTACCTTGAACTTGTACCTACGTGTTTATGAAAGTCACTTTTAAAAAGGACTTTTTTATTTTTTTCGTGCACAATATTTTTTTTTTATGGCACAAAAGAACGAAAATTTCGTGTAAAATTTCAATTTTTTTTCTGAAGTGCCACATTTTTTTAATCTACAACTTTGAAAATGTTTTTTTTTTTTTCAGGTATAAGTTCAGCATTTGGATGTTCAGCCAAAAATTCTTGGCTCATATTTTTCAGATGAATATTAAAGTCATTGAATTTCCCACGAATGGAAAACCTTCCTGGATGACCACGCCATAACGTCGCCACTTTGCAATATTTTTTAACAAACATAATAAGAAAACAATACAAATATAGAAATAAAGAATGGAAAAAAAAACCTTTACTTTCCAACGATGCAAACTTCAAAGTCATTTATTCTGTCCAGTGTAGTTACTGGACAGAATTATATTGCTAGAAAATTACGGAAGTAACTAGGAATTCACGAATTATTTGGTACACTTAAGGTAGTTCGGTCGAATTGAGGTTCACGTTTAAGACCCAGGTTTTTTTAAATTTAATCGAAAGAGTTGACCTTGCTCTACATGTCTGCAAAATTTTAAGTTAATTTACCATGTAGTTTGGGTGTAATTAATAAATAACTTTACATTGCTCTTATAGGGCATAAGGCTCAGATGACACGCCAACTATCGAAATTTCAATATACACGAAAAATTAATCGTTTGAGGGCCAAAAAAAAACTTACCACTATAATGGTTGATATCTATAAAAGATATTTACCGACGATTTTAGTCGATTTACCACAGGGTTTTTTGTTATTTCAATAATTAATGCGAGTCCACGGCCTCTGTCCTTGTCATACACCGGATCTCTCTCGCTAGCAGAAGTTACTAGGGAAAAAAACATGGCGGCGCAGTCGCGCGCGCTTTATTTGAATTTGGTCGAGTGTAACATTTCACGTAAGCAGAGAATATTCCATGAATATTGTCTAACACAAGCAAATGTAAAGCAAGTATGAAGTAAACAAGGAACAATTGGTTCATATATAATATATGTAACATATAAAATATATTATATACATATAATATATGTATAACAACATTCAAATGGAAGCAGAGTTTTATTTTTTTTCTGTAGCGGGAACATTCCAACCGTCTCAAGGTTCTTGATAGGACATAAATCTTGTAAAATAATTAGATACAGACTTAGATAAAAACTCTTAGGCTTTATGACACAAATATACAAATACACGTATTATGTTTTTATGTTTCTTCTCGGACATCTTATGTTAAAAAAAAGGATGCAAAGCGGCCTGTTGAAGCACGCACCCGCTCCATTTTCTTTACAACAAAACTCGTGAATGCAATCTAGTACCTTATGCGTAAGGTTAGGTTAGTTCGCTCCCTAACGTGTAAATAGGTAGTCAAGTTGAGTCTTTTTCGTTTGTCGACTTTTTCGGTAGTCAACTTTTTCGTCTATTCCGGGTATTAATTATTAACTTATCATTTACACGCCTAAAAGAAGCTTATAATATTTTGTTATGCAACAATTTAATTTATCATAGCTTTTATATGGTTAAATTGTACGTAAATAAATCGAAATTACGGATGAAATTTGACGTCGGCCAAACTCGACCGAATTACCTTAATTTGGAAAATATATATACAAGTATTAATATTTTTTTTTTTTCATCCGTGAAATCGACATTTCGCACAGGCGATCTGAGCGTTCCATATCAACACGAGCGTAGTTGGAAAAAAGATCGGGCGTTACATTCGCGTGATGATCGAAGCGGCAGGGTTGAAGCCAGACGAATGGCACGTGCCAGCCATTCGGACACTTTATTCGGGGACGCCAGTCTCCACTCGCTTTGCCTCAGCGACACCAACACCCCCCCCCCCCCCCCCCCGCCCCCTCGGCGGCTGCCTTTCGGCCCCTTATCGTAAACAGGAATACGTGGATGAAGCGACGGGTAGAGAGAGGGAAGGGGGAATGTAAAGGCGAGAGAGGGACTTCACATTCGTCCAGTGTGGTTACCCTACGTGGCCGAAAGGAAGGAAGCGACAGTCGCCGATCTATGTAGATAGAGAAAGCGTGTGTGTGCATTAGCACGCGACGGCCTTGCACGTCGCGCTCGCTTGTATTGATCAGCTTAAGGGGGAGGGCAGCTTGTCGGAGATATAGAGAGTAGCAACACGATGTACCTATCTCCTTCTCCTTTTCTTTCTCTCTCTCTCTCTCTCTCTCTCTCTCCCTCTCTCTGTCTTTCGCTCTGTCTCTCTCTCGCTCTTTCACCCCTTAATACACAAAACTCACGCGCGCAAGCCTGTGACCGGTCATTGATAGGTGCGCGCGCGCGCCTCCTATCCCTTGCGAATAGGGACACGCAAGCGCGAATTTACTGTCTTTACACCCCCGACTCTCCAATTCTCTCCTATCGCCCTCTGGCCGTCGCGATTCGTGACGTCCACACGGGCGGATTTGTCCACATGATTGTTTGGAGTGATCACATTAATCATAAACAAAGTACACGCACGGTCACGAAGATATGTGTTCGAAAATTTGTAGTACAGTAAAACCTCAATACGTTTTTATCATTTATACGTAAAATTTCTCTGGCCCCGGCAAATTCCGCCTACACCCAAACAAAGAATGCAAAGTTTCATTTCTACGTTTTCGACTTATACGTTTTTTGCGCTTATACATTATTCATTTTCTTCCCCAGCGTCCGTTTCGGGGTCTGTTTTTTTTTTTCTTCTCAAAAGGGGACCTTGCCAGGCACGCAATCGATTTCGGGACGTTCTTTCGGGGTAGTGTAGGGTTCGGTCCCAAGTGTCATCCCCTGCCACCGTTCACCCTGGTGGGCCCTCGTTTTCGTGAAATCGACCAAACAAAATTTGTGTGACGATTTTTGAACCTCGAAAATAACAAGAATTTTCGAAGCCGCGCGATAGCCTATTAAGGTCTTCGGCTAGTACGTTGCTGGTTTTGGGTTTGAGTCCTGCTACCGCTTTTTTTTTTTTTTTTCCAATCGAAACGCTTGTAAACGTTATTTTTATCTATTTACTTTAAGGGGCCAGTCGACTTTGAAAATTTCAAAAAATCGAAAGCAAGCAAGACTCGAAGAAATCGACGATGATGAGCAATCAGAAGGGATTTTGTACGGTGCAGGAATTGCCCATTGAGTTTAGGTAAGAGTTTTTCATAGTATAAACTTCAAACGCGTTTTTTTTTCGAAACAACGTTTTCAAAATCTAGCTCCATCGTATCTCTAAAACTAATAAACCGATTCTCTTGAAATTTGAACCACATATTGTAAACATGATTCGCAACAAGATGATCCTCGATGGTTTTAAAATTTTTATTTTTACTCTTTTTTTTGCGAAAAAATGCGAAAGAAACGCGTTTTTTTTTACTTTTTTCGTTTTTCATCTGCCACTTTTTTATTTTTTGATAAAACTTTATATCCGAGGGTCATTTTGTAGCTGGTGTCATACTGAATCTAATGGACTTTGATTTTTTTGTTTCAGACAAGCCGTTGCCGAGTTGTGATGGAGCTACCTAGCCCACCTATTTTTGAGGCGTTACGTTAAACTATAGTTTTTGTACTTAAAAATGAATAAAAATGAATTAAAATATTTTTTTTATGTATTTCAAGACTTTATTTATCAAGCCCAACAACTTTTATATTCATATCTTTTATAAAATCCTCAAAAAAAAAAAATCGCGACAATAGCCTTTTTTTCGTGGCTCCAAAGTGGACTGACCCCTTAATTTAAATCCAACTTTTTTATATTGCGTTTAGAATTCTTGCCCGCGTGATTGTAATCACCATGATCAAAGTATTTCAACGACAACTTTCATTACGATTATAATGACGTGGATGGAGATTTGAAGAAAAGGTTTATGGAAAAGGGAAATTAAATTTACATTAATGTTAAAGGTAATTGCAATGAAATAAAATTCAAATTAAAGGAAAAGTTCACGGTTGAGCTCAGTTTTGTCGAAACAGACTTTAAACACACGGTGTAAACGAAAAAAGGGATCGTAGAAAATCAAAATTCAAATGAAAAGCGTAAATAAAATAATAATTGTATTAATACAGACGAAAATATCAAAGTATAGAAGAAAATTAATTTAACCAAAGAAAATATATAAGAACAATAAAAAAAACGAACAATAATTTAAAACTAGATGAAGAACATAAGAAAAAAAATTGGATATACAAAATTTTTGAAACGGTGATTACAATCACGCGGGCAAGAATTCTAAACGCAATATAAAAAAGTTGGATTTAAATTAAAGTAAATAAATAAAAATAACATTTACAACCATTAGGATGAAAAAGGATTAGGATGAAAAAAAAATAAAAACCCTGCGAAATCTCATAACCGCATTATGCGGTTATGAGATTTCGCAGGGTTTTTATTTTTTTTTCATCCTAACCATTGCAGGTACCATTCTGAAATTTTTTTCGCAGACTCTTTACCCAATGACAGACATCCTGTAAAATTTGTACCGAAATCGAAAGTGTGTTATTAGGTTTAAAAAAATGTTATTCTCATTTTTTTTGCCAAATTTCAATGATCTCAATGCATAAAAATTATGATTTTGATTTTTTTCGATAAAGCGGAAAAAATAAAAAAGTTTTTATTCTTGTTTTTTTTTTGTTTGATGAATATTTTTTCGGATACAGTGTTCGTAATGAAAAATTGAAAATCCTGAACGGACGCCTAAAAAAATCTAAAAAAAATCACAGACGTTCCTTTTGACTAATATTTCAAACTGGCAGATTTTGAAAAAAAATTGGAGAGGTTGAAAAAAAGAGTGGCCCAGTTGATGAAGAATGCCTCACATACTGAATTTCACTACTACGTTATTCTCATTTATACATCATTCTTGCTGTACCCCTTGAAAAACGTATAACTGAAGTTTCACTGCATTAAATATATATTTTTGAAATAAAGATATTGAATATTGTGTGTGTGTAATAAATAAATACATTTTCGAAATCTATACTTAGCCCGCAAAATGACGTTCAAACGTGACGAATCACCCCCATTTATGTTCTACAATCTTGTTTTACTTTTCGAGAAGAATAAGCATTTAAAAATTTGTTTTTTTTTTTCGAGTTTTCCCTGTAGCATAGGTTTTTATTGATTTCTTCTCTTTCGTGTACGTTCTTTCCTCTTAGAAGTTTTCATCAACCATTTGGAGTCATTTAGACTAGTATAAATATTTTTCTTTTATGACGTTGAAGTCTGCATCGTTGGAATACAAGGAAAATCATTTTTTCTTTCATTTCCCAAATTTCCTTGGGCAAATTTGAGCTGTGAAAGTCACGCAAACATTTTTTGGATTCTTATTTAGCGATCTACGAGCTAAATCTGCAAAATATAATTTTATGTAACAACGTAATAAGAATATTAAACAGAATTTTCGTTGCATTTCAACGATGTCAAACTTGAACGGCATTTTTTTCATCATCTGAAGTTTAATGACTGATCCTCTCAAATCTATTTTGTGTTTTTTTCCCCGAGTTCCAACGTATACTCTCACGATGAGTGTTAGAAGATATTGTTTTCTTTTTTTTTCTCATGTTTGCTGCTGCATGGGCTGAGGGATCGACGAAGAGAGAAGAAAGAGGGAATGAGAGGGGGGGGGGGACATCAAGAGGCGCGTTTAATAACCGTGGGGGATACATTGTATACCTCCGGCTCTTCATGTTCTCGCGCCACTATGTTGCGCTGCGTTAATCCGGGAGAGTGAGATATACATGTATAGACCCAACCTGAATCTTTATACTCGACAATTTCACACATATTCGACCCCCGCCTCTTTCAGTCTCTGCGTAGCGACTCGTCAAAAGATTGACTCGTGGCTCTCTTTCTCTCTCTCTTCCTCTTCCTCTCTCTCTCTCTCCCCCTCACCCGCTCGCTCGCTCTCTCTCTCTGTCTCTCTCTCTCTCTCTCTCTCTCTCTCTCTCTCTCTCTCGCTCTCTCTCTCTCTCCCTCTCTCTCTCTTTCTCGTTACTTTCTTCTCCAACACCGACCGAATAATCCGGGATGCCCGATACCACGTGCGATCCACCTCTCTTTCTCTCTCTGGTTCTATTGTTAAAAAAAAACTGTAACCATTATCATTATTAATTTTTTTATGTTTTAAGGGTATTCATTTTTTTATCTCATAATATTAGCGCTTAGAGAGAGATAGAGAGAGAGAAAGAGGAAAAGCAAAAGAGAGAGAGAGAGAGAGAGAGAGAGAGAGAGAGAGAGAGAGAGGGAGAGAGAGAGAGAGAGCGAGAGATTCATAACTGATTGTTAATATTTATTATACCCTAGTTAAACGTTCGGGCAAATATAAAGTTACAGATGAAATGTGAAAAAAAAAGTATTAAGGTATTCCTTTGACGAACTCGAATATTTAACAATTAACTGATTTTCGTCTACAATTAAGTAAAAAATCAATCTCAGTATACTGGTAAAGTTTCAAGCCAAGTTAGACTTTATTGAGATGACATGCTGGCCACATTTCTGTCCAATAATTGATATACTAAATAACTCTAAATGTCTGTTATAAACTGCTCTGAGCATGTCAAAAAATCTGAAGATTCCGTAACGACAATAAAAACGAGGGGATCACCGAATGTTTAGAGAAAATATTAACGATAAAACTTAGAAAAAAAAAGGACTAGCAGAAGAATTTTCGTAACCGCGAATATTCCGAGAAAATGTAAAAATGTCTAAATCCATAAAATTTATAGGATATTAGCTGAAGTTATTCTCGCTTAGCTCGGACAAAGCCAGCCAGCTCCTATCAAATGAGAATTTAAAAAATGAACCTTTAAATACAAAAATTTTAAAGCTAAATTAATAAATCATCATATTCTCAATACAGTTGTATTGAGGTCGAAGGACCAGAACCTTCTCGAACATCCTGGAAACAATCTGGAACATTCTACAGCATTCTCAAACATTCTGGAACCTTATAGAACATTTTCGAACCTTCTGAAAGATTCTAGAACATTCTGGAACATTCTCGAACGTTCTGGATGATTCTATAACATTCTGGAACATTATACAACATTTTCGAACATTCCAGAACATTCTGGAGCCTTCTAGAACATTCAGGAACATTCTGGCCAGTCTCGGCCACTTCGGCACTCGACTCCCAGCTGCTTCACCGACTTCCCCTGTGAAGTCCACTGGTGCCCTATTTTGAGACCCATATCTCCTAACCCAATCTCTGCAGTTCCAAACCGAAACCTTTTTCATGGATGGGCGATGGAGAGCTATCATCCTAATATTATAAATCTGACTTTCTGTCTGTCTGTCTGTTACTCAATCACGCCAAAACGGCTTGATCGATTTCAATGAAATTAAACATGTAGATAGCTTATGGCCTGGGTTAAGACATAGGATACTCATCATTCTAATATCTAATATTTTTCCAATTATAATATACTCAAATCTAATCTCATTATGAAATAAAAAGTATTATATAATCGATGGAATTTAAAATGTAGATGGCTTATGACACAAAGGATACTTTTCATTCTAATTCTAATATCTAATATTTTTCTAATCTGTATGCCTGATGTTGCTGAACAAAATGAACAATGTAATATGCGATAGATTAGAAATAAATAAAATAATAATAAAGTATTAAAATAAAACAATTTTTACAAAGAAAGAGAGAGAGAGAGAGAGAGAGAGAGAGAGAGAGAGAGAGACACTGGCCAGAGGGCGCACATGCGCCTGGTACGAAGACGCCGGGCGTGCGTCCGGACAATTCCACCGGGGGGTCGGACAAGAAGAGAAACCAACATAGCCAGAAAGAGAAAGAGAGCGCGAGAGAGAGAGAGAAAGCAATCTGACGTACAAGAGAATATGTATCGATGCACAGAGTTCCTCGGCTCAGTACCTCTCCATAACCCCCCCATCGACCTAACCCTCCCTCCATCTCTTGCCCCTCATTCCTTTACTTGGTCACGGCTATGGGCGAGCCAGCGCGCGGCGTAGATGGCAAGAGCTTTACATATGTATGCATGTACGTTGAGAGATACCGGGATTCTCTACGGTGCGTCCGTCGGGGATGGCGCTGCGTGTGTGGGAAGGGCGTTCCAGAGAAAGAGAGAAAGAGAGAAAACCGGCTCGATCCTCTCGACACGCAACGTTCAACGTCGTCGTCGTCGTCGTCGTCGTCCAGTACACAAAACGATGCGGATCAGAAAGAAAAAGAGATAACGAGAAGAGTTGCAAAATACCAACGAACGCGGTAACACGACTGAAACACTGGGAGAATATTTCTAGGCGCGAAGTCCCCAGGACAGAGGAAGAACCGGCAGGAAGTGGAGAAGAAGAGATTCGAATGAACACGTTACTGGGCTGGTACTCGTACGTCCAATATACCTGTTGTGGACATTCGTGACGTTTCGAGATATCCGAGTGATCGTCATTTTGAACGAGTTTTTGGATATTGGGCTGGCGACTGAGCGTATGGATGAATTGAAGACGTTTGCATATCGTTGGAACGCAACAATTATTTTTTATTTCCTAACGTTTATTATTTAAAAATAATTTCTTTTTTGTCGTTTTACATTATGGATCTCTGAATAAACGATTTTGATGAGACTGAAGTTTGCATCGTTGGAATGCAACGAAAATTATTATTTTTCAATTGCTCGAATTTCTTGTGGCTGATCTTCGTTGAGAAAATCCATCAATTATTTTTTAAATCGTTTATTTAAATATCTATAATTTTTTTGTGCAAAAAAAAATCATTTGGAAAATAATTTAAACGAGGAAATAAAAATGAGTAAAAATTTTTCGTTGCATCCCAACGATGCAAACTTCAAGCTCATCGATTTTGAAAGTTATTGAGGGATTTTCTATACGAAGATTTGCCGCAAGATATTCGAGAAATTGAAAAATGATAATTTCATTTGCATTTCAACGATGCAACTTTGAATTTCGTGAGTTTCCAACGAAAGGAATGATGGCTTCGGAGCCACATATACAGATGTCGCGGTCGTCCTCTCTTAGTGTCCGAAACAAATTATTTATCGAGCCATCCTCGTTAATTTGCAAATGAAAAAAAAATATTTTGGACGATAAGAAAGGAAAAGATGAAGAAGAGTAACTGTGACATCATATACTAGGTGTACGACTTAATTTTTACAGATTTTCCAACAAATTTATTTAATATAAAAAAAATAGAGAACAACGAACTTAATCTTGAAAATATTGTCCATCGTTTTCTAAGACCTTGCGCCATCTCTCAGGTAACATACGAATGCCGTCGCGAAAGAAACTTGCAGGCTTCGAGGCGATAGAGTCATCGACGAATTTACGCACATCGTCCAGCGTTTTGAACTGTTTATCCACTGAGGCGTGCTGCATTGACCGGAACAAATGGTAGTCGGATGGGGCCAAGTCTGGTGAATATGCCGCGTGCGGAAGAACTTCCCATCCCAAGTTCAAGAGGGTCTTCTGAGTGGCGCGAGCAACGTGAGATCGAGCGTTGTCATGCAGCAGTACGACTTGCCTGCTTCCTTGCCCAGTAAATAGCCTTTTCTGATCAAGTTCTTCGCTCAGTTTGTTCAATTGTCGGCTGTAGCGTTCCGCAGTCACCGTCTGACCAGTTTCCAGGATTTCGTAATAAAGCACACCCTTCATATCCTGTCCAGGGCGCGGCTGGTCACTAAGATCGAAATCACCACTTCTAAAACGTTTGTACCAATAATTACACGTTTCATAAGACACAACGTCAGCACCAAGAACACTACAAATTGATTCCCGTGCTTCAGAAGCATTTTTTCCTTGTTGGAATTCGTATAAAATGCAGTGCCGAATGTGCTGTTTATCAGTTGCCATCGTAAACTCTGCTATTCTGAGAGATTATGTAACTCACGTAGACTTGTCGTTCGGTATTCTGAAACCTTGCGTCCGATCCTTTAAAAACCACAAAAGACCGCGAAAATATTTCTATTTTAAATATAATTTTAAGCTCGAAGAAAAAATCTGTAAAAATTAAGTCACACACCTTATAAATTGAATAATAGCTGATGCGATTAACCCTTTTGTTCTTTTGCATTTCTCTCGAAACTTTGTTTCAAACGTTGTAAGTCGCATCTCAAAAATGGGGTTAAAGTTTTTCATCGTTCGTATGCAACGAAAATTCCTTTCCATTACTTATTTTTTATTATTACAAAAAATCATATTTTGCAGATTTAGATTTTAGATGGCGAAATAAGGATCTTAAAAAATGGTCGCATGATTGTTATAGCTTAAATGTGCCAAAAAAAAAAAATTGGGAAAATTCAGAAGAAGAAAAAAACAAATGCTTCGTTGCATTCCAACGATGGAAAATTCAACGTCATTCTCGAAATCTATTCGTCCGATTAACATCAAATTCGGACAGAGCATTTTTTAACTTCATAAGATTTTATAACATTTTTCATCGTATGGCCGGATGATTTTTTTCATACGTTTATCCATTTGCTATTAGCAAATGATTAGAGTTGCTTTTTCGTCGAAAATCGAACATTTATTTCTTACAGCTTGCCATTAACGTGATTTTCAAAATTTCTGAAGGTCTTGAGGATACTTTTTTAATTTTTCATTTCGGATCGGCCCCGTTGCCAAGAACCACCTACACCGATTAGCCATGCGCCATCGGCGGCACTATGTTTGAACAATAACTTCATTGTTCATCAATATTTTTGAACAAAAAAAAAAACTCAACCTTGGCAAGACTCTGTATTGATTGTGTGTAAAATCTCGACCTCGTCATCCAAATACTCTCATCGGAAAAAAAATATTGAAAATCGACCGATTTTTTGAGCCTCAAACTTACGCAGTCCCGTTGACAGACTATTTCAGCATGAATTTTTTTGAATATCATTTTTTTACATTGTCCAAAAATATGGACTTTCATAAACATGCTGTTAAATTTTGGTCGCAAAATTCGAATTGTTTCGGTCGCTACAGCCTTTCTAAGAAAAAAAAAGGGATTCGACCAGATGCGTGAGACCTGGCGCTCGTGAACGACGTTTTTCTCGAAACGTCATTTTTTCAAAACGATGGACGATTTTAAGGAGGTACGACTACTCCCTCAGGGTCAACAAAGAGACTAAATTTATGTCACGCCACGGGTGTTCCGATTTATGTTAACTTATGTTGAATATTCGTATTGTCGATCCCAAAGTGCCAAATTTGTGGTAAATATTTTATTTATTGCATATTTACTAATAAAAACTGAAAAATTATATCCTCAACGACTCTGGAGTCTTCACGACGATTTCCAAGCAGCACCGAGATTCTGAAACTCTGTAGCGGACCGTTTTCGTTGTCGTTACCGAGCAACAGCCAATAAGAGGCTCCCTTTCTTCTGATCGTGCATGCGATTGGCTGTCGCTAGCCGGCGACAACGAAAACTGTCACTGCAGAGCTAGGTTATGCTCGCCAAACGAATCAGCTGTTACACCCGACGTTGGCAAGTCTATGGGTACTATTTCGTCATTATGATAATATTCAACCGGAAGTTGAAACTGTTTTATAATGTAGCGCTTGAACTACATGGTGAAGTGCGAATTTTCGATTTCTTACAATATCTATAATGTCTAATTAATCAAATTTCAATTCTCCAACGACCTTAGTTGGATACGTGAGTAGCAAAACCGTGATTACCGCACTTCCGGTCGACCGTCTCCACAAGACGGCGTGCTTCACTAGCTCAAAATGCTCGACTTTGCAATTTTATTACGAAAAAACTAGATGGTCAATATAGCTCATATTTTTCGAAAGAGTGCATAACGTATTCGTCAACATCATATAAAAATTTCAGGCTCGAAAGTTGGATTCGACCCCATGATCGTACCTCCTTAAACAAAGAGTTTTCTAGCTATCCTTCTCAAATGTTGTCACATTATTCGTCACGCCATTTCTTCATGTCGTACGGAAGCCTTCCTTTTTTATTTGAAAATTTCACATTTTTTTTTAACGAAAAACTGTCGAAAAAAACCCAATTTGACATTTAATTTTGAAATGGCTACCATTTAGTTAATTTGCATCGCAAAAAAAATTCTCCGTACGCCTCAACAATTTTTCACCCTGATCAATAATCGTTTTGGTTTTTTCTTTCAAACAATTTTTGAAGGAGGACTTTCCACCGTCAATGCCGCTATTTTTTTTTCACGCATCGTTTTGCAGTAGCCAAAAAAATTACATAAACAATAAAAAAAATTAACTTATATTTTTATGTACAACATAAGTGATTTGAATAAACGAAAAAAAAAAATCGTACTAATTATCGAATTTTATTTGACAAATCATAAAAATGATTTTTTAAATAAAATTCTTAAAAATTTTAATAAAAAATATAAAAATTATAATAAAAAATGTTTTAATAAAATTCTTAAAAAATTAAAAAAATGAACGGAAAAAAAAAGAATTTTGTTTTAAAAATCATGAAAATCAGCTATTTTCAAGCCAGTCACACTGGAATGTTCCCTTAAGGGCATGTACAAGGTCAACATAACCTCACAAATTTTCCAACCCAGTTTTCTCATAAATGGTTGAAGTTTTTGAGGAAAAACAAAGGATCAGGCTCTAGAAAATATCCTGACACAGAGCTTGACGGTTTTCTTTTGCCTTAAAAATGATTCATCCTTGAGAAATCTCGGTTCGAAAATTTTACCTATCTCTCTCGCACTCATATGTCACGTGGTACACCTTCTACTTCGGCTTAAGGTTTGAAAGCCGTGAGATTTCTGATGGCTATTATGATATGTCTCCGTCATTACGTCCATCAAGATTAGAGAAAAAAAAAATACGACCATTAATTACGTAATAATCAAGTTACCCATAGGTAAAAAAGAGGTCCTCCACGAAACGGAGGAAAACTAAAAAATTGTGCAATGCAATCGCAATTGTAAGCGAGCTTTCCCTCTCTGGTCTGCCTGTGGGAAGCAACGCCGGATCAGCTGTTGGTCTCGAACGCGAGCGTGGCGCCATCTGCCCCGAATTGATCAACAAACGAGACAGCGATGGGGGGAGGGGTGGTGGCAGGCTAACTGGCGACCACGTGACCGGTGCGAAGTGCGCGCGTTCGTAAAGTCGCGATGAGCGCGAGACTTTTCTTTCTTTCCTTCTAGCAATTTCATTCTAAAATGAGCCTAGAATGCCGTGCGCTGTGTGTGTGTGTTTTTTTTTACTCGTCTCGTTCCCGAACGATTTGGCAACGCAGGCGAATCGACGAGAGCGCGGGAGGAGCCACTGACGTTTGTTTCCGAGCCGCGCGCGAGAGAGAGGGACGGAGAGGGGGAAGCAAACGGTGGCATCTTCCGAAGACTTTTGTTGTTACGGTGGCTCTAGATGGCGAGCAACAGTAGACTGCGAGAGATAATGGAGCTCTCTCTCTCTCTCTCTCTCTTTCTTTCTCGGCCTAGTATACATCACTAAACCGCTTTAGTGTGTAGCGAAGAACAGAGAGTGCGGTAGAGAGGCCCTCCTTCTCTTCTGCTGGCCAGCCAGAGAGTCGTGCAAAGCGAAAGGAATGTTACGAGTTGCGGGTACGACGACCGCGAGAGTCAGGCTACTTTCTGTCTCTTTCTCCGCCCCACCCCCGCAACCTTTGCCTCTTTCCCTCTTGGACAGTTTTAATACCGCGCGCCAACTTCTCTCGCTCGCTCTCGCTCTCTTTCTCTCTCTCTCTCTTGTGTATTCTTTCTCGCGGTTCTGGTCGCTCATCCTCCTTATCTTTGTATACGCGGCCTGCTCTTTTAGGACGAGCACAAATTTTCGACGCCTTTACGCGTGTGCATCACGAAGAGAGAGACAGACAGACAGAGATCGAAGTATACACTCGTCGGAAATTGTACAGGATTCCCCGCAAAACTTAAAACCGACATTTTCTCCCATTATTATTATTATGTACTGAATGTAGCGGCGATGCGATACGATCCCCCATATACGCAGATACCATTTCTAGGCGAGGATTCCCGAGCACTATGCTTTTTTTTTTCTCTGGTGAGATTTAACACCCGTATAGTATCCGTACCGCTATCCACGCCATCTATCCTCATTTCGCTTGAATTAGCCTTTGCGGAAAGAACACCTCCCTCGGTAGATATTTTTTTTCAGCGCTATTAAGGCAGTAGTCTGCTTTACAGGCTTCAAAAAATCGATTTTTCGTTTTTGTCTTAAATCTATTCCAAAACTATCCAAGAATATGTGTTCAAAATTTTAGACGCCAATTCGACATATTTTCGAAGCTAGATCAGTTTTAGTGGCCGAGCGTCGAGCAGGTGCGAATGCTCGGGCAGAACTTTACAGCCCGTTTTCTCGAGTTTTCATTTTCACAAGTTTTGGAAAACGGTGCCGGCGATAGTAAAAACAATATATGTCCGATCGAAAAAAACCAAAGTGATCTAGCTTCAGTATTGAATTATCTTCTATTTGAACTAAAAAAGTTGGACAAAAGTACTATTTAAATTACTTGTTTTGCAACTTAAAGTGAATTTTTTTTTTCAAAAAAGTGAATTTTTTTTTCAAACTTCGAAAAAATTTGGAATTTCGTCATTTCTTCGGTATTTTTTTAGTTCATATAGAAAAGGAACTTATAAAAACTAAAAAAAAATTTGGTTCCACTGTTTCAGATGCATCGCACGACCTCCATCACCGGCACCGATTTACGAGTGCACACTCCAGGCGCCCCAGAAAAATCGTTACAACTTTGGCAAATTTCAATAATTTGTAATAATAAAAATTGTTTTTTAAAGCTTGAATATAATATACTATCGTCTCAAAATTTCGTTTACCGCAATCATTTCCTTCCCTTTCAAAAAAATTGTTGAAAAAACGCTTTTTTTTCGGCTCCTAAAGCAGACTACTGCCTTAAGGCCTTATATACACTTGTGATGGTCGGAAAAATGGAAATTTTTTTTTATTACATATACTTTAAGTACAATATCTCAAGAATATTCTCACCAAATTTCATAAAGATCGGCGCATTAGATTCGCAGTTATAGGTATTTCAACCGAGTCGCGTGTTACGCTTGTCGAGCAGCAAGCGCAAGCAGCCACAAGAGAATGAAGAATGGCTCGCAGGCAGTATCAAATCAATGTTTTAGTGGCTGCAGAGGATGCAGAAGGATTACTGTATGGCCCTGGAATCGACGACTCCGTGTTAGTATGAATAAATTAACTTTAAATGTAAAAGAAACATACTTGAATCTTAAACGCGATTATCTCAGAATCGTCTTTTTTGAGACACACCTTCGCGGTGGACACGATTACTAAAAAAACTATTAATCCGATCCATACCAAATTTATACCACTTATTTATTATGATAATAGCTGGGGCCTGGACGAAGGATTTTGAATTTTGTTGAAAAAAAAAAATTTTGTAACAAAAACCGAAAATTTAGCACGTCAAAAAATGAATTTTTTGTTAAAATTATCATTTTTTTTAAATCAACATTTTTACAAATCCTTCGTCCAGGCCGAAGCCAATGCAATATACTAATGAAATCTTTTTCAAATTCTGATTTCAGATGAACCGTTCTCGAGTTATCATGTCCACTGCAACTGATGCTCAAAAGAAGGCGCTCCTGGAAGACTGCTGGAGTTCCGCCATTTTGAAATATTTTTGAATAAAAAAATTGTACAAGTACATGAAAATATTAGGTGTAGTAGAAAGAAATCCATCATTTTTGCCTTCAATTTCATGCAAAAATAATGGATTTCTTTTTACTACACCTAACATGTACTAATGGACATGTACTAATGTTGTTCGCAGTTTTTCAATAAACATTTATTGTCTCGGCGAAAAAAAAATAAAGAAAATCACGTCATTTTGTGATTTTTTTTCCAGCGAAACCATAAAATAAATCGGAATTACAAAATAAGGGTTTTATTATACACGTAATTGACTATACAAAATTATTTTTTTGCACCGATACATGTCAAAATGGCGACTGTGCAGCATTTTTTCGATGACGCCATTATTTCTGGAAGGTCAACGGGCCGGACCAACAGTAATTTTTGAGTTATGATGAGACACTAAAGTTTTTTCGATTATATATAACAATAGCTATAGAAGTACGTAGGATTTTTTTGATATATTGTTTTTTGTCAAAATGGCGCATTTCTAAAACAAAAGTATAACATGCCTTGAGAAAAACGTCAGAAAATTGTTTATAAAAAAGGAACTATGCAATATAATAAAAAAAATCCTGCGTAGTGCCTCAGAAAATGTAATTTTAAATATACAGTTAAAATTTCAAGTGAATCGGTTGAAATTTGTTTGAGTTATGAGTCCGGCCGACTTGAAAAATGAAGTTTTGAGATAAACGCGAGTAAAGTTAGTAAAAAGTCACGACATGAATCAAGAGGGGTTGCGCTGGAATTTGAAAATCGAGTACATAGAGATTTTTCACACCCATAATCTTTTGGAATATAATTTTATAGGTACTAAGGTACATTTTTGACAAAAAAAAAAAAACAATTTTTGGAGAATCCTAGAGTGGCCTAAGACCTTAAACTTTCTCAATTCATGAAATTTCTGTTATAAATTATGAAAGTAATGTCTGAGGTTAGGTCGCACTCGTATGATAATGTTGACGTTTGCATCGTTGGAACGTAACGGAAATTCTTATATTTTCAATCCCTTTATTATTGTACTAAATATTTTTGTGCCAGATGTCGATTGAAGATATTAAAAAATCTTTGCGTGTTTTTCGTAGCTAAAATTTGCTGTAAGAGTTTTGAAGATGTGGGAGAAATTCATTTTCATTGCACTTCAACAATGAAAACTTCGACGGCATAAATTTGGACATAACATTTTCTATCGTATGGCCGAATAATTTTTGGGTAAGTTTATTCATTCGTTAACGACAAATGAATAAGATTGCCTGCTAATTTCGTAATTTATCAAAATTTCAAATGACTATCCGACCATACGAAACGTTTTATTATCATACTAAGAGTATATATTTTTTTATTTTTCGTTTCCAATCAGCCTAGTTGTTAGTCCCGCCTACACTGGATTGAAGGTTGCATCGTTGGAATGCAAGGATTTTTTTTTCTCACATTTCTACAACCTTAAACTGGAACTACAACCTTAAACTGGAAAAAAGAGATTTTATATAATAATGAGAAAATGCAAATGTAATAACGGATTTTCGTTGCAACGATGCAAACTTCAACATTATCCACCTACACCCATTTATTTAAATAATCATAACTCTATTGTTTATCAATATTTTTCAATTAAATAATAACTCAAACTTGGCAAGATTGTGCGTAAAATCCCGACCTCGTCGTCCCAGTACTCGCCTCAGAAAAAAAAATATTAAAAATCGACCAGTTTTTTCAACCCCAAGATTGCCACAGTCACGTGTAAAAGTTTATTCTCCGCTCAAACGATGAAAGCTTCAAAGTATTGCGAAATATCCTTATGATGTAGGTTGTACATCTTATCGGGATGTAAAAACTTATAAAGTAACGACGAAAACGTCTAATGTTTTAGAGTTCCAAAAATAACAACGTTCCCTCCATCACCTAACCCTCACTTTTGTATCAGACTATCCATTCCAGCTACTACCACGTAGATACTCCGCGTATACGGATATGCACACACTACTGTAGTCTAGCGAGCGAGGAGATCTCGGCAACGTCGCAAGCCTAGCGAATTTTTTGTCGTGATATTTGGCGCTAGCGTCGCTAGACATTGCTTTATTTAAATCGCTATATCGCTGAAACTAGACGGTCCAAATTCATGATTTCTTTTTACCCACTTCGTCATATGTCCCTCTGTAATTGGGAATTAAAAAAAAAATCTGTAGAAAAGTTTCGAAGTTATTGCGTGAAATGTGAAATTTTCCACTACTCCCCATATAAGAACACGTGTAAAACCGTGCAATCTTTGATTTTCAATATCTCGAATACACAACGGTGAATCCTTTTGAAATTTTGCAGGTAATGACTTGATAGCGTCCTGAATGGGTCCTCAAAATAAATTTAAAAAATCTATAGAAAAACGCCTTGGCGAGACTACTACCTTAAGACGCGTTAATTCATCTCGGATTCCGCAATCCAACCGATTCGCTTTTCAATTACGCGAGCATCATTCCTCCCCACACGTTACGGCAAATTTCCACACTTGTGTATATGCATAAGTACACGGAGAGAATTAAATGTTAAAAATGACCGTGCAATAACGGTAACCAGATGACAACCCTGAAACTTCGCTTATTATTACTGAGTAAAACACAGATTTTCACGAAAATAAAATAAAATTTCTTCTTCAGATAGAAAATTTTACCAGATTTTCTAGTAAATTTTCATGTGTAACAAAATACGCAAAACTTAAATTTAAAAAATATATAATATCAGCGAAATTTGACTGTGCATTTTATTATTTTATGCCTTTCAAAAATGTCTATAAAAAAGTATCGTCTTTATAACAGTTATTTTAAGATTTATTATAAAATTTAATGAGTGTTATAGGAAAATGTATTTTGCTCTCGGTAAAAATTATCGTGCGCGCTACCCTTCTTGTATAGTAAAATTTTACCTACGTATTTGAAATTTTCTGTAACGTGAGTTAAAAAAAACTTGTCGCATACGAATTATTATGCTTTTCTCACTTGTCACCACATTGATATATATCACGGTAATTTTTACCGTAAAATTCACGACAAAAATTACTTTTTAATTCTCTCCGTGTATGCAAATTTACAAGTGTTTTAAAAATTAGTATAAAACTTTTTTTAACCCTCAATCCGTGAACCTGGGTCATTTTCGTCCTGCCCAAATCATTTCCTTCGCAGGTTGCTATTTAATTTAAAAAAAATATTAAAAATAAGAAAAAAAACCCTACTTTCCCTTGAGCAGTACGGCCTAGAGATTGACCATGAATTTTTTCGAATTTTTTCATTGACAATTGCTGGGTTGATAGTGACCCAGGTTCCCGGGATTAAGGTGCCTCAAATACCTTCACGCATTGAGGGTTAAAACAATTTTATACTAATACAATGAAATGTCTGTCCGTACATTCAATTTTTGCGCTGTTGAAATTGTATCATTGGAGTGCAGCGAGAATATTTTTTAATTTTCTTTCTCTATTTTCATTGCTACCAAAATTTTTTTCCACAGCTGATGAGTTGATGGTCTGTAATAAGGATATTAAAAAAACGTTGGCCGAAGCTTTGATCTGTTAAAAAAAAAAGAAAAAAACATTAGTATGAGAAATAAATTATTCTCATTGAGTTTCAACGATGCAAACTTCCATATCATCAATTTTTCAGATAGAAATATTCGTCGGTAGGGTTAGAATACAATGCTAAAATGAAATCAACAAGTTTGCGTGCGAGCACCCACACTGCCGCATGCATAAAATTACTGAATAACGTTTCACCGATGCTTCTTCGCGCGCCTACTGAATTCTTTTGTTTATTTTTTTTTTATTTCTTTATTTCTCAACGTTGGTTCGATCTCTCGCCGCGATCGCCTTTGTTATTCGAACACACGACAATGCGCGTGAGGATTCTCTTTCTTTCTTTCTTTCTTTCTTTCTTTCTCTCTCTCTCTCTCTCTTGCTCTTTTTCCGTGGCAGTGTCTCTTATCTTCTGCTTGTTGACCGACGTCTTGAGGTTTCCGTAATCATGATGACGCCGGGTTGTGCCTCGTCACATGAACCCGTATCTCGCGAGTGATTACTCGTGCGCGATTCCCGCCATTCCGACGCCGATTATCATCCATGTGTTTCCCGCCTCTCTTTAAGGTATTTCGATACTAAAATCGAAATGCTTGTAGACGACAGAAATTTATATCACCGAGATATTCATTTACGATATATTGACTGTCGGAAAAATCAATCAGTTTCACAACATACCTTCGGAGATCTTTAATGTTCAAGTTTAATCTCTATTCGTTTGAAAACACACATGACACTTCGTGTAAACACCAGTTATAGGGCTCGAGCACGGTCTTACGCGCAGGTCGGGAAACTTCGGCGTTTTTGAATGGTAAAAAAAGTCTTATCGTTAGTGAGGCAAAAGCTTAGTTCCTCAACTAGCCGCTAGAGGCCCCCTTCACGTAGAGATCTTCTAGATATGGATATACAGTAATCAGCGTAACAGCGATATAACAGGCTCCTGAAAATCTCTGTATCGTGTTACCGTGTTCCGTTGTAGGATCGAATGTAAACGGTGTGTCGAATTTAGAAAATGCTTAAAGCATCCATCATGCCGAACTGTTGGAAAAGTTTTAAGGCCTTAGGCCACTCTAGGATTTTCCAAAAATCGATTTTTTGTTGTTGTTAAAAATGTACCTTTAGTACCTATAAAATTATATTTCAAAAGATTAGGGGTGTGAAAAATCTCTGAGTACTCGATTTTCGAATTCTAGCGCAACCCCTCTTGATTCATGTCGTGACTTTCTACTAACTTTAAACGCGTTTATCTCAAAACTACATTTTTCAAGTCGGCCGGACTCATAACTCAAACAAATTTCAACCGATTCACTTGAAATTTTAACTGTATATTTCGAATTACATTTTCTGAGGCACTACGTAGGATTCTTTTATTATATTGCATAGTTCCTTTTTTATAAACAATTTTCTGGCGTTTTGCTCATGGCATTTTATACTTTTTGTTTTAGAATTGCGCCATTTTGACAAAAAACAATATATCAAAAAAATCCTACGTACTTCTATAGCTATTCTTATATATTAGATGAAGTTAAAAGTTCGGAGCGTTTTTTCGCTTTATTTCGACGATGAAATTAACATAGTTAGGATTATCCGATTTAGATCAAATATGCGCCGTTTTGTTCGATAACTTTTGTCCATTTTGAAGGCAATTTCATAATTCCGCGATTGCAGAAGTCCTCGTCCCTATTGGTAAAAAACTTGACCAGCTCATTTTCACAAGCCTCTCTTGAAGCCAGTTTTGTACCATCAAGAAAATTTTGCCAAATGCTTGAAAAGGTGATAATCGCTTGGTGCCAGGTCTGGACTATACGGCGGGTGCGATAGAACCTCCCATCCAAATTCTCGGAGCTTCTGGCGCGTTGTTAAAGATGTGTCCGGCCTGGCGTTGTCTTGATGGAACACAACACTCTTCCTATTGGCCAATTCTGACCGCTTCTGGTCGATCGCCTGCTTCAATCTGGTCAGTTGTTGACAGTAGAAGTCCGAATTGAGTGTTTGGCCCGATGGGAGCGATCCCACCAAACACGCAGCAAAACCTTCTTGGCCGTTAATCCGGGCTTGGCGATCGTTTGGGCCGGCTCACCGCGATTGGACCACGATCTTTTTCGGCTGTTGTTCTCGTATGTGACCCATTTTTCATCGCCAGTCACCATCCGCTCCAAAAATGGGTCGATTTCGTTAAGTTGCAGCAAAGAATCGCAGGCATCAATTCGGTCCAAAATGTTCTTTTGCGTCAATTCATGTGGCACCCATACATCGAGCTTCTTCTTGAGACCAGTCTTATGCAAATAGTTCCAAACGGCTTTCTGGCTAATCTTCAGTTCCTGGGCAATGGGATAAGTGGCTCATATGCCGGTCCGACTCGACGATTTCCATGATTTTATCGACATTTTCGACGATTGGCCTACCAGAGCGTGCCTCATCTTCGACGTCCATATTACCAGAACGGAATCGTTGGAACCACCGCTATGCTGTTGCATTCGATACTGTATTCGGTTCATAAACAGCACACATTTTTTTGGCCGCCTGCTCCGCCTTTTCACCTTGGTCGTAGTGGTACTGAAAAATGTATCGAATTTTCTCTTTTTTTGCCTCCATTTTGGAACGCTGTAACACACAACTGGCTTCACCAAACACAAAACTGTCAAAGAACTTTTTTTAAAGCGTAATGTCACCTTTAAATCGCCGTATAGTATGACCCGATGCGATGTATACATCGTGAGTTATGGCTCACTAAAGACATCTAGCGGAAAACGCTCAGAACTTTTTACTTCACCCAATACAAACATCGGCCATGATAATGAGCGATGCAACGATCTTAAAAAAAAAAAACAGGTAAACTGGTAATTTTTCATGACATTTCGTGACTTTTTCAGGGTCGAGTGTAATTTCATGATATTTAAGACTTTTCATGACTTTCCAGGTTGGTAGACACCCTGGCATTTATAATAAATCGATAAAGAAAAAATAATTATCGTGGGAATTGAACGCTAACTGCCACGTGGGGGGGGGGGGGGGGGGCGGCACTCATATTTTACTGTCTCAAAAGTCGATTGCCGCTACTTGATGTTTATAGATGCTATTAATTAACAAGCTGGGGGGATTACAAAAAAAAATCATAAATCATTGTCATTCTCACCATATGATCAGTAGTACAAAAAATGAATCATTTTCCATTCATATAGCTCTTAAAAACTTTGTTCATTTCGAAAAATCTGTACCATTATCTAGCTGTTCGGGCTTGCTTTTACGGACACAACGAGAGCGCCACCGGGCGGCAACTTCCGGCGAAAATTGGAAGGAACGAATGTCATAACGGACGAGGCACGAAGAGGCACTCTCCTCTGTCCGTGCAATTCTCGTCTCTCTTGCGCTCTAGGTCCGTTGTTACAGTTGTTTCCTTCACTCGATTCATTTTTTTCTCTCGTCACTCTTTTCTTTTCTTTTTTTTTTTTTCGAGTGTATACATGGCGCGCGGCATGCCTCGTTCCTCAGCGGAGGCTCCACGGCCTCCAACAGTTTTGCCATCGCTCGTGAGAGCGAGAAAACTGGCTCACCGTTACGCTAACTCCCCGAGGTTAAAAACACTCAGAGTACGGTGTGTCCGCCTTCCTTGGCTTCAACAAGAGAGAGAGAGAGAGGGAGAAAGAGAGAGAAGAGAGAGAGAGAGAGAGAGAGAGAGAGAGAGAGAGAGAGAGAGAGAGAGAGAGCAGAGCAGAGGGGATATGTTGCAGCCACACAGCTCACCATAGACTAGACCTCTCTCGGCACGTTCTCCTCGATGTTTCACAGGCCCCCGGTACACACTATACATATGCACATAATGACATACAGGGTGTCTCATTCTAACCGCTTATGTTAAAGTTTGCATCGTTGGAACGCAACGAAAGCTAACTTTTCTTTGAGAAGAGCATAAAGGCGGGCAACCACTTTGGATGCTTCGAAAAATCAATTTTTTTTTATTTCATAAATCATTAGCAAAATATCGTAAGAATACATGCTGAAAATTTCAAAACGATATTCGAATTCCTTCTAACGGTATGTATATAAATGATAAAAACTCTCCGCTCGACTCCCAAGCGCGCTCAGTTAGGTAGTTTGTTTGGTTTTGTTTGGGTTTTCATAACCCAAATAAACCCAAACTCGACCGTTTGGCAATTAGCTCCAAAACGTCTCCATTCTGGGTACAAAATAATCGAGGTAGCGGCATTTCTTGCCGCAATTTTATTCAATGAAGGAAATTCAACTCTACTCATGGTTATAAATGTACTACAAATCGTAGTTGACAGGCAGAGCTTACGGATATGCCGAGCAAATGGATCATATGCGCGTGGCTCGGCAAAATATAAAAAGTTTATTAGAGACAAAAGCAGCTCGAAAAGCTCGTAAAGAGAAAATGCAAGCTTCAAATGAGCCGCATGAGGAAGAGAAAGGACTGCTGTATGGTGCTGGAATCGCTGATTAATCGGTAAGACACTTTATCATTTGATTAAACACATTTCACTTTGAGTTTTTCGTTTGTGAAATTTTAAACGTGTTTTTCTCGAAACAACATTTTTTTCAATTTGCGGGAATCATAACTCAAAAACTAATTGATGCATCATCTTCAAATTTGGAACACGTTTACATAATATAATTTATTAAAACATGAACCTAAAGTTGGAAAGATTAGATTGCTTAAAACATGTTTATTATTGCAAAATGCCGGGGAAAAAATGCTAAAAATCGATAATTTTTTTCTCAAACACGTTCCAACATTTAATTCTCGATTTTTTTTCCAAATTTAGATTCATGTTCTTAAAAAAACATCTCAAGAATGTATAAAAATTTATTGTTCTATTTCAGAGGCGAATTGCGAGCTGCACAATTCCCGCAAATTGACAACGACGATGAGGACACGCCAAGGGACACAGCGGATTACACCTTAATTAATGCATGAAATAACTTGAAAAAATTACCAGAGACGTATGAAAATGTGAATAAATTATTGTCAGAGTTGCGGAAGTTTCCGTTTTTTTTTTCAAAATAAAAATAAAATCCATACAATCATCTAATTTTCGGTCTCCTGAAGTGGTTGCCCGCCTCAAAGAGAACGTAAAGACGAGCTTATGGCCGAAAATAAACGCCACGAGGAATTTGAGGGACTATCCCCGGAATCGCAGATCAATCGGTTGGTCATTGAGGCTCGGATCTACAACTCTCGGTTAACCGAGGTTTAAGGGCGCCTGGACCAATCACGTTCAGCGCACTGAACTCAAGTTGAATCGGTTGATCGAGAATTGTGGAACTGGACCTTAGTCATCAAATTTTTTCAGTCTCGAAACTTTAAACCAATTTTCCTGTAAATCACTTTTTCGTTAACCTCGTACAAGCTAACTTAAAAATTATCTGATCGATCATTTCGAAATTTCGCACATTTTTGTATAACACAATTACCGTCTATGTGAACCTAAAGTTTCTTCTTAATTGTTTAAAAAAAAATTACTTTTTCATTAAAAAGTACTATAGTAAAAATTTCCTGAAAAATAGAACATTTTTTCAAACATGTACCATTTTTCAAATTTTCATTTTTCTTTGGATTTTTTAGATTCACATAGAGCGTGTGGGTGTTAGAAATCGAAATTTTTTTGGCTCTGGTGTTTCAGATCAATGCACCAGACGCTAGGTTGTACTCCGAGGAACAACTCGGCCGGCAACCGTCTCTGAAGCAAGTGTCGTCGAGCCGTCATTTTACAAAATACATATTTTTTTTGTTGTTTTCATTTGAAAAATTATAAGATGTAATATTATATACATAAAATTTTAATTATGTAGTAAAAATAGTTTCGACACAAAAAAAATCTCCACGATCTACAGGCCCACGATTTCGATCTACGGAAAAAAAAACAATTTATAAAAAAGATGAGAAATAAAAAAGAACTTTCGTTGCGGTCTAACGATGTGATTCAAAGTGATTTCTAGCCGATCCTCTCAAATATTCTCGAAACTATTCACGGTACTGAAATTCTTTCCAAAGTTCAACCACTTCGCGCACCACATTAACCGACACGAGTAACTTTTTTCACCCCTATTCGTAGAGGACCCACGAAGGTAAGATTTGCCTTTTTTTTTATTATCGGAAACTTATTTTCTAATGCACCAATCGACGCGGCTCGTTATTTCCTGCACAAATGTACTGCAACGATTGGTGCATTGAAAAAAAAAAAAATAGTCCATTCGAAGAAACGTGAAATTGACCCTGGTGGGTCTTGTCCTCGAGCATGGAGAAAAAAAAAAAAAAAACTTACTCGCACCGGATAATGTGCCGCCTGATACCGTGCAGCTTTTGTTTAAAACGTGGTTTTGTAGCATCGAGAGTTTGGAAGATATTTTAGTGCGGTTTGATTTAAATGCGACACCCTTTGTGTAAACGCACACATACGCGGATAAACATAACTCCATATTTATATTTTTACGTGTAAATATGTAGGTATGTGTGGGCGCGTGCGTGCGGTGCACGCACACTTAGACGTTCAGTCCGCCTTATATATATATATATATATATATATTTATATACAACGATATAATGCAATGTTCGAGTTTCACGACGACGTAACGTCCTGGCTTGCCGCTGTAAACCTGCGTTCCATTTTTCCTCTCATTCCTTTGCTTCGACGTTGAGACGGAAGAAAATGTCGTCCTTCGTATTTTTTTGTGAAACAATTATACTTCGCCGTTCTCTCTCTCTCTCTCTCTCTCTCTCTTTCTATCTCTCTCGTCAGTTTGTAATGAACCGTTGGGATCGTACGATAGAATAGTTTCTTTTTACAATGTGATATAAGGTATTTGATTTTCTGTCCTTTTTATGACGTTGAAGTTTGCATCTTTGAAATGCACCGAATTTTAATTCCTTCATTCTTCTTCTTATTCGGGACATGTTTTTTTTGCAACTTAAAATGGTAATTCTGTGATATAACTGTAGGTGATAAAATTTCCTGTGTTCCAACGTGCACCCTTGCGAATTTTATGTGACTGAAGTTTGCATCGTTTGGAAAGCAACGAAAATGATTATTTTTCAATTGCTCGAATTTCTCGTGGCTGATACTCGTTACGAAAATGCATCAATCATTTTTTAAATCGCTTATTTCGAGATCTATAATTTTTATCTGCAAGAAAATCATTTGTAAGATAAGTTGAACGAGGAAATAAAAAAAATGAAAAAATAATTTTCGTTGCATTCCAACGATGCAAACTTCGAGACCATCGAATTTTTACGTATTACCCTTCCTAATTAAACCCAAAAGTGCCGAGGACAGTAATTATAAATAAATACAATAATAAAAATAACGTAAAATTTTTTATTGTTACGTTATTTTTATTATTGTTACCAGCTTTGGCACGTTCGTTCATCAATTTATATATATAAATATATATTGTTGTATTTTTTTTCTCCTATTTGTAAGGTTGAAGTTTGCATCGTTGAAATGAAACGATCTTTTTATTGACTTTTTAACAATTTTATCTTTCTCATCGTCCAAAGCCTTTTTTTTGCAAATTAAGGTCGTAGATTTTTAATAAAAATACGTAAAAACGTTTGAATAATTTTCACAATCGACAAAAAATTAACTTTCGTTGTATTCCAACGATGCAAACTTCAGCGCCGTTTCTATTTCGTAATTATTTCTTTCGTCCCTTGATGATTTCAAAGGCACAATAAAATCAATCGATCAATCTTCCCTCTTTTTCTCTCGTTATCCTTGCCAGCCTAAAAAAGTGCGCATGGATAAAAAGTCGCTGCACGTCCGTGTCTGCGATGTGAATCAGAGACATGACACTGGGCACGCGGGAAACTTTGTATCCATTGGCTCATTGTGCGCTAACAGTCAACACACAGACACACACACACACACACACTCGTATATAGGAATATTGCGCGGAGATGAAAAGAAGAAAGAAAAAAAAGGAGACAAAACTTGTTCAACGCCGTCGTCATCTCTCGACAATTGGACGCACGTGTCCGCGAGAATTAGAATTCATTGTTCCAATTGCCAGAAAATAGCTGATAAACCCGCGGAAATCGAAGCGTAAGTTACGAGAGCGAATGTGGGAAAAATCGTTGCTTGACCAATCGCTAAAGATCACTGCGATTTCTCGAGCGTCGTATTTTGCGTGAGAATATTGTTAATGAGTATTATATTTTCTGAGTCACACGACGTTGAAGTTTGCACTTTTTTTTTTGCCTCTTTCAATTACACAATTTTCATTTGGTCGATATTTGCTGTGAAAATCACTGAAACGTTTTGACATATTATTATACGAGATTTCCGAGCTCAAATGGAAAGAAAAAAGTTTTGGATGATCAAAATAAATAAATAAAAAATGAAGAAAATAAATATTGGGTGAAATAAAAAGTTCTGAGCGTTTTCCGCTGGATGTCTTTAGTGAGTCATTTCTCACGATGTATACATGGCATCGGGTCATACTATACGGCGATTTAAAGGTGACGTTACGCTTAAAAAAAAGTTCTTTGACAGTTTTGTGTTTGGTGAAGCCAGTTGTGTGTTACAGCGTTCCAAAATGGAGGTAAAAAAAGAGAAAATTCGATACATTTTTCAGTACCACTGCGATCAAGGTGAAAAGGCGGAGCAGGCGGCCAAAAAAAATTGTGCTGCTTATGGATCCAATACAGTATCGAATGCAACAGCAAAGTGGTGGTTCCAACGATTCCGTTCTGGTAATATGGACGTCGAAGATGAGGCACGCTCTGGTAGGCCAATCGTCGAAAATGTCGATAAAATCATGGAAATCGTCGAGTCGGACCGGCATGTGAGCCACTTATTCCATTGCCCAGGAACTGAAGATTAGCCAGAAAACCGTTTGGAACAATTTGCGTAAGGCTGATCTCAAGAAGAAGCTCGATGCATGGGTGCCACACGAATTGACGCAAAAGAACCTTTTGGACCGAATTGATTCCTGCGATTCTTTGCTGAAACGTATCGAAATCGACCCATTTTTGAAGCAGATGGTGACTGGCGATGAAAAATGAGTCACATACGAGAACAACAGCCGAAAAAGATCGTGGTTCAATCGCGGTGAGCCGGTCCAAACGATCGCCAAGCCCGGATTAACGGCCAAAAAGGTTTTGCTGTGTGTTTGGTGGGATTGGAAGGGAATCATCCACTATGAGCTGCTCCCATCGGGCCAAACACTCAATTCGGACCTCTGCTGTCAACAACTGACCAGATTGAAGCAGGCGATCGATCAGAAGCGGCCAGAATTGGCCAATAGGAAGGGTGTTGTGTTCCATCAAGACAACGCCAGGCCGCACCCATCTTTAACAAAGCGCCAGAAGCTCCGAGAGCTTGGATGGGAGGTTCTATCGTACCCGCCGTATAGTCCAGACCTGGCACCAAACGATTAACACCTTTTCAAGCATTTGCAAAATTTTCTTGATGGTACAAAACTGGCCTCAAGAGAGGCTTGTGAAAATGAGCTGGTCAAGTTCTTTACCAATAGGGACGAGGACTTCTTCAATCACGGAATTATGAAGTTGCCTTCAAAATGGACAAACGTTATCGAACAAAACGGCGCATATTTGATTTAAATCGGATAATCCTAACTATGTTAATTTCATCGTCGAAATAAAGCGAAAAAATGCTCAGAACTTTTTACTTCATCTAATATTATTGCATTTCAACTATCCGAACTTCAAAATCGTAATTTTTACGTATTACCTCTCCCAATTGAACCCTTTCCAATCAATGATGTTAAAGTTTGCATCGTTGGAACGCAACGAAATATTTTTTTTTTCTTCTAATATTCCCAAATTTTCCTTTGACAAATTAGAGCTAAAAAAAAATCACGCGATGATTTCTCGGGCTCTATTTAGAAATTTACAAACCCAAATCTACGAAATATGATTTTCGATAAGAAAAATGAGGAATTATAAAAAATAAAAAAAATCGTTGCATTCCAACGATCAAAACTTCAAAAGCCCGTAGAAAAATTACGTCGAAGTTTGCAACGTTGGAATGGAACGAAATTTGTTTATCTACATTTCCTTCGGCAGATTAAAATCGCGTAAGTCGTGCGATCCTTTTGTAAAAATCTTAATTGGCGATAGTACCATTTAAAAAACTTTAATCCCAGAAAAAAATCTGCGTTTCAACCTTTAAAAACACTCCATAATAATGACTTAACCTAAAAAAAAATATGCTCTGTTCATGATTCGACCTCAACGATACGGCAATATTTATGTCCCAAGGCGAAGTAAAAACTGTACGACGTGACATATGAGTGTGTGAGATATAAATAAAATGTTCAAATAGAGATTTTCCAGAGCTTAACCCTTAGTGTGCACACCTTCACAGCGAATCATTTCGTGCACATGGGGTCAATTTGACCCCAGGCCATTTTTGACCTCGAATATCTCGATAACTATGCGCTTTTCGGAAAAAAAGGTTGAGTCACTTTTTGCAGTGAATCGATCAAACTTTAAGGCCGCGAAGTTAGATTTCCAAAAAAAAGCTTTTATAATTGTTCAAAAACGTGGTTAAAGTTAATGGTACGCAAAAAAGCGCTGCAGGTAAGAAAAAAATGTTGGGGTCAGGCTGACCCCGGATGCACACTAAGGGTTAATAATATTCAGGGCAAACAAAATCATCAAGCTCTACGTCAATCATTTCTGTAGATGCTTCGTTTTTCCTTTAAAAAAAAACCGTAACCTTTTGCGGGAAAACTTTGTACGAACATTTGTGAGGTTATGTTGAGCTTGTACATTCGCTTTACCTGCAAACTACCCATAAATATATGCCACATTTGTCACTTAACCTACAAAATTGGGCTTATTTGTGTCCTAACCTTCAAAATAAATGTGTTATAACGTCGGAAAAATGCCACAGTTGTGACTGAACCTTAAAAATCCGCCATGTTTACTTATTGACCTCAAAAATACATCATACTTTTCTACCTAAAAAAATCGTTCACTTCTCGACCTCAAAAACACGATATATTTACTTCTTAAGCGCGATAAATGTGCCATGTTTGCTTCTTGACAAAAAAAAAAGTCATGTTTACTTCTTAATCTCAAAAAAAAAAAATGCATCACATTTCCACATTAGTTCAAACTGTGCCATATTTACGGGCGAACCAAAGAAATTCGCCGTAATTATACGGCTTAACCTTGTACTATATTTGATTCACTAGCCCCTAAAGACTGCGCCTTTATGTTCGAACATGAAAAATAAATCAAATTTACCTTCTAACCTAAAAAAAATATCATAACCTGCATTAAGCTAAAAACGCGTCGTAGTGACGCAAGCAAATTTACGAATACATCGCGTTTACGCTTTAACCTCAAAAAGCCGTGATATTTACGCGTGTGCGAACCTCGAGGATATAAAAGTATATACGCACGAGGAATGCAAAAGAGATCATGTTTGCGTACGTGTATGCCTCGAATATCAAAACAATAATTGCACAATGGCCGAAAACATTAGTTTGTGTACAATGTCGCATTGATGCACGCGCGCATGAGTGAAACTCGACGAGAAACGGCTGCTCTCTCTCTCTCTCTCTGGCCCGCTCGCTCGCTCTCGAGAACACAAACACGGCACGAGCTCGGAGAAAACAAACGGGAACTCCCCCTCGCGGCCGAGAAACTTCAGCGAGCTCGGAAATACCACCACCGCTCTGTCGGACGTCCTTAATATTTCGTCACTGTGCGTGGAGAATACATCACAGAAAATACCAAATGTCACCTAATTCATCGAATTGTTAAAAGACTTTGTGGTTGAGAGAGCCTGAGAAGCAACACCCAGAGTTTTTTGTCTTTGCCCCTGTTCCACATTGCCGCCATTTCCCGCAACGTTTAAAAAACCCGATCTCGTGTAAACTTAGACAAAGATCCACAATTTTGAGCTTCCGAATCACCAAGCTCGAAGAAAAAAACATTTTGATAAATATGTCCCCCGCGTACTGGATTCGAACCACGGACCTTCGGAACGTCAGTCGAGTGCTTAACCCCCTGCGCTACATCGCTCTACCGAAATTCACGTCGTTACTAGCGTATTCAAGTAGCATCATTCGGCACTAATTCACCGACGTAACTTCTAAAAATGCATTGAACGCGGAATTTATTGATTTAATTATAATATGTACGTCAAAACAAACATTTTTTCTCCCCGTATTTGAGGTTATCATAACTCCTTTCGAATCTCGAAAAGCAAAAGAATCATTGTGGGTTATCTTTAAAAATTACCGGCGTAACGATTGTACGTCGAGAATGTTTGGGGCCATTTTAAGGTTATGTCAATAACGCGTCAAATCTCCATTTTCCCCTACTTTCTACCCCTTAAATTTCAAACTTCCCCCTCCGAGCGTCATTTCTCGTAAAGCTTACGAAACGACTCAGTCTATTCAGCCTCCGCTCCCTCCCCTTCGCGTATTTTCACTCTTCACCGTGTATACCAAACGTAGCGTAAAGCATCGAGCGCCATTTTTTGCATTTCGGTAATTCCCGAAACGGACAAAATTCTCTCTCCTGTCTCTCGCGAGCGTTACAAAGCCAAGAGAAAAAGACACAAACGAGGCACGAAAATCCATCGCGGTGTGTGTACATTTCGTTATAACCGCGCGATCTCATCGCCGGGAAACGGCCAATGGGAGGAAAAGAAGACGGGTGGCGGAACAAGAGATAGAGAGAGGGAGGGGGGGGACGAAGTCGACGTCAGGAGAAGCGTAAGAGGGAGGAAGAGTACGCAGTGTAATCGAGCCCGTTCGCAGAGGATAAAATTCTCATGCTTGTAAGGCGAAAATACCGAAAATGCATGTCGTCGCAGGTCGAATGAGGAAGATTTAAAAAAAACTCACCAGCGCGAAGAAATTCGTGTGGCAGTCCTCCAAGCTGGCGCCGTTCGTCTGATGGGACGGGTGCGTCATGGCTTATTATCCATCGTCGTTTATTCCGCTACTCGCACAATTCCGCGTACACACAACTTCGTTTTTCTACCTATTTCTCTCTCTCTGTATCGCGCGCCTCTCCCCTCTACCGCCGCTCCATTTGTTTTTATAAACAACGAAATTTACCGAGATCGTCACATCTGTTGGCGTTGTTATGATTATTATTTACGAATCATCACTCGTGTCACTTGCCAAAAAGGAGAGAGCGAAGAGGCGGGAGGGGGGAAATAATATTCACGAGTAACGATCTATCCGTCTCTCTCCCTCTTGAGCGACGTAGGCATGGGAGTAGTGCACACACACACACACACGCGCGCACGCACAGGTTGCTAACTTTACGATCCTCTGTTTATTAAACGCCCTCGTGCCGTTCAACGCTTTTTTCCTTTTTTTTCTCACCTTTTCTTCTTATTCACTTATTTTCCATGCTCCCCCCCTCGCGCAAATTTGTGTGAGGATTATTGCACCGAACGCTATCGTTCGACGTACACGGCAGCGAGCGAGAGAGACAGACAGAGGAGAGGGGGGGAAGAGGTTCGGCGTTAAGATCCGGCGGCCAATCTCACGGAAAACACTTTTGTTTGCGATTCTTCCGGTTCTTTTTTTTTTCTCGTTCTCGCTCTCAGATCGAAGAAAACATTTTATAGAGGGTTTTTCAACCTCTCAATGGCGACTTGTAAAATGGCGGACGCACGGGCGCGCAGGCACACACCACCAACGGCCGACAGCAGAGCGGCGACGACGGCGGCGGCAGCGGCGAGGGGGAGGAGAAATACGTCGGTGGGATACTTGCACTAGCGCGCACTCAGGCACACACGAGCGAGGAAAAAATTGCGCACACCACTTGACCGCGAAGGCACACGGACGGAGGCGCGCGCGCGCCCCCCGAGAGGCAAGCTAACGAAGCTTTCGAGATGGGAAGGAGGGAGGGGGTGAGAGAGCGCGGCAGTCGAGCGCGGAACACCGTACTAGCACCGCCAAGCGGCGCGATCCGGCGATATCGCCGCACCAACAGTATCGACAAGATGGCGGCCCTCATCAGGCATGGCTCAAAACTCCAATGTCTTTGGTCGAACGGAGCATCGTTCTTGATACCAAAAAATTTGGCAAGTCAGACACTCACTTTACTCTTCGACTTAACTCTATCGCAATGTATTTGTGAGCGACATTTCGTTTTCTTTTTTTTTCTCCTCGTCAGTCTCGGCTTTTCAATTTTCTACTTTTACATTCCCTCCCTCCCTCTCTCTCTCTCTCTCTCTCTTGCACGGGACTCGGTGTTATTTCTCTCTCTCTCTTTCCCTCGACAGACGGAGCTCTCGGTGCGAACGTTAAAAATAAAAACCCGGCGAACGAACGTTCTCGTTAGGAAATTCGAATGGGATGGCAAGTCACTCGCTGCACGAGGGTAAGATTTTCCACTTTCTTTTTTCGTTGTATCCTCCACGATATTCTTCTTCTTTTTTTTTTCGTACCGTACAAGCACTTCCTTTCACTAAAGACACCGCGAGCGCGCTTGTTCAATGAAACAAAGGGTGAAGCGCGTTGTTTCACAACCAACTGGCGTATCGTCCGCAGTGATTTTTATTTGTTTGCGGTTGAACAACTTCGCGTCGCGGGGAGGGAAAAGTTTCGCGAACGCGGAAACGACGCGTCAGCGGCAAGCTCGCAGAGAACACTGCGGCCATATTGCCGTTAGTTTTCTCTCCTCCCTCTCCCCTCTCCGACCGTCGTCGTCGTCGCCGCCGCCGCGTTCGGTCTCCGCCGCTCAGACTGCTCCCCTCCCGCCCCCCCCGCGCCTGCACGGGTTGTATCCCACCGACGCGCCCTGCGCCCCTCTGGCGGCGGGGTTTGACAGCTCAGGCCCGTACCGATAGCACGCTGTGCCACTCGCACCACGAAATTTTAACTCGTCCAAATTTTGCCCCCCCCCTTTTTTTTTACTCCTTCCACACTTTGGCGGTCTTGACGCTTCTCGTCATTGTAACTCAAGGTCAAAGTGTTCGAAAATAATTTTCAAATAGAATTCAACGGTCGATTGAATTTTTTCGACGTCAGCTATTAAGACATCTATTTTTCATTAATTTTTTTCTGGGAAATATTTGGGAATAATAATAATTATTTAATAATAATAATAATGAGAGAGAGCGAAAATTTAAGGACTCTCGAGCTTTGTGCGTACATATAAGACGTCACAATGAAAAGCGCTGCGCATACACACCTTCCGCGGTGTGTGTTGCACCGCCTTTCCAAAGATCGATCTCGCGCCGCTAAACGCCGATATTACCAGCGCGCTCCACATTCGTCACGAACCAAATGAATATTTATTCCAGTCTGCCAACGCATTAGCGGCGCGGGACCTTGATCGTCTTACCACGCTGAACTTCTCAGCAGAAAAAAAAAAAAGAATCTCGAGCTCTCCTGCCTCGAACCCTAAATACGATTTGTAGCGACTATTTTCCATCAATTACGTTACATCAAGGATATCGAACACTGATTCCCCCATTGCCGCGTGCCGTATGGAAATTTTCATACATTGATTGTCGCAAAGCGACGTATTTACGCAACACGAACAAATGAACGATGTTCATATTCATTAATCGCGATAACCGCACTCGCAATTGTGACACGCGCATACACTCGCACTTCGTGCGCGTAGAAGAGACAAAAAAAAACGGGATGTATAGTTTCTCCGGCCTTGTATTTACTGCGGAAGTTTTCTTGGCACTTCGAGGCCAACGGAATCGTCGAAAAATCGATCCTAACCTCAAATTCTTTGCGTTAAGCGTTCACGAGCCCCGCCGGCTACTTTTGGTGAGTGCATTTTTTTTTTCGTCGATCTTTTGAAAGTGGATCTTTTGCGGATGGCACGGCGTGAGTCCAAGAGGATGGCATTTCCGGGGGTCTGAACGACTCGCCGTACGTTCCTGATGACGATCCTTCGGGGAAAATATACCGAGAGGGCAGCACCGTACAGGTAGCTGCTCCGTACTCGGACATCGATCTCTCGGCAGACGATTTCTTCCCTTTCACTCACTGCCCCCTTCCCCACCTTCTTGCTGTACTCGCGGTACTATCGTCTCTTTTCGTGCGTAAATGAAGCGCCGCGCGGCAAAAGTACGAAAAGTATGGCGCGATGATTCGTCGAATTGTGAACGAGGCAACTATATGCACGACGTGAGGAAAAAAAAATATCGATCCGCAAGGTCCAATAGCAATGGAATCTACGGCTTTTTTAAATCTCTAGGATCTCGATCTTTCGAATCTTTTAGGCTGGAGCATCGAGCTTAGAGAATTATTGGCCCAATGACAAATCTCGCGCGTCTAAGCGCAAAATTTATCGACCTACGGAATATTTGCTTAATTGAGCGGTGGAGAATTCCGCGATCGTGAGATCACAGACCTAACCTAGAAATGTAGTTTGGAATCACAGTCGCAACGGAATCAAATCAGCAATGAAAAATGAGGAAAAAAATCGTTTCCCTTCGTCTTGAGGGCAAAACTGAATAGCGATTAGGCTTCGATCGGGGAAATTAGGCAGCTGGGAATAAGTCCATTTTAATGAAGTTGTTTTAAGAAGAAATATTTGTTTTACCATTTTTAATCTTAGGGTGATATTTATAATTTTAACTATTGATGTATTTTTTTTTTTTTTTACGAAATCATCAAATATGGCGGCATTATGGTAAGATCTTTCGGGAAGGAAGTAAGTTGTAAAACGACGTAAGCTCTTTCTGGCGTATTGATCGAAGACCAAACGGTGGAATTTTTGTTAACATTTATGCAGCGTGAACGAAAGAAAAGTTTTTAAAAATTAAATTAAATTAAAGAAATGGCACGCTTTTAAAAAAAATTGTTTGAATTTTACATACAACTTTTGTGTTATTCGGCAATAAAAGAAATCGTTTTTAAAATGTTTTTTCGCAACCTGTGAGTTGCGAAAAAAGTACAAAGTAATATTGTTGTTGAAATGTGTGTAAAATTTCAACAGGTTCGATGCATTGTTTTTTTATTTCTTGATCACGTCAATTTCGAGAACACTGTTTTGAGAAAAACTCGTTTGAAGTTTCGATAAAGGAAAATCAATGATTGAAGTATCAATGACACCAACTAGGCTGCAATGCCACAGCGATACAATTGTTCATACAATTTTGTTTTATAACTTTTCGATCATATTCTTAAGGTGTTGTACTAGTGTTTTATGAAGATAAAAAAAACATAATTAAACTTTTTTTAAGGTTTTAAAAGTATTGCCCCTTAATTGAATTTTTATTGATGACAAAAAACAATTGATGATAATTTCGAGACGTGGACCTTTTGTGCTCTTTTCTTAAGTCTACCATCCTCTCCGACGATGCGTAAATTCTTAAGGTGTTATATTAATATTTGATGAAAAAATGACAATTTCACGTTTTTCTTCGTTTTAAAGGTATTTTGAAACCTTCCCTCTTTAATTTTTTTCTAATTAGAGACCGAAAGTAATTCATGATGATGCATCATAAAATGTTGACCTTTTCATTCGTGCTCTTTCGTTTTTGCATCAAAATGATTTCCCCGAATAGTAACCACGCGCATACTAAATAATATGAAAATCTAAAATCTGAAAATCTAAAATCTGAAAATCTAAAATCTGAAAATCTAAAATCTGAAAATCTAAAATCTGAAAATCTGAAAATCTGAAAATCTGAAAATCTGAAAATCTAAAATCTGAAAATCTAAAATCTGAAAATCTAAAATCTGAAAATCTGAAAATCTAAAATCTGAAAATCTAAAATCTAAAATCTAAAATCTAAAATCTGAAAATCTAAAATCTGAAAATCTAAAACCTGAAAATCTAAAATCTGAAAACCTAAAATCTGAAAATCTAAAATCTGAAAATCTGGAAATCTAAAATCTGGAAATCTAAAATCTAAAATCTAAAATCTTAAAATCTGTAAATCTAAAAATCCAGAAATCTGAAATCTAGCAATTGAAATTTTTTAAACCTTAATAAATATGACATGGTAAGTTTACGTCGTTCATGTGACTCGACCAGTCGTTATTTCTCTTGGAATAATTGCTCTTAGAAGAATTAACGTTGCATGCAGTGGAATACTGTATGCCATGATAATATGAACTTACGACGGCATCGAATCGATTACGATTTAAATAAACACGTGTGCTAATATCGAGGGATTTATATTTTCTTGTTTTTTTTTTTCAAGCTTTTTGCGACCAACCAAATCTTACGAGCCGCCGTGCGATGCGGCCGAAAGATTGGACAAGGTATGCGAAGAGATGAAATTGTCCGAGGACGATTCAACGAGACTCGATGATCCTTGCCAGCGTTTTCACATCTTTGACGCGCTTGGAAAGGAATTCAATTATTTTCTGCCAAATTCCATTCTTCATGACATTGAAACTGTTGGTGAGTCGGAAAAATGCAACGATCCAATTAAATTATCGTAACACCGCACATATACGAACACACCGGAGCAATGATATTTTTTTTCCGTATCATTGTTTTTTTTATATTCTTGGTAAATTTACTTTGTTTGCTCGTGTTTCCAGGTGATTTGAGGAAGTTTTACGTTACGCCGATCGACGCCGTCATTCCTTTCGACGCCATGAAAAAGGCAGATTTGCCAAAGAACCTTCATATTCTGTACAACTATCACAGATTCCATCCTGGTGAGGGATTTTCATTTATTAATTACTTTTCAATTATTTATTATTGGTGTTAGTGATGCTTCGGAGATTACGGGTCTCTAAAACATTAAAAACTAATATTTTCACGACGCAAGTTTTAAAACTTTAGCCAATCGAGTTACTCATTTTTCAAACATGTCATGACAAAATGGTGGAAGTGGAATAACTTTTTTTAATTAAGGAATCTGCATAAGCTTGGGGCCCGAAAAAAAGGTCGAATTTCGATATTTTTTTTCCTGATGGGAATATTGGGATGACGAGGTCGAGTTTTTACACGTAATTGATGAGTAGTCTTGTCGAGTTTCAGTTTTCTTTTATGGAATTTTTTTACGAAACAATGCGGTTATTGTCATGTAAACGAAGCGTCGCCATCGCTGCAGGTTCAATCGGTGTAGACAGTTCTGGAAACCAGACTAATCTGAAATGAAAAATAAAATATACCCTTAATATAATAATAAAACTTTCGTATGACCTGATACTTTTGTGAAATTTTGAAAATTAAGCAAATTAAAAGCTGTAGAAAAGAAAGTTCGACTTTCGAAAAAAAAAAAACACTTTAGTAGTTTGTTATTAACAATTGGATAAACATATGAAAAAATCATACGGTCATACGATAGAAAATCTTATAAAGTATGCTCTGTCCAAATTTGAACTGAATCGGACGAATAGATTTTGAGATACGATTTATACGGTTTCATAAAACATAGATTCGAAAAAAAACGCTGAAGCAAAGAGAGTAAATCGCGATGGGGCGATCTGACCCTTAACAAAAAAAACGTCATAAATCGGTCAATTTTTTAAATTTTCATCCAATCTTCGCTGCAAATTGAAGTTAAGGCTGTAAAACTATGCAATGAAAAATCGTATTTCCGAAATTTCAAGCTCATGCAGACATCTCATAAAAAACAAATGCAGTCAATCAATCAATCAAATCGAGTTTTATTTGCATAACTTGCTTTACAAGTTTTTTTACAAAATGTTGACAAGTTTTTTTTTTTACAAATTTTTCTTACAATTACCTTAAATCTATATTCTACCCCGCATACTCCTTGCCTTCACACTATCTCACCCTTTCTCTCTTTTTCTTATTTTACTTCTCACCTCCATCGCTTTGTTCTCCCTTTTCCTCCTTGCACATTTTTTTGCATATTTCCTCTAACTCTCTAAAATACTGACATATATCCCTATATTTATCTTTCCACTCAACATGCTTATAATTTCTCCCTTTATCGCCACCTTATTCACTCCTTGCACCGACTCCTCTGCTTTCTTTCTTGCTTTCTCCGTTACGAGTTTCCATCCTTTTTCGCATATTAGCAGATGCTCCAATGTCTCGTTGTCTTTTTTACAAATTCTACATCTCCAGTCCTTTTCCCCTTTCTTTCCCGCCCTCCATATATTTCCGCATCTTAATCTCGCCCACATTTCTTCATCCCTACACTTCACTCCCTCTTCCGACCAATACTTCCATGCCCTTTCTTCATTTTCCACAATATGTTTGTATTTGTCATTATACGATGATTCTCTTATTCTTTCCGCTTCCTCCTCTAAAATTTTCTTTTTTAGGCTTTCTAATCCTTTTTTTTTATCTTTTCATGTATTCTATCCACTTCTCTTCTTTCTCTTATCATTGTTATTATGTCTTCTATCCCCATATCCTTTAAAACTTTCGTTAAATTCTTTCCTCACTTTGACGGAATTCCGTTAACAATTGTCCTCATCTTCTCCATCAAACAGATTTTTGGCCATCTCGATTCCTCCATCCCTCAGCACCTCTCTTATGTACCTTAACGCTCTTTCTCATATCAAATAGGCCATAGTTGGCACTCTCAGCTCCCTTCTCCAAATATAGTTTGGTGTTGTTTTATTTACTCCTAACGCCATTTTACAGTATCCGCTCTGTATTCTTTCAAACACGCTAATTTCCCCTATTCCCCAAATCTCTACTGCATACATTGCTCCTGCTTTTACTATCGTTTCTAACAAATAGAGTCTTTCCTCTATCATATCTCTTCCCGCTGTGTTTCATGTAACCCCCATACCATATAACAAATGCAGTCTTTTTACTTTTATTTCTTGCGAAAAATATTTTTCTTCAGTGAGTAGTTTTAATTTAATATTCCTTTTCGCTTTTTCTCGGATTCTCGATTATACAAGTACAAGGAACGATGATCGAGATTCGCATGAGAATAATAAAAATAATTCATGAACAAATGTTTTCTTTTGCTTTATCGCAGACGAGGATACGAAATTCGGCGGAAAAACGGCGTTCCCGAAGAGTTCGACCCTCGTGACTGGTCTGAAGTACAAGAAAAAATATCCGGGTCACGATCAGAGGCAAACTTATCCATTCGGCAAATTATAGATCATTAGCTGATATTCATTTCCAATTGAAAAACGTGAAGAGATCACAAAAATACAGTGATGGAAATCAAACTTGACAACAGTAATAAAAAAAAAAAAAAAACAAATCATGTTCCACATTTCCTTTGAGAAATTGAAGTACTTCAAGACCCGTTCTTATTTTTTTATGTTTATTTTGTACGCCCATACTAAATTGCAGAAGTACATCTTTACGAGAAATCGATTCTAGAGAGTTAAAAAATTTCAGTTTTTGTTTACTTACATAAATGTACGCAATAATGAAAGTAAGTAAAGAAAAAACAAGAAACAAAAGCTCGAAAGTAGAACTCTTTTTTCATTAACGAAAAATCATTCCCTACAAGAATAGTTATTTTTTTTTTAATTGCAACAATTCGATAATTAAACTAACACGAACAAATCACAGGAATTCCCTAGAATTCATATCGATTTTAATTCACGATCGACAGATTGCAAAAAAAAAAAAATCATGTTCAATGATTAAAATTCGCGTTGCACCATTCAAACGTGAAATTCGCATCGTCGGCAGCCGAAATTTTGGCAAGTGCATGGATATTTTTGTTCCGCGAGTGAAGTTATTTACACACACACACACACGCGACATTTAATTTCGATATCGATCCATCGCACCCGTGGCAACGAAAATTACGGTGCGAGGAGACGCCTGGTAGAAAATCCTTCGTGGTGCCTTCGATCTCTATTCTAACCCCCCTCCTCTTTCTCCTCCTCCTTGTTGGCTCTCCCCTTTGCCATTCTTCCAAAAAATAACAATTCAACATCCAATAGGCGAATGCCCTCGTTTAACAGTCTCATTGCGATACTTTCGTCGCATTGGGTTGCAACGGACAATTCATTTTTTACTGTTCCGCACACCCTTGCTGGATAGTCATGCCAAGAGTATCGAGCAATACAGGACTTATAGCTGCACGCGTCAGACCCGTTTTCAAGCCAGAACCAAAGGTAACAGACGGAATAGAAAAAAGTCATACTACTTTTTGAGAAAACGGATATTATTTTTGTTAAATATATTTTATTTTCTATTTTCTATCTCGGGCCTTTCGATGATTTTCATTTTATTTCGTTATTGTTTAAATTCTCCTTTTCATTTACATTTCCTTAACTCAATCTTATTTATTGAGAATTAAATTTCGAACATTATTTCGCTAGAAATTAATACTTTCCTTTTGCATAGAATTCTGATTTTCTTAATACTATATATGTATGTAGTATTAAGAAAACAAAACTTTCGTCTCGTTATATTTATAATAATAATAGCAGTAAAAAAAACATAAGTATAGTTTGCATAATAATAATAATAAACATCCTCTACTTCGATTAGTATTAAAAATATAATAATGATTATTACATGGATATCGTTTCCATCATAACAATAAATATAAGACTTATTTTTTCATATCATACAAGTGTTATTTTTGGTGTATTAATACATAAAATATTTCTTTTTCGTAAATAGTCGTTGATCTGCTTTTCGATTTTTACACAATGTTCCCATTGAAAAGTACTTAAATTACTTTCACCAACTATTTGCAAATAGTTATTGTATAAATTTATAGTAGTAGTAGTGCCTTTATTCCATGTACTATACCCACGCGGGTTTTTGCATTTCTCTCTTTCTTCGCCTCTTCCCTCATCGCTAGTTGTTTATTACATTAAAATTGCATACATATATTCCGCTAGTAGTCTTGAGAATTCTTAATATTTAACCTTTACAATATTTTTCTTAATAATTGTACAAATCTATAAATTATTGTTATTTTGATCTAGCAATTGCTAGGGAGGGCAAGTTAATCATTACGTTTCTTTATGTTGGCTCTGTTTCGTCGGAAAAAAATTCCATCAATTATTATTTCAATCTTAAAATTCGACGAAATTCGTTATTGCTTTTTTTGCTGCTTTTTTCATTCTCCGTTGCAGAAAATCGAATTGGTCGGATCGAGCATACCAGCTCCATTCACTCTTCGCCCATTCGCCGGTCTCTTCAATCCGTATCCTTATGGATGCTCGGTTTTGTGCAATCATCCGGCCGACGGTGAGGCAAAGGAATTCGTACGGAGGGCCAAAGAGTCATGGGTAATTATTTTGAAATTTTGTTTCTAAGATTTTCTTCCTCGAACTGACTTTTATTCATTTTATGTTACAATTGAAAAGATACTGGACATTTTTCTGAATATAGTGTTATTAAATTGACTTAAACAAAGAATTAAAGACAGGCGGCTAAAAATGAATTGTCATTCAAAAATTCTCATGCCGTATACAAATTTCGGAAAAAAAACCTATTTTCATTCTAACCGTTTCACATATGTAAATGTTTATATCTATGCTTAGTATCAAAAAAATTAAATGTCATTTAAAACTTACTGAAAATTCAACTTCAATTAAGTTAAATTGACTTATAGACAATTAATAATGATACCAATGTAAAGAATGCAATTTTGTGTCCTGGAGTAAGCGCGAAAAAAAAATGTTTACTCTGAAATTTGTCGTCGATTTGAAAACAAAAATTGAGTATTTTGTTCCCTGTTTTTTTATTTTTTAAATAAATTAATTGTGTGGAATTAATAAATATAACAGGCCACAGAGGGAAAAGCTCTTTTGTTACCGGCCGAGATGGAAATGATTCGGGCGACGCTTCTTGCCGGTGGCGTTGGCTCGGACGCGACCGGAGGACTGGCCAAGGCGATGAATGCCGGTAACGCGGAGCAACAGGGCACGACTACCACAGTGCCCGAAGAATTGTTTCGCAAATATACGGAGACGGATTCGAGACCCTTGACACCGACGCCGACCCTCGCCAGTGGGCCACTAACGAATCATCGTCACAGCAACGACGAGCAACCGACGACCTGCAATCCTCGCGAGCGTACCACTCTGATTCTCGACTTGCGAACGAATTCGCAAGAACAAGTTATTATTTTTCCATTTGTTTTGAAGTTCGATCGCACTTTCGCTCATTTTTTTTATAAACGTTGTCAAGAGCGAAAAATTCAATTTCTTTGTCTTTTTTTTTTTTATTTTTCATCTCAGCAAATGAAGTAAATTCTTTAGGGAAATTTTATTTTCCACCTATCCGAAAAAATTCTATTTGCGATTTGGTTAATCTTTCTCGTTCTACGTTGGTAATGAAATTCTCTGGGGACATTTAATTTACCAATGATAATACACTTGAAGCTCATGGAGAAAATAAAAGATCAGCAAGAAAGGTTAAGCATTTTTTTATAATGGGAAAAAGCAAGTTTTAATATTTTGTTGCCGTTTTTTTATTCTTTTTTTTTTTTAGTACAACACGACACTCAGTTGGTCGTAACTATTTTCTCTCTTCTCTCTTATCGTTCGATCAAAACTTATTTTCTCTCTTTCTCTCTTATCGTTCGATCAAAATGTCGTTTATTTCAATTTCTTTGCTTGTCTCATTTCAGTAGCAAATCAAATTCTCTGGGAACATTTAATTTTCCACCCACGCGAAACAACTTCTGTTTGCAATTTTGTTAATCATCCTTCTTTAACATGAGTAATAAATCAACCTTTCCGAAAACATTTAATTTTCCAGGACTAAGAGACTTGATTACATGACAAAACGGAATTAAGTTCAGAAAAAAAGATCGAGTATTTGCTTATGAACCAACGAGAATGGAAATATTTAATTGTTGATTGTTTTTTTTTCCAGGACAACGAAACACTCAGTTGGCACACGCTGACTTTGGAACGTCAGCCGACACCGCGAAAGAGCGAAATTTCGAAACCGAGCGCTCAACAACAGACGCGAATCGTCGCACCTCCGCCACCTTCACCTGCCCTCCCAATGCCAACGATACTGAGCGATCAGGTAAAAATTGTTTATTTCGTCTACACTAGAAATAACCGATTCTTTTTCTCTATTTTTGCGTCCGCCTGCGGTATAAGCTTTTCGAATTATTACATTTTTTGAACTCCTTTTTTTCGCTTGGAAGCATTATTATTTTTCTCTCAATTGAGAGAATTCCTTCCTTCCAGGGATCTTCCAGAAACGACGAACCGGAAGATAACAGCGAGAGTGGTGCCGAATTATCAATGCGGAGACGCGGGAAGCGCTTGAAGAAACGGAAATGCCGCAGAGGCTCGTCCTACGGTCAACAAACCGAAGTTCGAGATCCACCGGAACCACCCGAGACTCAAGTCTCTCAAGTCGACGACACGAGCCGAAGGAATTCGTCAGTTTTCCACAAATTTTATTGCCCACTCGTACAGAGCTTTGTCCTTTTTTCGTGCTGTCTTCGAGTTTTTCGATGAAAAAAAAAACGATTTTTTTATGAGAAATCTTTTCAAACAGAAAAAATTTCTGTTTGAAAAATGGTCATTTTCCGAAATGAATTAAAGCATTTTAAAATCTAATCAAATCCACACGAATTTAACGTAGTAACTGGATTAAGGGGGCACAGACCGAGTAGACGGCGGAAAAAATAAGTGAAGTTTGGGAATTATTGTTTCAAAATCTATTTATCCGATTTCATCCAAGTTTGTTTTATTCGAAAGGATAAATATTGCGGTACACTGACACAATTGTTTATAAATATATATTGACTAGGAGCGCTTGTATAGTGGCCGGCGTAAAACATGTTCCTCGCTGGCGGTCCCCATGATTGCATGAAGTCGATTGATCTTAAACAAAAATTTCGAAAAGAATCTTAAAATTTAATGCATAAAGCACTTCGCATCGTACCGATTTTTTTTACTCTATTATTTTATTTTTTATCAAGCCGGAAAGGTCGGAAATTTATGTTGAAAAATGAATGTAAATTTCAATCGGGCGCCATTTTGTGAAAACAATTTTTTTTTAATCCTCCGATGCGAAGGGCTTTATACATAAAATTTTAAGAATCTTTCGAAATTTTTGTTTCAGATCAATCGACTGCATGCTATCATGGAGGCCGTAGACCGTGTCAGCAACGGATATGTTTTACGTCGGCCACAATAATAGCGCTTCCAATCAATTTATATTTATTTAAAAAAATGTCAATATACCTCAATATTTATACTTTCGAATAAAACAAATTTGGATGAAATCGGACAAATAGTTTTTGAGATGATAATTCCCAAATATCACCTATTTTTTCCACCGTCGACTCGGATGTGTCCCCTTAAAGATGTTTAAAAAAATCCGCTGATTTTCTTCCAGTTCCTCTTGGAAGCTCAAAAATTTGATCCGAGTCAATTTAGCGCGATAGATGGAATTTTTTCGAAACTACATTTGAAAATTCATTTCTATTTTCGATTATTCTATGTTATATTTTTTGTTAATTTCGTTTGTCGAAGCTCGAACAGTCAGGTCGTTTTTCAGAATCTTACCAACGAGTGCGGACATGCCCGAGACAAAAAGCCCACCGTCGGAAAAACCGAAGCTTCAAGTCCAGGAACGCGTAGTGCCATCGAGTTTCATAAGCTCGGAGATCCTCAAACATCTCAGCAGAGAATTGCACAGGGAAACGATCGAAGAAGAGTTTTCATTGAGAGTGGGTTGCGTTACGTATTTAATCAGGATTAAAAAATTCTCGCATACTTTTGGCTCAACTACCATTCAAAAGAATTACTCTGGAGCATAAAAATAAATAAAAAAAAGCCTACCACTACTCACCGAATGGTAAAAATCGACTATCAACAGGAAAAAAAAAGCTGAAATTTCATAAATACGTGAACAGGTGAATTTCAATGTGATAAAATGCAAATTTTCTGAAAGTTTTTTGCCATTAGCAAGTGGGAAGTTTTTAAACATTAGAATTTTCTCCGAGGTCGCGGCATAATATGAAAAAATAACTATATCAACTAAATGTATCGCCGTTCATTTGAAACTCAAATGCAGAGAAAAATCGCTCTCGAAGAGGCTTGGCGAGTCAGAGGCGATTTCAATCACTCGATTAATCGTGGACCTCGTCAAGTAATCAACGTTCAGGCACCTTCGCAAAATATTCCCAGAGTTTTTTCGCGGCAAAGCGCGAGGTTCGAGATTCTCGATAGTGCAAGTCTGGCAGGTAAAAATTTCCGATCAGTATCCTTGCGAGGAGGGTCGCCTCTTTTTATCGATGAATATTAAATTATACTTTTTTTTTCTTCTGATATGAATAAGTCTAATAAAACTTCAGCTTCGAAGTTTTTATAAGTTCGGCTACAGTCTTCTCGAGAAGAAGAAAAAAAAAACGAATAAAATTTATGCAATCAAGCACACTTTCTCATAGAAAATTATAAATTTCGCGATTCTTCATACAAAGGCGTTCAATTTCCAAGATTCGAATACTTTTCTGTCTCGAAAACAATATTAAATTTATTTCAACTCATAAAAGTTAAATTTAATTAACAAAAGTACAAAAATTACATTAAATTCATTGTAACTTCGAAATTCAAATTTTATTGGACATATGAAAAAAAAGGAAACAAAATCAGCATTTTTTATCGCTCGTCAATAAAACGTGCGATCCTCCCTAATTAAAACTGTTGTCGTTTCCTTTTCGTGCAGCCCTAATGGCGAATGAATTTTTTTTCTCTCTCGCCAGAACTCAAGCCATTGGATTATCTCGGACGACACGTTTTCCTAACGTCCGGGAGAAAATTGATATACGGTCGCGCGTTCAATCGTTATTGTGAGGAGAGCATGGACGGATCGAGATTCATTCAAGCGAGTGACGTGAAAGATGGACTATCCGAGATTCTCGGCAGGCCGATCAACGACCAAGAGAAGCAACGTGTATTCTTGATGATTGGACCAATCGATGAGCCCTTGAATTTTCGTGTCTGGTGCGGTTTGTGCGCTGCCGTCGAGAGACTGATCGCACCACTTCCATCGAGGGACATCGATCCATCGGAATGGCTCGAGAGGGCGGACTTCGAGGCTCTCGAGAGAAGAATCGGCAGCATCGAAATCGATCCGACGTTGATTGGCCTGTTGAGAGAAATTCGCGATCGCTGAATTATATACATATTCGTATGCATTATAATACAACTAAATGAAAAGATATGTAAGAACCGTAAATAAATAACAATATACTCGTAATTTATTTATATTAATTAATATAAATGTATTGATGTATGCGTATACTGATTTATAAAAACATGGACAAACTGGTGGATGGGCGGTCGAGGTTCGGATCCGGCGGACCTTTGTGTTAAGCAGTATTTTGCATTACCGATACTCGGAGGGGTGACCGCTTAGTACGGGTTTTCCACAATTTCTCCGTACCCATGGCAAATGCGGTATAGTGTAGCTTAAGGAGTTTCGATATTCTTTCTTGGCTGCAAGAGTGGGGATGAAGATACAATGAGTTTTCGGCAAGTTGCCAACTTCTTGCGAATAAAAATTCGTGTAAAAATAAACTATTATTGGGCAATTTCCAACTCTTAATATTGTTGAAAAATATCTCTAAGCCGGAAAATGATATTAATAGTTATCATTTTTGCAATTAAATATAAAAATGTTGCAGTTTTATTCAAGAAATAATAATCGATATACTTTTGGCAGCAGCGACCGTTTTTGCACAACTGGCTATTGCTAAAACGCCGAAAAACGTTCAGTGTTTTATAAAGATTTTTTGATTCGACAAAGTCGAGGAAACGACAAAGTCTTAAAATATAAAACTGTTCCTTGACTGACTGATTGAATAATCACGAAATCGCAGTAACTATGAAGCCTACAAACTTGAAATTTGGCAGGTAATTTTTTTTGTAGGTCGTAGATATCCGCTAAGAAAGAATTTTACGGAACGAACGAATTAAGGGGATAAAAGTTCGTATGGAAAATTGTATTCCTTGCATGTATGAACATGAAACCTGGCATGTATATTCTTTAAAACAAATAATAAAACGCATATTTTAGAATTTTTTTAAACAACCCCTAATGCGGGGTGTAACTTCTAATGAAGTTTCTACGGTCCAAATTCTACGCGGGCGAAGCCGCGGGTGGAAGCTCGTTTTATTATAAAGTTCAAATGCTGTATTACTATGTACGTTTTAAACACCCACTGATTTTGAAATACCTGCCAGTTAAGGCGGGATCCTGAACTAGCCGGTTCGAAAAATCGATATTTTGAGGAATTTTTTTCGGGTAAAAAAAAAGCAAGTTTAGCGAAATTTTCAGATTATTTTATTACATGTCTGAACATAAGAAAACAATTTTTTTTAAAGGAAAATATCAACAGGCAACCGATTTTTATGCACATTCATGCCACTGCTGTTTCCATGCGGCGTGACAAATGGAGCTCGTAATTTTCATCTGAGACAAAAAAACCAAAAACCATTTTAATTGTGACATATTTTTCTTCTATATGAACTAAAAAAAACGAATTTTTTTTTGAAATTTGAATGTTTTTTCGGGTTTGAAGTAGAAAATGTGCTTTTTGTGAAAAAAAAATTTCAACTTGCTAAAAAAATTGTTAAGAATTTTTTTTCGACAATGTTTTTAGTTCAAATAGAAAAGAAAACGATACTGAAGCGAACAAGCTTTGGTTTGTTTCGATTGGACTTCTAGTTTTTTTGTAATCAGATACGCCAAATTAGAAAAATCGTAAAAACGAAAACTCGAGAAAACGGGCGCCCTAACTGCCCGAGCGCCCGTATACCTGCTCGACACTCCACTACGTTCAGTGCTGTATCTTTGGAAATATTTCGAATTGGGCTATGAAACTTTGTCTAGACATTCTTAGATACATCAGGAATAGATTTAAACAATAGAAAAAAAATCGATTTTTTGGACCTTCTAATTCAGGATCCGGCCTTAATGCTTGATTGTGACAAGAGTGTCAATTTTCAAAAAGTTCTCCAAGAGTCAGCTAAACCGGTACCAAATGTCCGCCCGAAGGTTACCTTGAAGTTAACATCTATCCAAAAAGATAACTGTTGGACGCATGATAACTTATAGGTAACTTCCAAGGGAACATTTAGAGGGTACCCAAGCGGTACCCAATTCGATAACTTCTAGATAACTATCGGGTAATTGCTAAGGAGTGACTCACTCTACAGAGGTAGTTAACACAGAGTTGCTAGCTTTAATCTACAAGTTTCGTCAATTCCCGAGCTCCAGAATGACATATTTTCTTCAGTATTATTAAGGCCATAGGTCACACCGACCGAGCGGCCATGAGTGCGAGGGAGATCGATGATTTGCAGATTCCCAGTGATCACCGAGATAGCTGATAATTTGGAAAAAAGAAAAGAAACACGTTTCTCTCTGTTGAACGACGAACGTTTTTCTCTTCATTTGCTCGAAATGTTATCCGTCTAGGAGAAAATTTTGCAGTAGGATTTTTACCCACCGGATGTGTGAGCCATGTCGTTAATGAACGAAATAGAGAAACCACTCAATTATTTGACACAATTACATCTCTCGATGATATAAATTTTAATCGTCTACAAGCATTTCGATTTAAGTCTCCAAACTCCCTAATATGGCTGTGGACGCAAGGATATACGTTGGAAGTCAGGAAATAATAATACTCATTATAACAATGAAGCACAAAATAATAATAATAATGATAAACAAAAATAAGGGCAATAATAATAGTAATGATAATAATGAAAAAAAAGAACAATAACAGCATCGGGAACGTTAATATGCTAAAAGTCGTAAGAGTGAAATACACGCTGAAAAATTTGGCGAATATGCCAAGATAATTCGTGATTATGATTTTTTTTTTTCGAATTAAAAGTCTCATACTAATCAGCAGGGCTGGAATCGCGTAAGGAAAATAAGTCTCGTAATGTCGCATATTTTTGTTTTATTGCTCGGTCGAACTGCGCGTGCGTCAGCCCGAGCTTACACAGTTATAACAATATTCAATTTCTTTTTTTTTTGTATTTTTCGTCTTGTTCTTGTTCCTTTTCCTGTCAATAGTATACAAACGGCCGTGTTTTTTTTTTCAATTTTTTTTAATTTTGTTCACAATTTTCCACGATGCATGTAATGTCTGCTCCGGTGAGATACTAACGCAATAATAAACGTAATAAATAATGGATTCGTATGTCTCTCTCTCTCCAACTCTCTTTCGCGATTCGTCTTCGTAGTGTATTCATTGTATTGTTCGTTTCTTTTTTTTTTGTATCTTCGTCTTCGTTTTCTTCAATAACGATGTATACAAGTAATATAAAACGGTCCGCGGGGGTGGGAGGGCGTTAGTAAAATAAATTAAGTAAACCGAGGATATTACAACGAAGATTACAAAGTAGAAGTACGGTCTCCAATCCTGCTGGGTAATATTATATCAATGGGGTATATAATACAGTATCGGTGTGTTCGTGTTTACGCGCTTGTTTTCGTGTATGCGTTTGTATGTGTATGTGTGTGTATGTGAGCGTTGTGTTGCAATTCTCCTATTATCTTTTCTACTTTTGTCACTCTTATTTTTTTGTTCTCTGAACGATTTTCTCGACTCATTTAAGTCGTGAATTACTCGCTTCCCAATTTATGTTTCATTCGTATTATCATTAATATTTATGACTGCAGGTGTGTGGATCTTTAGGGTGCGACGAAATTTCAACTTTCAACCCTTCAAACACCATTATCGAGTATTAATAAAAATACATGGCTAATTTGAGCTCTTCGACTCGAATGGTAACGCTCGAGAGTTTCTTTCCCATTTGACTTGCACGGAAAATTGAATTCGGCTTAAGTCATAGAACGCACCCTTACAACATTACCCTTTTTTCAAAATCCCGATGCAATTGTTTTTACACAAATGGCAGCTATTTGAAGAGTTCCACATTTTCGACAGAAATACCTATTTTTTTTTTAATAGCTGTCTTTTATGTAAAAATAATATCGCGAATAAAAAGTTTTTACGCTTTAAAGGCGTGAATATCCAACCAGATGAGACGAATAATCATTCGCTTCTGACTTATGCGCGTTGTGACCGTAAAAAGTGAATTTTTCATAGCGAATCAAATGTGAAAGAAAATTAGCGAGGCTGATAGATCTGAAGTGAAGAATCCAAAATTGCCATAAATTATTGTTCACACCGGACAATATTGTTAGTAGTGAGGTATGTAGTTGAAATACATAAATTTCGATGCACCCCGGGCGTGTACGTGTGCCACGGTATTCTCAATTCGTTTTGTATTTTCTTTTTATTTTAACTTCTTTTTTTTTCCACGGCGCTCATCTCGCTGTGTGATTCGTGTCCGTGGGCTAATTTCGCTAATCGCTAACGCCACACTGCACATATACAGGCTAAAACGTACAAATATAACGACGCGACGCTATACGACATCCGATATTTACCGATCGTGCTCCCCTCCCACCCTCCACCATCCCCGTGCCTCGCCCGTTCGGCGCTTCGCCCTTTGGTTAACAGGACGAGCTCGAGAATGTTGCCCCTCAAAGTGTAAGGCGAGCGGAGGGACGAAGGGGAGGAGGAGGAGTAGGAAAGAGGCATTTCGTGCGACGCTCTACTTCGCTAGAGTCTCTATACAGCGCGACGCTAATCGCCGTACAAGAAGGAAGGATGAGGGAGAGGGAGGGGGCGGAAGGCTCACGATTTCGTTTCATTTTTTCGAGTCGCTGTTTTTTTTTCCTTTTTTCTTTTGAACCAGGGTGCTTTGGGTAAAATGTATTTTTGTGGGGGAGGCTGAGGAAAAGAATGAACGGGAGGTTGGGTAACCGGGTAATTATGGGGTGGTCGTTGCTGCTATTACACTAAGAAACAACGAGAGATTCGCGAGAGCTCGTTCTTGTGTTATCTTCTTCTCGCGCTTATTCGTTATGTGTCTGTATGCGGGTTTTTTTTCTTCCCTCTGTTTATCTTCGTGTCTCTTATGTTTTTTTTTCGTCCGTTTCCTTCTTATCGTTCTCGTTCGTATTTTTCGTGGCGTTTTAGGTCCTCGCGTTCACCACTTTTTCCTCGCGACTCTCGGCATTATTTTTACTCGATCTCTCTTGACGATACGGATCATATATATATATATATATATATATATATATATATATATATATATATGTGTATATATATATATATATATATATATATTATATATATATATTATATATATATATATATATATATATATATATATATATATATATATATATATATATATTGATTCACGCATCGCAAACGTTCGATCGTGATCGATGTATCGAAGTATCGACGCTTATCGATTAAGTAGGTCGCAACGTGAAACCCGACTTGACGATACCCAAAAAGAAACTGATTACTGCCATAATTCACTGGTGACGTTACCAGTAGTACACACATTTATAAGTACAGCCAGAAATTATATATATTTTTTTCTATTATTATATTTTAACATGTATTATAATACAACAATGGAAAAAAATATAGTTTCTGGATGTACTCGTATATAGTGGTTTCCTCATTGACTAGTAACTCTTTAGTGACTTTTTGGATACTGGGTACAAAGCACATCCGTAGTGACGCCTTTGGCCACGGTAAATTTGGAAATCGCGCTATCCATCGATGTATATCTAACATTTGATCGATATCGATGTATCGATCCTCGTTGCGACACATCGAAGCTTCGATCCTATCGATATTCCGCGGGGATCGATACTCGTCGACGAATCGTCATTATTACGATCAGTATCGCGGATTACGATGATGATTCGAAGCTTCAAGCTCCGAAAGCGTAATTAATCGATACTGATCGATAGACGCGTGAGAACTCACACGGTTGATTGTTGTTTTTTTCGTTGCTTCATCGGCTAAGTCGTCGATGTTGATTCGATCGACGAGATCGATCCCCTAGGGAAGTCTTTGCTTTAAATTCGTAGTATAAAAAAATGTGTTGCTGCTGCTGGTTGTCGCTGCTGCGGGGCAGTGGGGACTGGAGTTTATGACGACGATTAATCGTTATGTTTTTTTTTTCTTCATTTTCTTCGTTTCGTTATTCGCGGTTCCTTCTCCTTCGTACTTCACTTTCTCATACGCTCGGCGACGGAATCTTCGGCTCAGTTGCCGTTCGTTGATCGCTGCATCGGCGGTATGACCGGGTCGCGCTCGGTCCCGTATATCTTGCCTGCTTTCCTTGCCATATTACCCAACATCTCCATTGAACACTTGTGCGCTGATCTTAATGACAATGCCCACTCCTTGAGACTTATCTCATCCTGCGAGTGAACAGAAAAAGAAAGTTTTAGCGCAACAGCCGATAAGACTTTACACGAATATCTGGGAGAATGTACCTCCGCAATCAAACGGCTATTTTTCTGTGACGCGCAAAAACAAAAATCATTCTGGCTACAATAGTTTTCTTTCAGTATCTTTGATTTTTTTTTTTCAACAGTAGGCAATTTTTGGTATGATGAAAAATTAAAACGCGGGTGTCTCTACACTCACGGGATTGGTGAGAACGATCTTCGCCTCGCGAGTTCGCACCACGATGCACTGTTCGCCCTTGACGTGTTGAAGATCCGCTCCAACCTCTTCGATCTGATCGAGAAATACGAGCTCGGGTTTCGTCGTGGATTCGGGGTGAAGCTCGAGCCTGTTCGGATAGAGCTTGGCGTAGCGTGTCTGCCACGCGCTCGCGAAAGGCCCACCGAGCTTCTTTATATAACCGTGCAAAATACAGTCGGATTCTGAAAATAAAGAGACGTCTCGCATTTCGTGTTATTGCACGCGGTAGGGTGTGCACCTCAGGCGAGGGCTCTCGGAGGAAGTGGAAAAAGCGACGTGACGAGGGCTTGAAGTAAAAGAGATCGTAAAAACCCGCAAGGGAATAAGCAGGAACATTAGACATTGAAAAAAAAAGGAAGAGAGGAGAAGCTATACGTATATTTTTTACCAACCTTTCTCGTCAGCATCGAAACGCAACTTTTGCTTTGCTTTTTTTTTGTTCTCCAGCTGCGAACACGAATAAAAGTACATATAAATGGACAGATCGATGGAACGACGAGAATTTACAAAAGTTAAATAGTTTCGGAGCTTTTTTATTCGGAAACAAATCACGAGGAAAAACATTAAATTATAATGATGCTGCAGTTTGCATTGTTGGAACGCAACGTAAATAAATATTTTTGTATTGCCGAAATACTTTTTACGCGGATTAAGGCTAGGAAAAATACTCGAACGTTTCTCAGTGTCCTTATAAAAAAATCTACAACATAAATTGGCAAGAAAATATTTTCGGTAATAATGAAAATAAAGGAATAAAGGAAGAAAAAAGAATCATCGTTGCGTTGCAATGATGCCAACGTCAATATCGTAAATTATAAATATTCAGTGAAATATGAAAGTTTGAGGGCGACAAAAAGCAGAGAAATTACGAAAATTGAAAGGTCTTGAACGTTTTGAAATTGAAGAAAAATTTGAGAAATAAATTTCGCACCTTATCCGCCTCGTTGTTGACCGTCTCGAAGACGGTCTCGGCGACCTCGGCTTGCCATCTCTCGGACACTACGAGGGGAAAATTTTTATATAAATCCTGATCGGCGTCTGTCAATTTGATGCCTTTTGTGTCCTCCTCGTCGAACGAGCCGATATCGAAGGCATCGGCCGCGTTAACTTCGCCTCTCGGTGGTATTAAAGGTGGCGTGTATTTCTGGAGATAAACCTGTTGCCAGTCTATACCACTGAAAAATTGGTGCCTTTTTAGCTCGTCAGCTCCCTCCTCGTGACAACCAAGCCTTTTGCTAATATCTCGCTGTAGCAAACCTTCCAAAAGCGATCTCAGCTCCCGCGAAAATGTTTCGGGCAATTCGACATTCTGTAACGAGAATTTTTTCGTGTTCACATAATGACAATGACCGATTGGTGCGTAAACCATGCGGTTATGCGTTATCGCGAGAGTAAATCGAGCGTTGAGACGAGTGAAGTTGGATCATCTTAATATAATTCGGCGAGGGTAATTAATATCTCTTTTAAATGAAGATCAGCGATTTTCGAAAGATTTTTTTGACATTTTTTAGCGCTTGAGCTTTGGGCGTAGAAATGGAGAGGGGGAGAGAGAGAGAGAGAAAGGGAAATATTATGATCGTTCGTTCTCTTCCCCGCCTCTCTCCCTTGCTCCCTTTTCCCGCACCCGAAAATAGAGGGCGAAAAAGTGCAGAAAAATATTCTAGGGGGATAGAGATATTAAGCTCCTTTGCTGTTCCCCTCTCACTTTCGCTCCTTCCCTACGCCCATAATTAAGAGTATAGAACAGACAAAGTCCTACCAAATCTGTCAAATTTTATTCAACGCATGTAATTAATTTTTGTGGATCCATAGAGAACGAGGGAAAGAGAAAGTTAGAGAGAGACAGAGAGAGAGAGAGAGAAAAAAAATGACTCCATCTGCTCTCTCTCTCTCCCTCCCTCTCTCTCTCTCTCTCTCTCTCTCTCTCTCCCTCTCTCTCTCTCGGGCTTTTGCCCGGGGCAAAAGCCGAGCCTTTGAAAATCGATCGTGGCAGAGCCACACTACCTCCTCTTTCCCTTTCTCTGCCTCTCTCTCTTTCTCTCTCTGTACCGACTTCCCGCGTCCTCACACCCTCGACACTCGCACTGGGTGTGGAATTCACGAGACGATGTGTAGAAAAAAGTAGGGACGAAAATTTCCCAAGCGAATTCGAAACGTACTGTGTCTTTTTTGGCCAAAGAGCATTTCGAGCTGCGCACAACATCAGAGACACGCACTTTTAAAAGATGTCAATGAAACATCGTGACGTAAAAGATCGATATTGCTAAATATTTTAGCAATTACTATTAAAAAAAAAAAACATTACGTCAACTCTTCAAAATTGACTGGAAGTTCGATATCGAGAAAAAGATGTCACTCAAAAGTCCTCGATACATTTTGTCTTTAATTTTGTCACGATGATCAATGGAATAATTGATTTTTTCAAATGTTCCAACATTAACCTGATGTCTCAAAATTGCCTGGAAATCTCATATTCAAATACAAATAAATCCGTTAGTCAAAAACTACCGTTAACTTTTGTTTCAAAATTTTTACGACGACCAATGAAATAATTTGTGTTCATATGTATGGACCGACCATAGTGAGCGTCATACGGTCTATTTCGTGTTTGTCCTTCGTTTTGTGCTGTCTGAAAGGACTGTGACCCTTGAGAAGTTTATACAGCATGCAACCGAAGGAGAACCAATCGGCGCTCGAGTCGTACGGCGTTCCCTTCGATAATACCTCAGGTGCCATGTAACCGTGAGTACCGCTGAAACAAAAAAGAATGTGAAAAATAAAACGTCCGTAAGTTTTTTCGTACCCGCGGTAATTAAAAGTTCGAAGAATGCGAAAAATTTTGCTGAGTGTAGTCAATATGTAGACTTTTGTTTCTTCAGACAATATTTGTAATACGAAAAAATTGTAGACGCGATAATAACTCAGCGAAATAATAATTATACTAATTATTATTATTAGTAGAAATGACAATAAAAATAATAATAATATAAATAAATACTGTAAGAAATACTTTGAAAAAAGATACTTTTATTTGTTAACGCAGAAGAAGGAACATTGCATCAAATCCAGTAATTTGTTCATTTAATATTTTATTTATCAAGATAATATTGTAAAATCTTAGAAATGAGGGGTAATTTCTTATAAAAATTTAAAAAAAAGCCCGATTAAACAATACGTACACACTGGCTTGTGGTTTTTTCTTAGAAAAATCGCAGGCAAGTCCTAAATCCGATATTCTGACGTGGCCGTGTTCGTCCAGCAGTATATTGGCAGGTTTGAGGTCACGATAAACTATTGCTCTTCGATGCATGTGTTCGAGGCCGAGTATAACCTCGGCCGCGTAGAACTTCATCTCGGGCTCATCGAAGACACCGTGATGACTCAAATGATAATGAAGATCACCGCCGTTCATGAGATCGAGGATGAAGCACAATTTGTCGGGCGTGTGAAACGCGTACGTCATGCACACTATGAACGGGCAGTCGAACTGTAGGAAGTGAAAATGAGTAAACGTCACGCTTTGTCGCAAAATTGGCAAGAGAAAGAAGGAAAACAGGAAGGGAAGGGGGGGGGGGGGGCGAGGAGGGGTTTGGATAAAAGTGATAAACATACTGACCCCTGTACTGACTAGCGACAACATTATCCTCTCGTTGAGGGCCAACGTCTCGCCCTGTTTCATCTTGATACGCTTCTTGTCGAGGCACTTCATCGCGTACATCTTGCCGGTGTCGGCCTTACGACAGCCGTAAACCTCGCCGAAACCGCCCCGTCCAATTATACGATGAACACTGAAGTCGTTCATCGTCAATTGTATGTTCAACTCGAGATTCTTCCACTGACAGAAACGCGTGTATTTGTCACTGTAACAACGCAACGTGGATATGAGAAAACATTCACAAAATAAGTCGATCGACGCGGCTGCGCACCGATCTCCTCCGTCAACGAGCGTTGGCATAGACCGTTACTCGGATGGGTGACCATGTTATCCGCGCAATAGCCAGCGCGGTCACCCATGGTGACCCTGGTCACCATTACGATGGTGAATCGAAACTCGGTGAAAATATAGCACCCTGTAGGGGTTTTCCACAGTTACCCTGTGCCCTCGTGCACATGCGATACAGTAGCGCTTGGAACATTTCCTGAGTAACTTTGTGAGTGAGAACTCTTAAGCCCTTTGACTTTCCTCGATTTGAGTAATAAAGTATTATTGTCAACCGATAAGTAGTTCATGAGAGGAGTTCGGCTCCGGCAGTTCTTCGAGTTAAGGGGGGGAAATACATGTATCAGCATAAAAAAATTGTTTTTTTTTGTTCACGTAAAATGTTAGTTAAACATCTCAAAAATACGGTGGTAAAGTAAATAAACAGCCGATAAGTCACTGAAATCATTGAGTTTTTGTAGTTCGAAACTTTAAACACTTTTTTCTTGAAACTACATTTTCTAAGGGACCATTCCAGTGTAAAATATTTCGAAAAACGTTTTTTTTTTGTTGCATTATTCAAGAATATGGACTTTCATAAACATGCTGTTAAATTTTGGTGGCGAATTTCGAATTATTCCGGTCGCTACAGCCTTTCTTAGAAAAAGGGATTTGACCAGCTGCGTGAGCGCGTTTTTCGTGAGCCGCGTTTATCTCGTCGTTTGTCTAAACGGTGGAAGATTTTAAACGAAGAGTTTTCAAGGTAGCCGTCTCAAATTTTGCCACATTATTCTTCACGTCCTTCCTTAACGTCGCACGAAAGCGGTTTTTTTTTATTTGAAATTTTCACATTTTTTTAACAAAAAACTCGAAAAAAAGCACTTAATTTTGAAATGACCATTTTGTTAATTTTCATAGAAAAAAAAATCCTCCATACGTCTCTACAGTTTTTATACTGATTAATAATCTTTTTTGTTTTTTCTTTCAGACAATTTTTGGAGGAGTATGACTTTCCACTGTCAGGCGCCATTTTTTTAGGCATCACTTTACAGTAGCCAAAAAATTGATATAAAAAATAAAATTAAAACATTAAGCAATTTTCAAGCCAGTCACACTGGAATAGTCCCTTAAGTTTGTGGGAAACATAACTTTGAAACGAGTTCACCCATCGTGCTAGAAGTGTACATACAACTCAATAACAATATTAACTTGAACTTATACCTATTTGTTTTTAAAAATCACTTTTGAAAAGCTCGTTTTTTTTTGTAAACAATAACGAACACTTTGTGTAACATTTCGACTTAGAGAACTTAGAGGAAAAAAGAGTTAACGATAATAAATTATTGTACACGCCGTTTTTTTTTTGAGGGACTTAAAAAAAAATCACGAGCAAGAATATTCACCTTTCCAGGAACTTTTTGAACGGCTCGCCTCTCAGATGATTAAAAATTTCCTCGATGTAAGGCTGCAACGAACAAACACCTTTTTTCTTCAACTTGAATACAATATCGAGATTACGAGGGGGGTTAACGAAGAACGGGCGCTTTCGAGACGACAACCCACCTCGAACAATTTCACGGGAACTTCGTTCTTCATTAGGTATTGACGAACGTGTGACACAGCCTCGGCCGAATATTCCTGCGAGTCAACAACAACAACAACAAAAGAAACACAATAATCTCATTAAATCTTTAAATATATGCAGAAACGTATTTTTTCGTATGTTAAATTCTCATTGGGAGAGATATTGCGAAATATTACGTGTGTGTGCGCCAATAATTCCTTCATTATGAAATTGTCGTATATTTCGCGTGCGTGCTTTCTCCTCTCCTCGGGACATTCGAGCTTCTCGTACGCCTTTATCTACGCAAAGTAATTCTTGCGTTAATCGGATGCTTCGTATCGAGTGATAGAAAAAGTAAAGAAATATCATTATTCGAAATATTGTAATGTCTTTTAGAGAAATTTTAAAATTTATATTTTTTTGTATGACGATATGTTAATATAATAAATATATACTAGAATATATGAATATATATTTATTGCATTTGGTTTTATGGAAATTAAATATTTTTCATGTATTAATACATTTTTAAATTAATTTTCATTCATATTAAAAAGATATATAAGTATCCTTTAGATTTTTAAAATTTAAACAAAAGATTAACTACATTTTCACATCTATTGGAATATTTTGTTTTGAATGAAATGTTTACTATATTTTTCGTATATTAATTGCTTTTCAAATTAATTTTCATTAATTTTTTTATTCATATTGAGGATCCTTTAGAAATTGTCAAATTCTGACAAAAGATTTAATACATATATGCGAAAAATGGAATGTATATTTTTTCAAATAAAACAATTTTCAGAATTTTCAGTACGAATAAAGAGAAAAAAAATACCAAGCCTGTGGATTCCGGCAAAAAAAAAAAATTTGCTGGAGTATAGTTGAATAAATTCAGTATTAACGTGAATAGAGCAGTAAAAGAAATTGACTGGAAGCAAAAAGAGATCCATTTAAATGTCGAAAAATAATTGAATAATCGACACGAGAACAACGCGCTATTACCTCTTCGTAAAACCTAAGTTGCGGAATTGGTTCCTCCGCTACAGTCTCGCAGAAGTCTTTGAATAAAAGGGATCCTGTTTCGTAAGTTCAATAAAAAGAGAAACAAAGAAACAGTATATTAATATTATCTCCGAGAGGTCGGAACAGAGATCGAGAAAAAGAGATATCGAAGATTCAACTCACCTAGAATTTGATTGAATATCTTATCAAAGTTGACTTCGTTTTTCTTCTCCAAGTATTTGTGCATTACGCTTCGAACACTGAAACAATAAAAGTGAGAAATATTGTGTTGTCGATTAATGGAATATAAAAATTCTTAATATTATGGAGGTCGTCGTCTTTATTATAATTATTGTCATCTATACAGCCATTGGCTTTGTTACCAATACGATTATTGTCAGGATTATGAAGATCATTTTGCATTATCGTCGCGCACTTATCATCATTATCTTTACGATCGTGTGTGCCTCATCGTAAAAACAATTTCCATATCGTCGTTAAATATCAGTATCCTCGTCATCGTTATTATTCTTTATTATTGTCATTATTGCTATCATTATGGTTATCGCGATTGTTATTGGTGGTACTTCTATCGTGACCCAGATATCGCCGGTAACGTATCAGCCATGTACATATGGGAAACTACCGGCACTGTGAATAATATATACGGGGGCGCATAATTGATTAGGCAAAAGTGTATTTCGACTTCACAAATACCGCGTGTGGCCGATTATCTCGTATTGCCGTTTGAGCTATCACGCATGCTCGATACTCGGCGTACAATACTGTCGTGAAAAAATAATTCGCCAAAAGCGCACGTAGAGGAAACGAAAGGAAGAGGGGAGAAAGGGAGAAAAGAGAGAAGAAAAAAGGGGAGAAAAAAGGAAGAGAGGAAGAGAGCATGGGAGGAGGAAAGAAAAAGGAAAGAAAAAAAAATGCGGAAGAGAAGAAAAGTGGAAGGGGGGGTAAGACGTAAAGGCGAAACAATTTTTAATTAAACCATATGCATCGAATTACAAATCTCAATTGAAGAGAACTATTTTACAGATTTTCGTAAGCTTGAAATTAAAAAAATACGACTTCTTTTTATTTCGTTGCACGGGTTTATAGCTAAGTACCTTAACTTTAATTTGCAACAGAGATTTTGTGAAAATTCCGAAAATTGACCGAGTTATGACGATTTTTGTGAAGGGTCAGGCGTCCGCGCCGCTACGGCAAACCACCCCGCTGCGATTTACTCATTTCTTTTGTATTTTTCTCGAAATCTATTCTTCCGATTCGCTTCGAATTCAGAAGGAGCGTAGTTCGTAATATTTTCTATCGTTTGGCCGGATGATTTATTGATATGTTTACCCATTTGTTAATAACGAATTATTGACTTTGTCAATGACAAAGTCAATAATTCGTTGTCTTTTTGTTGTCGAAATCGAACTTTTTTTGCTACAGCTTAGCACTTGTGTAATTTAAAAAATTTCAAAGTAGTATCCGGTCACACGAAAGTTGTATTGTTATACCAAAAGTACATTTTTTTATATCTTTCATCTCTGATCACCCTAGTTTCTAGAACCATCCAAGCCGATTGGCCATGCAGGAACGACGGCGCTCTGCTTTAATAATAATAACTTCATCGTTTATCAATATTTGTCAATTAAAAAAAAAACTCAAGCTTGGCAAAACGATTTATTAATTCGATGTAAAATCCGGGGATCGTAATTCTGAAAGTCTTAGTAGGAAAAAATATTGAAAATCGATCTGTTTTTTGTCACGCAATCTTACGTAGACCCGTTAACTTCTTCGTGTTGCACAAAAACACAAACTATTGCAAAAATTATGTGATTCACATATAAAATTGTTTAAAAAAACCATGATCATAGTCTCATAAATGACAACTAATATCTTATTCCTATTGCCGTTGAGAAAAAGTATAATCACGCATAACAAGATCATAAATCGTTCAATATTATGCAGATAATACCGGAAGTGTCACAAAATCACAAAAACCTGTACGAACCAAAACAATGAGGAAGGTCGAGGAAGTGAGAAAAAAAGGAGCGTGGGGGGAGAGAGAATAGGAAATAGAGAAGGGAAGTAGGTAGAAAGAAAGAGTAAGAGAACGAAAAAGAACAAGAGAGAGAGAGAGCTATGCACGGAGAGAATAAAAAAGTAATTTTTGTCGTGAATTTCACGGTAAAAATTACCGTGATATATTTCAGTGTGGTGACAAGTGAGAAAAGCATAATAATTCGTATGCGACAAGTTTTTTTTAACTCACGTTACAGAAAATTTCAAATATGTAGCTAAAATTTTACTATACAAGAAGGGTAGCGCGCACGATAATTTTTACCGAGAGCACAACACATTTTCCTATAACACTCATTAAATTTTATAATAAATCTTAAAATAACTGTTACAAAGACGATACTTTTTTATAGACATTTTTGAAAGGCATAAAATAATAAAATGCACAGTAAAATTTCGCCGGTATTATTTATTTTTTAAATTTAAGTTTTGCGTATTTTGTTACACGTCAAAATTTACTAGAAAATCTGATAAAATTTTCTATCTGAAGAAGAAATTTTATTTTATTTTCGTGAAAATCTGTGTTTTACTCAGTAATAATAAGCGAAGTTTCAGGGTTGTCATCTGGTTACCGTTACTGCACGGTAATTTTTAACATTTAATTCTCTCCGTGTGGATACAAATGCACGAAACATGAAGTGTCCGATTCAGAATTTCTTTGACGTCACACAGAAGCCATACTCGTTTGCCTCGGTACATAAGGGCTAACGATACTAAGTCTTGCCAATAGCATTTATTTTCGTACCGAAAGCCAACAGAGCGAGCGAGACTCAGAGAGATAGAGAGAGAGAGAGAGAGAGAGAGAGAGGAGAGAGCGAAAAAAAGAAGAAAAAAAAACTGGAGCGTCCAGGCCAGCTGGCCTTGCCAGAGGATTTGTGATAGGGAGAAAGGCGAACGAGAAATACATCGGGAGGAGAATATTTCGATAAATCTTGTAAAGCTGGTGAGGGGGCGTGGACGGGGGGATGGAATGAGGCAGAGGAACGCAGCTCTCATGAAGAGAACAAGAGAGAGAGAGAGAGAGAGAGCGAGAGAGAAGATCGCATTTCATCGATGCACAATAAATTGATAAATTAAATCAAGCCAATCGAATTAACCCGATAATTTAATTTTACAGAGTCAGCTCAATGGAAATTACGTCACGTGCTCGCGATGATACTCGAGAGAACGCGAATGCGTTCACTTAAAAAAGGATCGCGATATATTCACCATTTCGAAATACCAGCCTCTCGTTTCAAAGCAAGCCGTATCGAAATCGATAAAAAGCAAAAAGAATCTCCCAACTCTCGAACAACAGCAAAAGCCAATCTTCGCGTAATTTTTCCTTTTTTTTCCTATCGTTCTACTTCCCTCGATTCGCGAACTTTGAAGCTAATCGTACGGCTGAGCCTGAGCTCTCACTTCCGATAGTGCTCTTGTGTATTTTGCACTTCCGGTTTCGCCTTTACACGGTACTCACGGTAACGTCCAAACTTCGATACAATACTTCTTGCGAAGCAACTTCAGAATCTTCACCTTCGTTTTTTCCCCCTCAATTTGCATTAATCTCTTTCCGCTGAGTTGCTCGTTTACATAAATGCTCGAATTTTAAATGAGAATGAGAACGGTGGAGAGAGAGAGAGAGTCGGAGAGAGAGAGAGAGAGAGAGAGAGAGAGAGAGAGAGAGAGAGAAAGAGAGAACGGGATTGATTGGTTGATTGATTCATTTATTAGTTACGCCCTGGTTAAATAACTTTGGGGCAAAATTGATGAATTTGTTTGAAATAAGAATGTGAGTGTAACGAAATCACAAAGGCTATTGAAAAAATGCAGGATTGTACAAAAATTGTGGAAAAATATCGCAAAAACATCAATAGTCATAAAAATATCATAGAAAATCGTAGACAGACACTGGTAGAGGTTCGGTCGGGGTTCGGCTCCGGCAGTACTTCAACTTAAGCAGCGTTCATGGCCAATACTCGGCCCGGTGACCACTTAGCCATGCACCGACTTGAGCGCATCAACCAGTGAGCGGGGAAGGCCAATACTTTTGATACCTTAGTGTAGATACTTGAGTAAAAGTCTGTGCACCAGAGAATCAAAAGAATATGGAGCTGTTTATACTGCTAAGGGTTTCCCACAGTTTCCCCGTACCCTCGGCAAATACGGTACAGTCTAGCTTAAGACGGCTGTGGACGCACCGGAAATTCGGTTAGATTAGTGAAGTGCGGGTAGGGAGTCATAAATCATATGATAGGGATCATAAATAATCGTTAAAAGTCAAATGATATTATACCAAATAATACAAAAAAAATACAATGATTTGCTGTTGCGACTTACACTTGAGTCATTAAATTTGAAAGAAATGAGATTGCAAAGAAAAAAAAGAAAGAGAGAGAGAGAGAGAGAGAGAGAGAGAGAGAGAGAGAGAGAGAAAAGCACGTGCTTATTTTCATGACATGCTGATCACGTTGTCACGCTGTTACTCTAACGACCCAATACATGGCGCTCTCTAATCACTTCATTAGGTAACTCATACGGCCGGTGCAATTTCAATCGGTGGCTCATACTTATATTCTCCATTTTTTTCTTCTCTTTATCATTTTTTCCTCGCTTCGCAGGTTATGCGTCATATACGGGAAGAGAAGCGAAGTAAGTATTCGCGTCGTTGCACGTAACGTGTGCACCGTGTATACACGCCACACATCTATGTGTGCGATGCACATGTCAAGCATGGATGGAAAAAAATGTATGAGAGAAAAGTGAAGCACAGAAGACAGAAAAGTGGGGGGGGGGGGGGCAACGAGAGAGAGAGAGAGAGAGAGAGAGAGAGAGAGTTCGCTAGTTATACGCTTTGATCGAACGTACACATTAACCTATTAATAGGTCCTGGTTACCGCCCATGAGCATGCTGCCAATCTGCGATGATCTTCGCTCGTGCGAACGTTTAAAACTCCCTCTTTCTCTATCTACGTATCCCAACCCCAATGTCTTGATGGAGCACCATAAGGTGTCACGAACGTATCCAGAGGGCGGCACGGTTTGAGAAGACGGGTCTGTGCCGCTCTCGGAGGGAAATAAGCGAAGATACTTTTTCTAAAGGGTGTCTCAAAATTCACGCGAAATTAGAATTTTGCGCAATTTGTGCGGTAAAGTGTTGCCAACGAAAAAATAACGACAGCGTGACAACCGACAGTTTAGGCTTATTAAAAATAGAGCGCTACACGAAAGAACGCGTTTCCATTGTTGAGCAATATTTTTAAAATAATGAAGGTTTGGCAGCTACAGTTAGCAACTTTCCGTACAAAATATGGTCGGAATAGTGATTTAACTTCATCAACTGTGAAGAGATTAATTAAAAAATAGAGAAATACTGGATCAATTAGTGATCTTAGACACTCTGGCCGTCCTTCAATAAGTCGTTCAACACGAAACATCGAAGCAGTTCGTGAGAATGTTGCTGAGAGTCCAGGAACATCAATTCGGCATCGTGATAAAAAATTGGACATTTCGAGAAGCTCTCCCGAGCGTATTCTCACGAAGTATTTGCATCTTCGTGCTTACAAAGTTTAATTGACTCAAGAACTGAAGCCTACTGACCACGCACAGCGAAGAGAGTTTGTTGAATGGATTATGGAACAACAACAAGTGGATGCTGATTTTTCGAACGAAATTATCTTCAGCGATGAGGCTCATATTCATATTGATGGCTTCGTTAATCGACACAATTGTCGCATTTGAGGTTCAGAAAATCCATGAGTGATTGCTGAGAAACAAATGCATATGCTATTCCATACATAACCCTATACTGCATACTTTATGAATCAATAAAAAATGTACAATTTTTTATTAAAAACCTGTGTTTTCTATCAAAATTATTTCTTGCGTGAATTTAAGGACACCCTTTACTAATAGTAGGGACTGGATTGGAGAATTGAGAATCATCGTCCGAGTTGATGTGGGAATGAATGTTTAAGGTTATCCTCGCACGAGTTCTCGGTTGAAAAAACATTCGGTATGTTTTTTGTAAGTATACAAAACTTGACATTTTATCGTAGTTCTGTAACGTGTATTTTTTTTTTTTTTGTATCGCGATCGTCTTTATCGAGGAGTTTCGCGATACGCGGACGAGGATACAACAATGCAGAGACTTCAGATACGATTTGTATGCTCAGGGCGGGGCGAGGTCGAGTCAACGTAACCTCGGCAAATGTCAGTCCATCGCACTTCTCCCGAAGACGCCAGGACAGGGCACGGGAAGAAGAAAAAAAAATAAAGTAGGCACGTGCGCGCGTGATTGACGAGGACGCACCCACGATTTGTTTTTGATTTCACAAATGGATTTCAAGGACGCTTGGTTAGAAATTGCGAGAAGACTCGCGATTCAGCCTCTGTACAGGGTGTCCAAAAAGTTGCGGTAGATCTTCCAAAGCTGTGTAGATCTCGAAATTACAGAGGGAAAAGTCCTTGCACAATTTTCTCTCCGGTGTACCGTTGGGGAGATACACTCATCCGTAAGTGATAGCCAATGCGGTGCGTCGAGCCCCCCTACCACTTAGCAGGTAGAGTGGCGCGCACTCGTCATTGGTCAATGACTAACCAACTCCTATCCGAGCAACGGTACGTCGCAGAGAAAAACGGATAAGGACTTTTCTTCCTGGAATTTCGCGTCCTATCAATCGGGCAAACGACCGACGCAACTATGAGCTTTATACATTTGAAGCTTCATACTATCCGAGCAATGCCTGAAAAAATTCATTCGCTCCGGTAAAATTATTTTTTCATATGAGGATAGCCGAGGCGTCAGGTCGTACCAGCAAATACGGAAAACAAAGTTCTTCAATTGAAAAGAAAAAAAAACAATATACGAGAATTGCCGCATTATTGATCTGCACAATGGTCAATTGATTGACTCGTTTGCGATCGTTGGATGTTCGCTTACGCCTGTTATTTCTAGTCGGATGCACGCAATGTCGACTAATATTATACGGTACGTCCTGCTCTCTCGCCGCGCGTATCGTTGTTTCGTCTCCGTAATGGTCAGACCCGATAAACGTATCGCCCGTCGCGTTTGATCCTGGCCTTTGTGCTCACCGTGAACGATATTTTATAGATATTAAATTGGATGCGTTTCTCCGTCGGTACGATGCAACGCGATGTTTGTTAGGCAAAGCACGTGGTGCGTTCGAACGGCTCATCGTGGGCGCTCTGTGCGACGAGGCGTCAACTGATTTTGCTAGTCGATGGTAAACGGCGCTAGAACAAACTTATAATTTTGTTATGTCCGTTTCTCACTGCCCCCCGCCCCCTCTGTCATCCTTTGTTCTCGTAACCTTTTCACTAAAGAATCTAAAAAGAAGTGATAAAGATACAGCACTTACAGTGAGTGCTTGCAAGTAAAATTACGGCTGTTATTGTGCAATAATTAGTTACGAAAAATAATGAGAAAAACGAAACTTTATTCGTATTCTGTTAAAAAAAAGTTAGAAAAAATTTCTTTTAATTTATAGTCTGTAAAAATAGTGCTGTTCGATAAACAAGGGTTTCCCGTCTGTTGCCCTTATCCTTGCCTATTCGGAATTTCGGAATCGAGATTGTGTGCTCGTATTGGAATCGCCGCGTTCGAAACAGCCTCATTTCCGGTGATTCGCCGCAGCAACGATACGAATTCCTCTACTTTCAACAAACACTGCCGCGCCTTACGACCATCGCCAACCCCGCAGCGACGATTACGTCTCGATAGAACCACGGCCAGCTGGAGTCGCGAGGCAAATTCTTTTTTTATTTTGTTTTTCTTTCAAGTCTTTCTTGTCTTCGCGATTTGTTTCCTCTTCCGTAGTTCTTAAACACAAATGCCTTGGAATCATTTGTTTAACCAATCGGGCACGTTCAGACAATTTTGCATGCTTGCGCTCTCCCTACCTCTTACTTTCTCGTTCTCTCTCCATTTCACGATTTTTCGCATATTTGTGGATATTTTTCTCACAGAAACTATCGTGAGTGTTTTCTTTAAAAATAAGGCTATGACGTTCGACTATTTATTTTTAATTGGCTCGATATGTCTCTCTCTCTCTCTCTCTCTCTCTCTCTCTCTCTCTCTCTCTCTCTCTCTCCCTCTTTCTTTTTCTCTATTACTCAATGTTTCGCTGGATAGAATGCACGTCTGTGAATTCTATGCGCGTCATTCACCGCAAAAGGCGTAGATGATAAGAGCCACTCGTCTTTGCTTCTTGCACTATCGTGACAAGCGAATACGTATAGATATTAATATGCATATGAACACAAATACATACATTTACCTATCTACAGTAATAATAATGAAAATAATAATAATTCTTTATCGTCTCAATTTAAATTATTATAAAATAATCATTCGCGTTGTTATGAATAATTAATATTAATATTATCGTCAATTGGTATTATTGCTATTGTTACAGTTATAATATTCGGTGTATGACTTAATATTTACAGATTTTTCAGCAAATTTATATAATATAAAAAATGGAGAACAACGAACTTAATCTTGGAAATATTGTCCATCGTTTTCTATGACCTTGCGCCATCTCTCAGATAACATACGAATGCCGTCGCGAAAGAAACTTGAAGGCTTCGAGGCGATAAAATCATCGACGAATTTACGCAAATCGCCCAGCGTTTTGAACTATTTATCCACTAAGGCGTGCTACATTGACCGGAACAAATGGTAGTCGGATGGGGTGAATATGCCGCGTGCGGGAGAACTTCCCATCCCAAGTTCAAGAGGGTCTTCTGAGTCGCGCGAGCAACGTGAGGTCGAGCGTTGTTATGCAGCAGTATGACTTGCCTGCTTCCTTGCCCAGTCAATAGCCTTTTCTGATCAAGTTCTTTGCTCAGTTTGTTCAATTGTCGGCTGTAGCGTTCCGCAGTCACCGTCTGACCAGTTTCCAGGAGTTCGTAGGAAAGCACACCCTTCATGTCCCACCAGATACACAGGAGAACCTTCTTTAAGTGGATGTTCCGTTTCGGCGTCGATGTACTGGGTTGCCCGGGATTTACCCATGACTTTTTACGTTTGGGATTCTCGTAAAAAATATACTTTTCATCACCCATCACAATTTTCCACAAGAAGTCCTTTTTTTGTTGTCGGACAAGCAGTGAAAGGCACGTGTTCATACGTTGACCTAGGTTGTGTTCGGTCAATACATGTGGGACCCAGCTTCTAAGTTTTTTAATTTTTCCCATTTGGTGCAAACGCTTGGAAATAGCTGTTTGGGTGACTCCTAACTGAGCTGCAAGCTCTTGTTGCGTTTGCGTTGAGTCTTCATCCAGTAGAGCTTGCAATTCCGCATCTTCAAACTTTCGAGGCTATCCAGGGCGCGGCTGGTCACTAAGATCGAAATCACCACTTCTAAAAATTTTGTACCAATAATTACACGTTTCATAAGACACAACGTTGGCACCAAGAACACTGCAAATTGATTCCCGTACTTTAGAAGCATTTTTTCCTTGTTGGAATTCGTATAAAATGCAGTGCCGAATGTACTGTTTATCAGTTGCCATCGTAAACTCTGCTATTCTGAGAGATTATGTAACTCACGTAGACTTGTCGTTCGGTGTTCTGAAACCTGGCGTCCGATCCTTTCAAAACCACAAAAGATCGCGAAAATATTTCTATTTTAAATATAATTTTAAGCTCGAAGAAAAAATCTGTAAAAATTAAGTCATACACCTAATATATCGTAGCATATAATTATATTATTGCGAAACATTATTACTGTCGTAATAATAATTATTATTTTTGACACTTTATACAAGTCTCTGCATCTAGCCGGCACTTTAAACAAGTCTCGGCATCTAGCCGGCACCTATGAAGATCCTAACGGACGTATGTCAAGTAAAATTCTCTTACAAACTTCTCACAGATCGGCCCCACATCGGCCTTAACTAATTAAATCGCTTTCGTCGCTGTTGTCCACGAAATTCTAAGTGTCGTCGGTGCTTAGAAACTTGCTCACGATGTGACAGGTTTCAAGGATAACTGCCTTCTCAATTTGCTCATACGTCTGCGTCGGGAGCCCGACGGTGTGCAGAGCGTCGCTGAGCTGTTTCGGTATCACTTTAGTTGACGATAAGACGATTAGCATTAGCCTGACGATATCCATCCTCCATAGGCGCTTCATTTCCATCGCAAGTTCCGAGTGTTTCGCAATCTTCTTTCGGATGGTCTGGTCCACGTTGTTTGGTATTGCAATGTTAATTATGGTTGTTGTCTTCACGCGTTTGTCAATCAGCGTTATAATCAGTCTATTTGCAGCGATCATTTTTTCCGTTAAGGGCGTTATTATTATTATTATCATTATAATATTATAGTAATAATGATTTACAGCAATATATTATTATAAGTGTAACGCTATCAAAGAGATAATGAAGATGGGGGAAGAAAGATGGCCGAAGTAATGCCTCGAAGAGGAAATAAGAGGAGTGTTAAATGGGAACCCAATGAAATGGGGAGAAGAAGTAAAAAATGCAATGGGAAAAATAGGAGAGGGAAACATATGGAGAGCTATAGTAAACGACAATGTAAGGGAAGTTAAGAGGACAGTACAAAGGGGAACGAGAACAAAAGTCGAACAAGAAATCCAACAGGATTGGAGTAAGATTGAAGAATCGGCGTATTGCCCATAATACAAAAGCCGGAAGAATAGCATAGAGGCAGAGAAGTATTGGGAGGACGTAAATATAATGGGCGAAATTGAAGAAACTTGGGCGAGATTAAGATGTGGGAATGTGGGGAAAGAAAAAAATGAGGGTTATAGTGATAACAAGTGCAGGGTTTGTAAAAATAAGTAGAAAACTTAGTATGTATATGTACGTGTGAGAAAGCAAAGGAAAAAATTTTAAAATAAATAGTAGAAAATCTGAAAAATTGAATAGATCGATAGAACAAATCGATAGAAAAATAAAGACGGTGCTGAAGAAGGAGCTCGTGACTGAACTATGCATCACTATGTCCGAATAGTTTGAATTTCATTTCACAGAGACATTCAGTTGTCGAATGGTTCGTGAAAAAATATTTTGACGGTTCTCTTTTCCTTTGCAGTTGGCGGACCACCTTAAATATTGATTGTAGGAAAAAAAAGGTAAAGACCAAAATTGTCGAAAATTTAATTCCCTACAAGTTTGTTTATGTTCATTTATGCCCTAAAGTAAAAAATAAACGAGATAGTGCAATAGTTTTACTACGTCGCTTTTTTCAGGTTTAATTCGAAAAATATCGATCGTAGAGAAAAAACTATAATAACTAAAGTTGTAGGAAATTGAATTTCCTACAAGTTTAATCCTTACCATTTTTACCCAAAAATTGAAAATGGTCGAGTTATTCAAGAAAAACAATTTTTCATAAAATTCAAAACGGCGGACATAAGCCCATGGAGGATTCGGTCGCCATTTTGAGTTTAGACTACCACTGACCCCCCCCCCCAATGGTTAAAAGGTTAAAAGTACATACTGACTGGGCTAAATTGAAAAAATGATAGGAAACGAATGCGAGAGCGAACGGAAGACAAAATGACACCACATAAGTTTAGAAATAAGAAAATTTTGATTGGGGAAATGTATATGAAGGGGGGGAATTTTGTCCGTGGAAACACTATAAAGGCGTATGCCTGGAATAATAAATGATATTGCTACTACTGTAATGATATCAATAACAACAATTGACGATAATACTAATATTAATTATTATTCATTGTTATTATTATTATTAATATATTTATACAGTGGGTAAAAAAAGTATTTGTACACCCCTTTTTTTCAAATTATTCTGCGAAAAAAAAAATACTTAAGCATATTTTTTCGTAGAAAAATTAAATGTTTGACTAAAAAATAAAAAGCCTTAGCATTTTATTTTTTTTCCGTAGAACAATTTGAAAAACACGCGCTGTGCAAATACTTTTTTTACCCACTGTATATATACAGGGTGAGGCACTAACCGTTGCCACCTTGAATATCTCTGTAATTATCGACGTCACAAAAAAATGTTTGAAACAAAAGTTGTACCGTACGAAAGGGGTCATCAAATGCGACCATTTTTTTTTATCTCAGTGGAGGCGCTGTCGCACAGTAAAGGTCACCTCCACTTTTTTAAATGGGACGGTACATTTTTTTTTCAACTATCTTGTAGAGCATCGAAAACTGCATAAAGAACATTTAGGGGTCAAAGTCGTTCAAGGTCATTTAAGATCAAAACGTGACATGAACTTCATTTTTATGTGAAATTACCTTTATTAACAGTAGATGTTCAAAGTGATTGCCATTGGAATCAATGCAGTATTGCAATCTCCTCATCACGAATTTCTTATCACTTCGGCACTTATCGCCGAAGTCTTGCCATTGTCTTGTATGTAAACAACGGCACCAAACCTACAATGTACACGGAACATTCTGCATCGTCATAAATATCATCCTTACCACATCAGTCTCCACCAGGAATTAACTGATACGGATTTCATGAATCGCACTGAATTCTGCCGATGGGCTCAACGCCAGATTCAGAGAGATGACTCATTTATTAATCGGATTTTATTTACTGATGAGGCAACATTTACGAATCATGGAAATATTACCTTTCATAACATGCATTTGTGGTCAACTGAAAATCCACATTGGCTGCGGCAAGCTGCACACCAAAGACCGTGGTCGGTTAATGTATGGTGTGGGATTATTGGGGATAGAATCATCGGCCCTTATTTCATCGAAGGTAATCTTAATGGTAGGAAGTACATCACATTCCTTCAAGAAACATCAGGTCCGTTATTGGCAGAAATACCTTTAGAAACAAGAAACAGAATGTGATATCAACATGATGGGTGCCCGGCACATTTTTCGCTGATAGCTAGAAATGAATTGCAAAAGAGATTTCCAAATCGTTGGATTGGACGCGGAGGAGCTGTATCGTGGCCGGCTCGCTCGCCAGACTTGACGCCTCTGGACTTTTTCTTGTGGGGATACTTGAAAGATCTTGTTTATAAAGAACGTCCAACTCCGCCGGATGATATGCGTGAGAGAATTCTTCGAGCCTGTGATTCGATAAGTGCCGAAGTGATAAGAAATTCTACACAATCCGTGATGAGGAGATTGCAATACTGCATTGATTCCAATGGCAATCACTTTGAACATCTACTGTGAATAAAGGTAATTTCACATAAAAATAAAGTTCATGTCACTTTTTTTATCTTAAATGACCTTGAACGACTTTGACCCCTAAATGTTTTTTATGCAGTTTTCGATGCTCTACAAGATAGTTGAAAAAAAAATGTGCCGGCCCATTTAAAAAAGTGGAGGTGACCTTGACTGTGCGACAGCGCCTCCACTGAGATAAAAAAAAAATGGTCGCATTTGATGACCCCTTTCGTACGGTACAACTTTTGTTTCAAACATTTTTTTGTGACATCGATACTTACAGATATATTCAAGGTGGCAACAGTTAGTGCCTCACCCTGTAGACGTGATACTTCGTAGGTTCGAATAATGTGTGGAACGTTTCACCCGTAATATTCAAGATCTTTGGGTTTACAAAATGCATTAAAAAATCTCTCTCCCCGAGATAGTTAAAAATTCTCAAGTTCACACGCTACATAAGCATTTTTTTCGAGTATTTGAAGAAAAAAAACCATCCTATAAAGGACTATATATATTTTGAATAATTAATAAGATAGGATATAATTAAGAACAAAAATGTATTACCTTTGTGAAAAGGGAGTACGAAGTAAAGAAGACAGAAGGGAATTCGCGTTAAAACGGTGAGAAAATAAAGAAAAAGAACGGAAGTACATCGAAGTGATACCGAAAATATTGCGGTTTCGGGAGACAAAGTGTGAATTAATTGAATTATTGTTATTCCGGTGGAGAGGGGCGTGAAATCAGTAGCTCGTTGGCGATGAGTGTCGATATTCAGTTATTCCGGTAAACAGGGAGAACTCGGTTGAAATCAGCTTTACCACCGCTTCGTCACAAATGGGAACACGTGATGCGAGAGGAAAAGGTGGGAAGGGTGGCAAAGGATGGGGAGAAGAGGGTGGAGAAGGTAAAGTAGGTGGAGCGGGAGGAGAAAAGGGACGGAGATGGGAGGGGAAAAGGTTTTAGCGGGAGAACGGGATAAACTTCCGGCTTCACCGGAAGTGCAAACCTCTCCCCTCCTCGTAAAATCGATCGGTTCTCCTGCTGCTGCGCGTGGAGAGCATCGAGCGGCGGGACTCCGCGACAGATACTTTTTTCCTCGTGCAGCCTTTGTTATCATTGATGAAAACACAAAAAAAAAAAACAAAACGCTGCTTCCCAAAATAACAATATTATACTTTAAATATTCCGGGAAAATGGATATTCTTCATTTTTTCGGTTTTTTTTTTAAATTCCTAGTTTCGAATATTCCCTAATTGAGGGAAATAATTCGATGATAAAGAAGCACGGTAATTGAATGGAAGTAAAGGGAAAATTCTGAGATGGACAAGGCGGTTGCTTTGGGACTTCTTTAAGGGGGTACATCCGAGTAAACGGCGGAAAAAATAGGAGAATTTTAGGAATTATTATCTCGAAAACTATTTTTCCGATTTTATCCAAGTTTATTTCATTCGAAAGTACATATATTGAGGTATATTGACAATTTTTTTAAATAAAAATATATTGAATGGGAGCGCTGTTATTATGGCCGGCGTAAAACATGTCCCACGCCTAGCGGTCTCCATGATTGCATGCCGTCGGTTCACCTGAGACAAAACTTTCGAAAAGGTTTTTAAAGTATAATGTATGAAGCCCTTTGTATCGGAGGATTTTTTTTACTCAATTATTTTTTTTTATCAAGCCAAAAAGGTCGGAAATATAGGTTGAAAAATGAATGGAAATTTATATCAAGCGCCATTTTTGTGAAATTTCTTTTTTTTTTTATTTATACGTTGCATTTTAAGGATCTAATAAAAAATGTTGTTTCAGAATAACCGACTGCATGCAATCATGGAGACCGCAGACCGTGCCAGCGAGAGACATGTTTTACGCCGCTCCCACTGCTCCCAGTCGATATATATTTGTATAAAAAAAATTGTCATTATTCCTTCGAATAGAAAATCAGGGAAAGAGCGCTGAATTATATAAAAGTTGTGATGAGAGTGGAAAGTAATAGATGGCCGAACATTTGTTTGAGAGAGGAAATAAGAGCAATATCGAACAGGGAGCCTTCGAAATGGGAAAAAGACCTTACGAAAGTATCAAAGTAATTAGAAATAGAGGAAATAACAGAGATGATAAAAGAGGGAAAAGACATAATAATAGAGAATCTGATAGACAAGGGATTAGAAAACTTAAAAAGAAGGACTATAGTCCTTCTTTTTAAGTTAATAGAAAACGACGGAGCACCGTGGAATTATTGGGCGGCAAAAGACATTAAAGGAAAGGATAAGGAAACATGGGCGTGGATAAGTTGTGGAAATATAGGGAGGAATGAAAAAAAGGTGGAAGTGTCATGGACTTGCAGGATATGCGAACAAGAAAGAGAAACAATGGAGCACCTGATCACATGTGAAAAATGAAGAGGAGTAATATCCGAGGAAGCGAGAACATATATAGAGAAGTGGGTAGAGGGGGAAAGGGATAAGAAGGGAATAAAAGATAAATTAATAGGGATGCTGAGAGCGGAGATAGATATAAATATATGTAATTTTTTTCGTGAAATAGAGAGAGAATGTAAGAAAAGAGAAATGGTGGTAAAGGAGAACGAGAAATCACAAGGAGACGAAAATTAGAGATAATTAAAGATTGTAAGAAAAAAAGGAGTCATGAGATTGATTGTGAGAGAGAGAGAGAGAGAGAGAGAGAGAGAGAGAGAGAGAGGGATGTATAACAGTGTAACAGTTTTGTAAAAAGCCGAAACGGAGATGCAAATAAAACTTCTTACTACCACTACTACTTGTCAATATACCTCAATATTTATATTTCCGAATAAAACAAATTTGGATAAAATCAAACAAATAGTTTTTGAGATAATTCCCAAAATTTACCTACTTTAACCGCCGTCTACTCGGATCTGCCCTCTTAAAATGGAACCGTCGAGATAAAGAGTACTCTTTTTATATGGTGGACTCGATACTATTTGTCTCCTTTTCGTATACTCCCGAGTAGAAATTTTGATCCGGCAGCCTGAAGACTGATCAGGCCCTGATCAGGCTGCAGTCCGGAATGCCGTAATACGGCACGCCTGATCAGGGCCGGATGTCCACCGGATCAGTGGAACCGTAGTACGGCCGTAAAAAGGCACCCTGATCCGGCCGTAGTAGGGTAACCTGTGCCGCGCCGTAACAAGGCGTCCGTGGACGCCGTTTTACGGCGCCGCACAGGCTACCTTACTACGGCCGGATCAGGGTGCCTTTTTACGGCCGTACTACGGTTCCACTGATCCGGTGGACATCCGGCCCTGATCAGGCGTGCCGTACTACGGCATTCCGGACTGCAGCCTGACTTGTGTGTTGAAGCCGCCATATTTGCGAGAGTCTTGGCGGTGTATGCACGCGCATATAGGCGTTTTTCCAATTTCCTGGCTGACATCATATAGTGCAAAATGGATAAAAAAAAGTCCCGAAAAAAATTAATGGGACACTTACGGGTGCGAAAGTGGCGTGCTATATATGCAGAGAGAAAAAAACAACGGCTAACAGAAGTGAATTCTTCACTCGTACTAGGTATGTATATATATATATATATGTATACATATACATTTTCATTTATATTATATATTCTTTACTTTCAAAATTAACAATATCTATTATTATTTATTAACATGCATAATATCTATTATTTTTGTAATGGTATTTTTAGAGCCAAGCGAAGAATTGCCTACAATTCTTGACAACAATGCCTCGTCGCTTAATACAAATCACACGAGCAGTGCATCCGACGAGTCTGGACCTGATTCAGTTGCATCCAGTACAAGTGATCTTAGAGGAGGCCAGACAAGTGATAATTCTAGTCGACACAACGAGAGCTCAAGTGATTCATCAAGTAGTGAAGAAGACAACTCCAACGAAACTGAAGAACTCCGTCAGTGGGCTGTCCAATCCCAGATATCACACAAGAATTTGGATGAATTGCTGAAAATACTGAGAAAGAAATTGTTACCGGATTTACCGAAGTCTTCGAAGATTTTCCTGAGAACGTCAAGTTCGCAGTGCATCACAGAAGTACAAAACGCCGTAGGGGAACCTGAAGGGCGCTTCGCATACTTTGGTATAAAAACAAGTCTACAGCGATTGATCAACCCAGCGCTACACGAGCAGAAACATTTATTCCTACAATTTAATATCGATGGCTTACCATTATTTAAATCAAGTCGACAGCAATTTTGGCCCATATTATGCCAGGTCTTTTTTACTCCGCGTGTGTATCCAGTGTTTGCTGTAGCCATATACGAAGGAGTTTCAAAACCGTCAAACATGCATGAATACTTCAGAAAATTTACAGAAGAAGTAATCGAATTACTTAATACTGGAGTAGAAGTGAATGGCACATTGTTCAAAGTCTCGATAAAAAGTTTTGTATGCGACAGACCAGCTCGGTCATTAGTCAAATCAATCAAAGGCCACGGGGGTTTCTATGCTTGTGAGCGATGTACTATTCCAGGGCAGCGTTACAAAAACCGAACAGTTTTCATTGAACAAAACTTTCCTGCGAGAGATAACGCCAGTTTTCGTTCGCAGCAGCAGCCGGAACACCACCATGGCATATCCCCATTGATTCGCATATCTGAATTAGACATGGTTCATCATTTTTCACTTGATTTCATGCATTTATGCTGCTTGGGTGTAATGAAAAAACTATTGAATGACTATTGGATAGACGGATCCCGGCAAGTCAAATTAAGCCATAGTCAGAAGCACAGGTTGTCCACAGTGTTGCTACAATTTCAGCGTCAAATACCAGTAGACTTTCAGCGTACAACAAGAACATTGGATAATATTTCCAAATGGAAAGCAACGGAATACAGGTTTTTCTTATTATACGCTTCACCGATTCTCCTCAAGGATGTCCTTTCTGAAAAATTGTATAAACACTTTTTGCTGTTCCATGTTGGCTGTCGCATTCTATGCTCAGATGAACTTTGTTTAAAATATGTAGACTATGCTGCACAATACTTGCAAAAATTCGTGTCCTTAGCAAACCAATTATATGGCACTGAAAGCCAAGTATTAAATGTCCACAGTCTAATTCATTTGGCGGATGATGTGAAGGCTATGTCATGTTCGTTGAGCTACCTAACAGCATTTCCTTTTGAAAACGCTCTGGGTTTAATGAAAAAAATGCTGCGAACTGGAAGAAAACCTTTGACGCAAATTTGTAGAAGGTATAGCGAAATGTTACCCAGCCAAAAAAGAATAACAATCCCGCCAAATATTGAAATTTTGAAAGAGCTATCAAACCAGACAGGGGCAATTCGAATAATAAAAAAAATAAGGTATCAGCAAATGGTGCTAACAAATGTGAAGCCAAACAATACTGTTTTATTAAAAGATAAAACCATAATGAGGATTGATAAAATATTTATCGTTCCAGACGTTAGTGCACAAAATGTCAAAATTTGTGGACAAACACTGCGTCCTGACAAATCTATTTTCAAATACCCCTGTGAGTCGAATATTTTTCACGTTTGGAAAATAAAACAGTGTGATCAAGAAAAAACAGTCGAACTAGATATGGTTGTATCAAAAATGATTTATTTCGAAATTGACGAAGGAGAAACGGTGAAAATGTATGTGTCGCCTATACTCCATAATTAATTAATCGTCATAATAATAAAATACTGTACAATAAACATAATGTGTGTCCCGACATCGTATAACTTTTTATTTTTTTGAAAAATATCCTTCCCCTTACTTGCGTGTGTTGACAAAAGTTCGCGGATCGAGATTTCGAGGTTAGGTTTCAGTGACGCTGCGATATAAACAAAACATGAATTCGAATAATCTTTGCGTGTGTTGACAAAAGTTCGCGGGTCGAGATTTCGAGGTTAGGTTTCAGTGACGTTTGCGATATAAACAAAACGTACGAATTCGAATAATCTTCACTCTGCATGCCGGTACGAAACATACAGTAAATGTTTATAAATAAACAGTTTCAATGCAAAAAAAAAGTACCATCTGGTACTTAACCATCTCGTACACAGTGTATTATTAACCTCGGAATTTTTCGAACACACAACAGAATTGTGATATATACGAAGTTCTTAACCTCTTAACCTAACGTAGTGAGCAACGGATATAAACGTAATCGAGCCGACCAATACACATTACTGTAAGTCTCATATTTATTATTTACTTAAATAATCAAAAAATGTGTTTACCTCCTAATGTTGCTAAAAGTGTTCATGTTTATGCTAAATGCTTCATTTGCAATAGATGAGTGAGCCAAAATACCAACTGGTAGAATTTATCAAGGAGAATACTGCTCGGCAAAAGACAGTGGACATTGTACCATCCGACTGGATAAAATTTGACGAAGACCTGCAGAGCTTAGTAACAGCATTCATGCTGCCTCCGTACGATGAAGAGAGTTCGCAAACCCTTCATTCGTTTATTCGATACACGATGCCTGCTCCGGTGGATTGGCCAACTTTTCCCATTAAGCTGAGAGGACAAGCAAGTAAGATTTTTCAAATTGGTCTGTAGTTTGCAATAAGTATAATTGAAATTTCCTTACACAATTCTAATACGATTTTATCTCTTGCGAAGGAAATTATAGAGAAGCAAGGCGAAAGTTAAAAATATTAAATAGTAAGGAGTCAGCATTCACCAGCGATGATCAAATGTCAGCGGAAAAGAGAGCTGCTACGGCAATGGAAAAATTCCAGAAAGGAAGTCCACCACCGAAGGCGTTGCATGAAGATTGGGATGTACCTATGATTTGTATCGGTGAGTTTATAAATAATGTATCTGTGGAAACATTTATATTGTTTTGCTTCATGAATATGGTTATTAAATTCACTGCTTTCAAATATTTTTCTTCGCTTATCCACAGAGCCTCAAAAGGAAGCAGCGGACGGTTTTCTATCGCAGCATCACGGCAGTTCAGGTGAAATTTTACTATTCGCTGTGTATTCATAAACATATATACTTGCGTTAAACGATGTACATTGTCATTGAAAAGAGTAATAGTAGGAGGATGCTATTTTTTGTATTGCTTACTTATTATTGGGTGATTTTAATTAACACAGGACCGTCGTCGCCGAAGGAATCAGCTTCAGAGTTACAAGGGCCGATGGTTGATAACGCAGTGATGAATGTCATTGTTTCCGATTGTCCGCCACTCCAATATGAGAAACTAATGACTGGTCTGTATATAAATTTTGATTATTACAAGCTTTTATTTAACTTTACTTATTGTGAGATGCAAAACGGAAAATCGATATTCCACCCACTTCCCGACTACTTAAGACGCTGAAATTTTGCAAACATGCTTGAAGTAACAATGCATAATTCAACTTAAAAAAAAATAATAAATAAATAAATAAAAATCACGACTTTCTGTGAGATCCAAAATGGAAAATCGATATTTCATCCATTTCCCAACTATACTTATAACTCTGATATTTTACAAACATGCATCTAGGAGGTGACAATGCATGATTCAAGTAAAAATAAATAAAAAATGAATAGATAAATAAATAAATAAAATAACGACTTTCTATGAGATGCAAAATGGAAAATGGATATTTCACCCACTTCCCGACTACTTAGAGCTGAGAAATTTCGCAAACATGCATCGAAGAGGTGACAATGCATGATTCAACTAAAATGAATAAATAAAAATTTATACGTAAAAAAAAACTTTTTAAATAAGCTTTTATTTAATGTACTTAAGAGTAGAAAATATTTTTTTTTACAGTCACCTATATGTGGCTAAATAAAAGCTTGGGGCGCTCAACTTTTAAAATGTTTAATTAAAGATTATATTTCTAAATTTTGAGCGCCTCAATTTTTTATTTATAGTCACATATAGATGGCTGTAAAAAAATTGTTCTACTTTTTAGTATACTAAATCAAAGCTTGTTGGAAAAAATCGTATAATATGTTTATTTCACATAAAAATATTTCGTACTAATTATCTGAATATTTTAGATATCACTGACGAAGTAAAAAAGACAATCAAGGAATGTCTCGTCCCTATCGAGAAGCATCTAAAAGAACTATCGAGGGAGATTTGCCGCTTGAGAGTCGACGTCAGTTCGTTGAAAGCGAACGACGTTCAGCAGCCCGATCGGTCACGCCACCAAGATCACGGATTCTGTCTACCGTTCAAAGGAGAAGCAGAATTCCAAGATTTTGACCGTATTTTACAAAACGATGAGGACCGCAATGAGAAAATTGTAAGAATTCATATTGACTACTCAATTCTTTAATATCTATTTTAACTTAAATATATTTTTCCAGAAATGTTTTATACGGCAAAACGTCGACGCATCGAGGCCTCTCGTCGAATCTTTGCGGCGAGTTTTGAAAATATTTTTCACCCGCGAAGTGCTCGAAAAATACACTGCCATTAAAAACGTCCAGGGGAAGAAAATTCTTGCGGAAACACACTTCTTCACAGGATTACAATGGGTGTAAATTTTGTAAATTTATATCGATATATGTATTTGCCAATCGCTACATAATTAATTATTAACCCTTTCTTTTTTTGTTTTCAATTTAGCCGTCCTTATTCAAAAATATGAGATGAATAATCAACAAATATACCGAAGGGACATCGAAAAATCGCTAGGCAAAATTATAAATGCTGCAAAAGATTGGGACGGTGCACGTCAAGCGAGGGCGAAGACTGGGAAGGAGTAATCGAAAGATTAAAGCGATAGTTTTAATCAACGGATTATTTAAACTTTATTAGCCGAAAATGTTTTATTGAAGCTGTTATTTGTTGAATAAACAAAGATGTGAAGACTGAAAAATTTCTAAATAATATAAAAATAAAAATATAAGAGAGTTTATTATTGTTATCGAAATTATTATATTCATAAATACCAAATTCCCCTTTTTTTAGTTCCTTAAAAAGAGAATCAAAATAACGTTGAATTTTGCATCGGTGGAATGCAACGATTTTTTTTTCTCATTTTTTATTCGTTTATTTTGATCGTCATCAAAAGTCTTTTTTTGTAAATTCAAGTCGTAAAGCTTTAATAAGAATAAGTAAAAACGTGTGGATTACTTTTAGTGCCTAATCAGGCAAAACGAAATTCAGCGGTCAAAAAGTATTAATTTTCATTGCATATTGCTAACTTCGATGCTAACTTAAACGCCATAAAAAATATTGATTGTTTTTTAAATGATGATAATATAAGCAACGAAAAAAGAGAATTCCTACAAGTGTTAGGATGGCTAAGTAGGTAGCGCGTTTAGCTCTAGAATTAGAAGACTAGGTTCGAAACCCGAGGTTAGGCAAAAAACTTTCACAAGGCAAAACAGGTTTTAATCCAATTAACGTATATGTAGGACCACAAATAAAGTATATGGAAACAAAAAATACTAGCAGAATTTTTTTATTCACCATTTGTTGCCTTTTTTATTTTTCATTCCAGCCACGGCAGCCGGATCAGGGCCGGATCAGGGCCGTACTCGGCAGCCGGATCAGGGCCGTAACCGGCAGCCGCATCAAGGCCTTATCCGGCCGCCGGATCAGGGCCGCAACAGGTAGCCGGATCAGGGCCGCAACCGGCAACCGGATCCGGGTCGGATGCCAAAAAGCGTTACACGCCTGATAAAGCCCTGATCCGGGCGCCTGTTCAGTGCCGTATTACGGGATACGGATGCCGGATCCGGGCCTAGTCAGTCCCGGATCAAAATTTCTAGTCGGGCTACTTGGGAGGTCGTTGTCACCTCGGGGGAGACTTGCTTCTTTTTTCTTTTACTGTTCGGTGGTTTTCTTTATCTTTTTGTTCGCTTTTTGTCTTCTTGCTCCTTGTCTATTTCTTCTTGTGTTTTTTTAAATCCGAATTGCTCCTTTGTTTTTCGTTGCTGTTTCTTTCCTTTCTCTCTCTCTTTCTCTCTCTCTCTCTCTCTCTCTCTCTCTCTCTCTCTCTCTCTCTCTCTCTCTCTCTCTCTCTCTCTCTCTCTCTCTCTCTCTCTCTCTCTCTCTCTCTCTCTCTCTCTCTCTCTCTCTCTCTCTCTCTCTCTCTCTCTCTCTCTCTCTCTCTCTCTCTCTCTCTCGATCTTCTACTTCTTCCTTCCATAATTTTTTCATCTCGTAATTTCCACTTTCTTTTCATCGTTTCTGCAATTTCCTCATTTGCATCTTCTTTTTTTTAGCTTCCGAATGGCGTAGAACTGAGGTACTTGAATAATTTTTTACACATCCGTTGAGTTTTATAGAAGAAGCACAGTGATTGAATTTTGCGGGAATTGAAGAAAACGTTTAGATTTTACGTGCGTTAACATTTGTTTGTATAATTTACAATTGAAAATAAAGAGCAGTGGTAAAATTATTTCATATAAAAAATATCATTGAATTGCATTATGCAAAATGGAGTTATGTAATTTAGGAATTTGCAAATTCCTTCTCCTCGCTAAATTATTTCGCTACACGAGCAAGTGTGTTTTTTTTTTGCATAGAGCTTTCTGTGAGAGGATGCCAAATTAAGGAACAGAAGTACCTGTAGTATTGATTTACTGATAATTAAAAAGCAGGCTTAATCACAGGAACGGCTTCGTGTAAAAAAAACAAAACTTGCTCACATGGTTAGCTTTGGCGGCGAAAAAAAATCAATAACGATGCAAGTGCAAGTTTTGAAATAGCTAATTTTTTTTTGACCTTTTCCTATCCTTGTCTTAGATTCCTTCTCTCTCGTTCTCTTACTTTTTCTTCTTCCTTGTCTTCTCCGATCTACGATGAGCCTACAGGCGTTACAAACACGACGAGAACAAATGAGAGCCCTCCGTTTTCTTCTCAAAGTTCATTTGTCAGCTCTGCGGGAGGGACGGAAGGGAGTTGTGTGTGGAGGGCTCGAGGTGAAGAGCAGAGGGTCTATCGCGTGTCGTGGTGTCCCAACTGAGTGACGTACGAACAAGACGAATCCTTTACCCGCAAATTATCTTCTTTTTTTTTCTCGAAATTTCTCTTTCGCTCGTTACAGTTGAAAATCAATTAAAAATGCGATTTCGAAAAAGGATTTTTTTTACTTGCCGAGGCCAAAACTTAGTAGATCTTCCATTGCTTTTCTTTACGAAAAAATAGTGGCCGTACCAAAACATCGAAGCTTTTAGTCAACCCCCAAATCGAATGGATCGACAAAGTTGTTTGTTCACAGGTGGCCAACGAATTATTAATATGACATACTGAAGTATTTTATTACTCCGAGTATTCGTTAGTTCGCTGAAATAAATAATTCTCAAAGTAACCTAATACTCCATTTTGTCAATAAATACACTGATCAAAAAGATTCATCGAAATCAACTAAATGCGAGAATTGAATAACTTTTTTTATTTGCATGAACTAAAGATTTCGTAAAATAAATGTAGTAGTAATTTTATTTTCCAGGGTATATACCCTTTAAGAGACACATAGTCCACCCTCACATGCTATCTCCCTTTAGATTTGTACTTACACATTATCCCGTGCGGAAATTGAGTCCGGGCTTTGATCGGGACCATCTTAATTTTCCCTAACTTTACTAAGGCCTTAGGCTACTCTAGAGGCCAAAAAAAGGGCATATTTTGTGATTTTTTTTCAGCGAAACCATAAAATAAATCGGAATTACACAATAGCGGTTTTATTATACACGTGATTGACTACACAAAATTATTTTTTCACAGCGATACATGTTAAAATGGCGACTGTGCAGCATTTTTCCGATGACGCCTTTATTTCTGGAAGGTCAACGGCCGGACCAACAGCTCCTATAATTTTTGAGTTATGATGAGACACTAAAGTTTTTTCGATTATATATGAGAATAGCTATAGAAGTACGTAGGATTTTTTCGATATATTGTTTTTTTGTCAAAATGGCGCATTTCTCAAACAAAAAGTATAAAATGCCATGAGAAAATCGTCAGAAAATTGTTTATAAAAAAGGAACTATGCAATATAATTTTAAAAATCCGACGTAGTGCCTCAGAAAATGTAATTCTAAATATACGGTTAAAATTTCAAGTGAATCGATTGAAATTTTTGTTTGAGTTATGCGTCCGGCCGACTTGAAAAATGTAGTTTGGAGATAAACGCGTTTAAAGTTAGTAGAAAGTCACGACATGAATCAAGAGGGGTTGCGCTAGAATTCGAAAATCGAGTACTTAGAGATTTTTCACACCCTTAATTTTTGGGAATATAATTTTATAGGTACCAAGATACATTTTTAACAAAAAAATATCGATTTTTGGAAAATCCTAGAGTGGCCTATGGCCTTAAGACCCTAGTCTGGAAGCCTCGCATGGGCCATCAGTGGCCGGTCACACTTTGCTACCGAGAGCCATTGAACGCAACATAATCAGGGTCTTCAAAATTGCCTCAACGGTGCCTCGTATATATTATTGCAGCCATATGCGTACGTGCGTGGGTGTTCACTGTGAAAAAGTAATGTGTTATTTCAATACATTTGAGACTTAGAATTCTGTCGCATATTTTGACACGTTTGATCCCGCGTTGTTCCAATGAACGAACTGCATGCGTGTTGGTTCAAGGCATCGCAGCTCGTCTACCAAACGCATAGATTAATTATTATATTTACTCGATCTCGATAATTATTATGCCACAAATTCTTTCGTCAAGCAATTTATACTGATTTGCCTCTATAATAGCAAAGTCAGGTTGTATTGGGGAAATTGCTACTAGGAAATCTACAACCACACCCCTTCAAGGCCCTTACTTGGTCTCCGTACTTAGACCATAGTTTTAGTCAATCTACCTACTCCACCATTCCCTAATAGGGGCCAGGTCCAGCTCTTTTACGGAAAACCCTACTATGGAAACCACAAACAATTCATTGAAGGCCCCAAATTGTATTAGGGATGCCCTGCGAATTTTCCGCACAGGATTATGTGCAAGCGCCTCCGTTTTCACAACAATTTATACACTAAAATATCCGTCTCATGCTTCACCAATTCCTCGAATTCTTTTGCATACGCACATAACTCTTTGATGGGAATATTTCTCTATTTTTATACCATTATTTTTATACTCTATATCAGTTCCTCTATTTTTGCCATAGCCCCCCCCCCCCCCCTCGATCCGTCTATATTCCAACACTTCTAGTTTCCCCACTACTTCCGCTCGTATTTCTGCCTTCACTGCCTCACAGTCACAAACGTGTTCCGAACTTTTCTCCCCTTCCCTACGAGTTCGGAAGCTATTTTCCCCATTTCCTTTATTCCCTTTTTCCCTATATTCCCGCACCTTATCCTTGCCCGTGACTCCTTCGTTTCGCCTCTGAGCTCCTTCACCACTCAGTGTTTTTCCATTTCTGCATTTCCTTTTCTGTTCTTATACTCTTTGCAGTATGTTGATTTATCAATCTTGCACCAGTCGTTCAGGATTTCCTGCTTCGTTTTGTTTTTTATTCCCCTTTCTACCTTTCGCTCTATTTATCCCACATCTTTTTTGCTCTATTCCTCCCACATTCTCGATTCTTATTGCCTGCCATATTCCTCCTTCTCCCGCTTCATGCGTGGCTCTGGAAAGCTTCTCGCCCCACTTTGACGTATCTCCGTTAATAATTCCTCCGTAAAATAAATGTATTTTTTATTTGATTCTACTATTTCGGAAATTTGTTTCGAATATATTTATTCATGTAAATCAAGATTCATTTAACACCCTTGAGCAATAAAAATTTATATGCTTCTAATAATTTTAAGGGGATGTTGAATAAGTTCTTGCTGTTTTTTTCGTGAAAGGTGATGCTTTATTTAAAAAAATAAGAAAGAAAAAACCTGTCACTCAAAGTATTGTGCATCGCTAGCCACAACTTTTTCCCATCTTTCTGGCAGCATTTTAATTCCACGTCGAAAAAACGATACGTCTTTTGAGGCTATCCAAGAGTTGACCCATTTTTTGGCATCTTCATAAAAATGGTAGTGCTGCTCAGCCAGGCCATTCACCATCGATCGGAATAAGTGATAATCGGAAAGGGGCAATGTCTGGTGAATACGGCGGGTGGGGTAGGACTTCCCATTTAAGCGTTTCCAAGTAGGTTTTCACCGGTTTTGCAACATGTGACCGAGCGTTGCCATGCTGCAAAATCACTTGGTCGTGTCTCTGCTCGTATAGCAGCCGTTTTTCCTTCAATGCTCGGCTCTAACGCATCAATTGTAGTCGATAGCGATCTCCCGTGATAGTTTCATTCGGTTTGGGCAGGTCATAATAAACTACACCCAGCTGGTCCCAACAAATGCAGAGCCAGAAGCTTGGAACCATGAATATTCGGCTTTGCCGACGATTTTGATACATGGCCGGGCTTACCCCACGATTTTCTACGCTCAGGACTATCCTAGTGTATCCATTTTTCATCGCCAGTCACGATATGATGCAAAAACCTTTCTTTTTCTACCGTTGAAGCTGCTGTTCATACGTGAAAAGACTCCGTTCGGCTTCAACTCGTACGACACCCAATGTCCTTGCATTTGCATCATTCCTAATGCTTTCAAATATTTCGAAACTGTTGTGTGATCAACTCCTAATGATTCTGCAAGTTCAGCTAGCGTCTGTCATGAGTCTTCACGAAGCAATGCCTTTAATTCTTCGTCTTCAAACTTTTTGGGTGCGCCAGAGTGTTATTTATCGTCAGCATCAAAATCATTATTTTTGAAGCGTCTCAACCAATCTCTGCATGTTGTTTCCGACAGAGCATGGTCGCCCTAAGTCTCAACAAGAATACCGTGTGCTTCAGCTGCAGATTTTTTAAAAATAAAGTAATGCAGTAAAATTCCCCGCAAATGCTCTTTTTTTTTGCCACGAAATTTGACATGTTTAACACTATGAAATAGAATAGTTGTTTACACTTCGGCGAAATGACATACGCTGAATTTCAAGCCTGCTTATAGTACTTGTTTACATCTATTGAGAAACAGGGAGAACTTATTCAACGCTCCAATAGTATTTGGTATTATTTACTCAAAACGATATTTAGTATGGGTCCGAAGTTTACATCGTAGCAACGCAGCGAATTTTTTTTTTTTCGATTTTTAAATTTTAAATAGTTTAGTGCACATTCGTCTTTTGGGTGGCTATGAAGGATCGTGCGAAACATTTTGAGGGGTTTCGATGAATAGAACCTACCCTTAATATGGGGTGAAAGTAGAAAAAAGTGGTATCTCCAACGGTATGGAGATTGCCAACTTTCCTATTGGCGTTATGGGAAGACTAACCCTAAATAAGCATCCGAAAAAAAATTCTACGATTTTCGTTTGCCGGAACCCACCCTTATGGGGGGGGGGGGGGGGGGGGGGGGTTGAAAGTTGAAAAAAATCGTATTGCCAACCTTACGGATATTGCCAACTTTTTTATTGGCGTTATTTTTTTCTTCTTTTATTTTTCTCATTATCCAAAGTCTTTTCTTACAAATTAAGATCGTAGATCTCTAATAAGAATACGTAAAAACATTCGAGTAATTTTCATAGTCTAAGATAGGCATAAACTTTTGAGCAATTAAAACAAAATTAACTTCCGTTGAAATTTCAACGATTCAAACTTCAACGTCATTTTACTGAATTGTGTACATCAAGGAATGCTTGGAACGAAAAAAAAAAAAAATTCATAGCAATAGAACCGTAGTAGAACGTGAGGCAACGAAATCAATGATTTGTTCTCAATAGATCCTCGTTAAATCGAATAAATCTATTCAAGAGTGCAATTCATTGGCATCCCCCAATGACAGCAGTCAGCCCGAGTCATTATTATTTTTTTCAGTGCAAAAAACACAAACTTGGCGTTTCGAAATTACGACGGAGATAAAAACGAAGCGATAGGAATTAGAGGAATGGTTGGCCTGCGCTAATTTTCGTTTCTCTCGTGAGTTACAATCAAATTTGGAATAATCCCATTTATTCAGGGGAGTAAAATAAAGTGGCGAGAGTGTAAAAAACGGCTGGAAAACCGAGAATTGTGAGGGGGCAGCCAGAGAGAGAGGGAGAGAGAGAGAGAAAGAATGTTTGTTTATTGCATGCTCTGGGACAGAATGGAGACAGGAAAGGAGAGAAAAAGAGCAGACAAGAGAAGGCGAGGGATAAAAAATGTCGTAGTGTGATAGGGTGGGAAAAAAGGACGTTGACAGAATAAGGAGAGGCAGGATATCCCTTCGCATCTATATCTATTCCTCGTCCTCGAGTCCCTCTCCCCGATGAACTCAATATTTCATTCACTCCAACATACAACAAAAAAAAAAAGAGGAAGGAAATTTTACCGTGGGGTAAATTCACGAAGGGATAATCTACTTCCTCGGCCCTCTCCTGCCCTTTGCAACCCTCCGCTGCGTTGCGCCTTGCTGCTACCGGAATGATATCCTTTCTCCGCAACGTGTTATCTCCCGCATCTACGTTCTTTTAAATGAAAATATAGCCTTCGCCTTGGACGTTTTGGGCAAGAGGCCGTAATCGTCCCATTACGAGTGTAAGGGGCGTTCGAGGCCGAATCGACAGATCCCTCGCCCCCCCCCCCCCCCCCCCCCCCCCCGCCCAAGTTCCTATTTTTCTGTAATTTTTTATTCACCCTTTTAAAAGATCTGCACACACTGGTGTGAGTAAGCACATATACATAAAGAAAATTTGTTAATCTAATATATAAAAATTAGGGGTGTGCGGGTACTCGATTCACTCGGGTACCCGATGTACTCGGGTCGGGTCGGGTACCCGACGGGTGAGTAATGCAAAATACTCGCCACTATCGGGTACCCGAATTTGGTCATCGGGTACTCGTAAACGTCGAGTACTCGTGAACTTCGAGTACTCTTAAACTTCGGGTATTCGTAAACTTGAAGTATTCGTAAACGACTCAGAGATCCGTATTTATTATTTATATTTATTATTTATCTAGTCGCTTCGATCGAATAATAGAAGAAAACGAAAACTCGAAAAAGGCGATAAAACGAAAAAATGATAATACTGTAAAAAACTTTCTTCGTCTCACTTTTCTATTCTTTGTCTTGTTTATGTTTCGTGTTTCGCTTGTATACAAGGTAAACCCTTGGAGCTTGGGAGCAAACGGCACAGCTACTTCTCTCTCTCTCGTTCTCTCTCTCTCTCACTCTCCCTCTCGCTCGCCACCGAGAGAGAGAGAGAGTCGCGAGAGTGAACTCTCTCTCTCTCTCCCTCTCTCTCTCTCTCTCTCTCTCTCTCTCTCTCTCTCTCTCTCTCTCTCTCTCTCGGTGGTGAGCGAGAGAGAGAAAGAGAGAGTTCTCTCTCGCGACTTGTCTCCACGCATTGCCGCACCGCTCTTATAGTTTTGTCTGTTCTCATGCACGAACTATTCGGCTTTTTCGATTTTTTGTGACAATCGTTATGTTGCTGAGCAAGCGAGCAGTCGTAAACGTCTCTTTATTTATTGTTTCTTGTTTCACTTAATAATTTAATAATGTCAATCACGAAATCTTCAGAATCGAGTGATAATCGATTGATTGTTTATAATCTTTAATCTTTAAATAAAGATAAACTATCGGAAAAACTTTTCATTACAAGAATACAAAAAACTTTTTTGTATACTTAATACTTATATCTAATATTAAAATATTGAATTAAGGCCATGTGTCACACGTCCAGTCGGTAAAAATCCTACTGCCAAGTTTTCTCCTAGACGGAACATATTCCGGGAAAAAGAAGAGAAAGCGGTTGTTCGTCGTTCAACAGAGCGGAACGTGTTTCTTTTCTTTTTTCCCAAAAATCAAACGTTTCAGAAATCATTGGGAATCTGCAAATCAGCTATCTCTCTCGCACTCATGGCCGCTCGGTCGGTGTGACACTTGGCCTTAATATGAATATGAATATTAAAATTATTAAATTGATTATTTTTATTTCTTATGATCTCCAACCTATCGGCGAAGGATAGAGAACATAAAGCTGGAGTCTATTTCGTACGTTTTCGTGGCGCTATCTACTATGAAACGAAATTTGATATTTTGTTCTGGCAGCACGACTTATCGAGTACCCGATGTGAGACGAGTAAATCGCTAGGCGATGGTTACCCGAATATACTCGAGTATCATCGGGTACTCGATAAAGTTCGGGTACTGGAAAAATTCGGGTACTCGACCCGAATCATAGTCGAATTACCCGACCCGACTAATTCTGCTACCCGCACACCCCTAATAAAAATTAATATCTGTGTGTTCGTCTTCTATGCGTTCGCGCATCTTTCATCCTATTGAGTTGAAAATTTGTACAGTTGTTAGCACTTGCGTGAAAGTTTCTGACATAGTACCATTAACGTACAATAGGTGGCGCCCGAGTCGTATCGAATATATGTAATAAAAGCAAACAAACAAGTAATAAAAATAAAGTAACGAAAATAGGAGAAAAAAAGTGCCGAGTCAGCTTGGTCGATGGCCTTGGGCCATACGCGATATATGTGTCCCATAGATAATTAATTTTACCTTTATTATTATTATTATTATTATTATTGGAAAAATGTATTATACGATTTTATTTTCCTCAATTTGCATTCGAAAACATTTACCCTGGTGGTTAGGCTCGATCTTCAACTAGATAGTCATCTACAATACTCATTTTCTTTCTATTATCTTCTATACATGTAAAACAGTTCCGTGTCTGACTGACTCACATATAGACAACGCACAGCCTAAATCGCTGAAGATAGAAAAATGGAATTTGCAAGATATGTTCCTTCCAAGGTGAAGAGGTGCACTAAAAAGGGAATAAGGGATATAGGGACCAAAGCTATAGAATCTGCCGCGGAGGGGAGGAAAGTTTGGAGCACATTTGTGGCTGTGAGCCGGTCAAAGCAGAAGTTAGAACGGAAGTAGTGGAAAAACTAGAAGAAGTGCTGGAACTCAAAAAGAGGAAGAACTACGGCCAAAAATAGAAGAATTTGTTTGGAATAATTTAGTCAAACAGTTATGTGCATACGTAAAAAAATTCGAGGCGTTGGTAAAGCATGTACGAGGTGTACAAGTATGAAATGCGGATTTCAGACAACAGATGGTGCACCAATGCAGTTTGTGCTATAAAGATTTGACACTGCGCCATTTTGTTGTGTCATCAACAAGTGTCAGACGCGCACGAGTGATAAATTGGAAAAGTGTGTGCGTAGTGTTGTGTTGTTGTGTTCAATATGTCGAAATTTATACCGAACAAAGAGTATTCGCGGACAGCATAAATTTTTTGTTTTCATTTGAAGAAAACTGCTGCTGAATCATACCGATTACTTCGAGAAGCTTATGGTGAACATGCTCCATCGCAAGATACGTATGAATGATGGTATCGGCGTTTCAAAAGTGGTGACTTCGATGTTGCAGACAAGGAACATGGAAAACCGCAAAAAAAAATACGAAGATGTGGAATTGCAAGCATTGTTGGACGAAGATGATTCGCAAACACAAAAACAACTCGCCGAGCAATTGGGCGTTAGTCAACAAGCTCTTTCCAATCGGCTACGAGAGATGGGAAAGATTCAGAAGACCGGTAGATGGGTACCACATGAGTTGAACGACAGGCAAATGGAAAAGCGCAAAAACACATGTGACATTTTGCTCGCTCGGTACAAAAGGAAGTCGTTTTTGCATCGTATAGTTACAGGGGATGAAAAGTGAATTTATTTTGAGAATCCCAAGCGCAAAAAATCATGGTTAGACTCAGGCGCACCATCCACATCGACCGCAAGACCGAATCGCTTTGGCAGAAAGACGATGCTCTGTGTTTGGTGGGACCAGAGGGGCGTCGTCTATTGTGAGCTGTTAAAACATGGGGAAACGGTTAATACTGAACGTTACCAACAACAATTGACCGATTTGAACCGTTCGCTGCTTGAAAAAAGGCCAGAATACCGAAAGAGACAACACAAAGTCTTCATGACAATGTTCCATCACATACGGCAAAATCGGTTCGCGACATGTTGGAAGCACTCAGCTGGGAAGTTCTACCCCATGCGGCTTACTCACCGGACTTGGCTCCTTCCGATTACCACTTGCTTGCATCGATGGGTCACGCACTTGCTGAGCAGCGCTTTGGTTCGTACGAATACGGAGAGAATTAAATGTTAAAAATTACCGTGCAGTAACGGTAACCAGATGACAACCCTGAAACTTCGCTTATTATTACGGAGTAAAACACAAATTTTCACGAAAATAAAATAAAATTTCTTCTTCAGATAGAAAATTTTACCAGATTTTCTAGTAAATTTTGATGTGTAACAAAATACGCAAAACTTAAATTTAAAAAATATATAATATCAGCGAAATTTTACTGTGCATTTTATTATTTTATGCCTTTCAAAAATGTGTATAAAAAAGTATCGTCTTTATAACAGTTATTTTAAGATTTATTATAAAATTTAATGATTGTTATAGGAAAATGTATTGTGCTCTCGGTAAAAATTATCGTGCCCGCTACCATTCTTGTATAGTAAAATTTTAGCTACGTATTTAAAATTTTCTGTAACGCGAGTTAAAAAAAAATTGTCGCATACGAATTATTATGCTCTTCTCACTTGTCACCACATTGAAATATATCACGGTAATTTTTACCGTGAAATTCACGACAAAAAATAGTTTTTAATTCTCTCCGTGAAGATGTGAAAAAATGGCTCGATGAATGGTTCGCAGCAAAAGGGGAAGATTTTTTACTGGCGTGGTATTCACAAATTGCCCGAAAGATGGGAAAAAATGTATAACAAGTGATGGAGCATACTTTTAATAAAGAACTTTTTATCATTCTTCTGAATTCAACGTATTTTTTTTTAGAAAAAAAATCCGCATTTCATACTTGTACACCTGGTAGCGCAAGAAGAAGGAAACGGCAGTATATAAAATGGTGTGGAAACGGAAGCGCGTGTACATAGTGCGTAAAAAAAAATGTAACAACAAATGTAATGGGGAAACGTAAAGCTGGACTTTGTGTAAACACCCTTAAAGGGTACACCCTTGAAATGTGTATAAAAATTCATCAATGTGTATAAAAATTCATCAAGAAACGAACAAAAATCATCAATACATATCAAACGAGAGTCAGTTACGAATAAATGAAAAATAAATTGAATGAAAAAGCAGTTTTTTGTTCGGAGGTCATTCCAAGCCATCGGTAAACACGTCAACAAGAAAAAAGCCTAAAGGATAATCGGAAGGTGGAGTCGAGTAAATGAGCCGGACCGAAAAAATCGAAAAATTCGTTCACAAAGGAAAGACCTGAGACAAAAATTGCGAATGTTTTTCAGGCGACAAAGAAAAGGGTGATGAAAGGGTACGGCGTCCTCCGGCTCTCGCGCAATAAAGGGCGTAGAATGAAAAAAAAAAAAGAAGAAGAAGGAAAAGCTAATGAAGGAAAGTAAAAAAAAGAAGATAATAAAGAAGAGTAAAGAGGGGGGGGGGGGGCGTTGGGGCTGCAGCAGAGAGAAGAGAATCGGTGTTCGTTCTACTCGGGGGCGGCAGACCCGGTGGACTTATTGCCAATTTTCTCGAGTGGGACAGCACATACCCGTTTCACGCGCAAAGCAGTTCGCGGGGTTATGGGGGATGAAGAAAATAGTTCGTCCCACTAATAAAAGAAGAAGGAAAAAAAAAAACGTACAAAGGAGACGAAAAAAAAAAATCGGAGAGACGTCGGAGAAGAGTTTTGTATTAAGTCGGCTCCGTTTCTCCGTGAATTCCTTCGTCTTTGGTTTTTTTTTTTCCGTCGTTCTTTTTTCTTCTTCTCACTCGCCGTCACTGAGAAGGCCAAGAGGGTGTGGACGAAGTAGCAACCACGAAGTCTTTTGTACAAAGAGAATCGGGTGCAAGGGGGTAATGTACAAGCTTCTGGGCAAGCATCCCCCCCCCCCCCTCCCCTCGCCGTCCACCGCCCGAAGGGTTAAGTCCGATGCAACAGAGTGGCAAAAAAAGCGAACGAGAGAGAGAGAGAGAGAGAGAGAGAGAGAGAGAGAGAGAGAGGCAAACACGGCGGCAGGAAGAAAGAGATAGCGGGAGAAAACTGCAAACACACTTTTTTCTTCTCGAAAGGGTTTTTCTCCCTTCCTCCGAGAAGATTCATCTTACCGCAGAATGTTTCTCGAGCCGAGATCTTAGACCGCGGTGTTTTGCTTCTCGCTTTCGCTAGCTTGTTGCCATAACGCTTCATGAATTTTTGATGGGACGCCCGACGCCGATACGAGACCTCTCTTCTTCGGGAGAATAGTCTTTGCTCTCTCTCTCTTGTTTTCTTTCTACTCTTGCCTATCTATCTGCCCATCTATATAACCCTCTCTACCTCTCTCTCTCATGATACAGTTTTGTTATCTATTACCGCATTATCATTATTATTATTATTATCTATTACCGCATTATTTATTTCTATTATTATTATTAGTACAAGTCTTTATTCCTTGTATACCCTTTTAAGGCCTTAGGCCACTCTAGAGGCGTAAAAAAAGGGCATATTTTGTGTTTTTTTTTTTTCAGCGAAACCATAAAATAATTCGGAATTACAAAATAAGGGTTTTATTATACACGTAATTGACCATACAAAATTATTTTTTCACAGCGATACATGTCAAAATGACGACTGTGCAGCATTTTTCCGATGACGCTTTTATTTCTGGAAGGTCAACGGCCGGACCAACAGCTCCTATAATTTTTGAGTTATGATGAGACACTAAAGTTTTTTCGATTATACATAAGAATAGCTATAGAAGTACGTAGGATTTTTTGATATATTGTTTTTTGTCAAAATGGCGTATTTCTAAAACAAAAAATATAAAATGCCATGAGAAAATCGTCAGAAAATTGTATTGTGCTATAGGTAAAAATTTTCGTGCGCGCTACCCTTCTTGTATAGTAAAATTTTAGCTACGTATTTGAAATTTTTTGTAACGTGAGTTAACAAAAACTTGTCGCATACGAATTATTATGCTTTTCTCACTTGTCACCACATTGAAATATATCACGGTAATTTTTACCGTGAAATTCACGACAAAAATTACTTTTTAATTCTCTCCGTGTAGAGATTTTTCACACCCATAATCTTTTGGAATATAATTTTATAGGTACTAAGGTACATTTTTAACAAACAAAAAAATCGATTTTTGGTAAATCCTAGAGGGGCCTAAGGCCTTAAGGGTGTTTACATTAGTGCTCTTTCCTTTACATACGTGTTTACATCGGTTTTCTTATTATCTTACAACTATCTTTATATTCCCATACGGAAAATTGGCAGGGCATCCCTAATACAATTCGGGGCCTTCAAGGGATTATTTGTGGATTTTATAGTAGGGTTTTCCGTAAAAGAGCCAGACCGGGCCCCTATTAGAGAGTGGTAGGATAGGTAGATTGACTAAAACTATGATCTAAGTACGGAGACCAAGTAAAGGCCTTTAAGAGCTGTAGTCGTAAATTCCCTAGTAGCGATTTCCCCAATACTACTAGACTTTGATATTATAGGGACAAATCAGTATACATTGCTTGACTAAAGAATTTCGTGGCATAATAATTACCGTTATAGATTAAATATAATAATTGAACTATGCGTTTAGTAGACGAGCTGTGATGCCTTGAACCAACACGCATGCAGTGCGTTCATTGGAACAACGCGGGATCAAACGTGTCAAAATATGCAACAGAATGCCTCTAAGCCTCAAATGTATTGAAATAACACATTTCTTTTTCACAGTGCACACACACCGCACGTACGCATATGGCTGCAATAATTTGTTATGAGGCACCGTTGAGGCAATTTTAAAGGCCCTGGTTATTTTGCCTTCAATGGCCCTCGGTAGCAAAGTGTGACCGGCCACTGATGGCCCATATGAGGCTTCCAGAATAGGGCCTTAATAAAGTTAGGGGAAATTAAGATGGGCCCGATCAAAGCCCGAACTCAATTTCCGCACGGGTTCTAGTTTCTCGAATTGCCTTATGTAGTCACATCATTGTTTAGCTGGTTGCTTTTTCAATTGCGTCTCTATTTTACGGTCTATTTCGATATCCCTCCTCTCTGTTCAAATCATTTTTCCCATTTCTTTACTATCTCTTTATTGAGTTTCCCCATTTACTTCTGGACACTCGCAAATGTGGCTCAGATTGTCATTTGCCTCTTTGCAAATTCTGCATTTGGAGTCCGAATACCCTTTTTTGCCGTCTCTCCCGATATTACCACGTCTTATCATTGCCCATGTTTCTTTTATTGCTCGGCTGAACGCCTCGTCTTTCCAATATCGTTTCATGTGTATTCCTGTTTTCCTATGCTTGTATTCCTTGCAGTATGTAGACACGTCAACTTTACTCCAATCGTATTGAATTTCCTGTTCAATTTTGATTTTTATGACTCGTTCTATTTTTTTTGTCTAGCTTCCTTATATTTCCATTCAATATTGATTGCCAGATTTCTCCCTCACCTACAGTTTCCATGGCTTTTTTCCCTATGTTAATGGATTGCATTCGTGATTTCTATTATTATTATTATTATTATTATCTATTGTTGCACTTATTTTTGTTTTTTATTATTATTGTTTTTATTTATGTTCTCCATTACTATCAATATTATTCTTATTTTTGTTATCCATTATTATGATCGCTATTATTATTTTTCTTGTTTTTGTGTATCATTATCATTATCACATTCTTCTGATTCTCTGGGGCAGACTTTTGACTCATCTTCACGAAGGTCTCAGAAGTATTGGCCTTACGCCGCCTGTTTGATGCGCAAGTGTCGGTATTATTATTACTATTATTATTGTTTTCCATTATTATTATTACTGTTATTATTTAGGTATTTATTGTTTTAAGTATTGATATTGTTGTTGTTCTTTCTCTTGTTTATTGTTATTATTATTATTATTTTCATCATCATTGACGCTGTTATTATTATCATTAATAATATTATTTTATTATTTCTATAATTATTGCTGTTTCAATTACTATATCTATAATATGTCCAAATACATTGGCGTGTGTCAGATGACTTGGCCGAGAAAAAACGCGAGAAAGCGAAAAGAATCTGACGCACAAAAAAAAATGAATGGCTCTTCAATTCTCTCTCTCTCTCTCTCTCTCTCTCTCTCTCTCTCTCTCCATCTTTCTTTCTCTCTCACACACACACACACACACACTCTCTCTCTCTGTCTCTTGTTGATTCTTAAACAAACAAAAAAGAAATAAAGCCCCGCACTAATTCTTCGTTATAAAGTCAAGCAGAAATTCGTCCCTCAATTGTTTCACGCCTACATCTTTATGAACTTGGAGCGATCTTCTTTATTTGCTCATGCACTAGAGAGCGCGGCCCGACTATCGTGTTCATTAGGTGAATAAAAAAGTTGAGAAGAAGTAGGCGTAAGGTGGGAGGGAAGGGGGGAGGAGGGTAAAGGTGAAAAAAGAGAACTCGAGCACACACGAATTCCTAATGTTCCCTGGGATAATCTGCCTAATCTAATCTAATCGAGGACAGGACGAAGAGTAGGGACGTGATATGAAGAAAAAAAAAGGGTGAGAGAGTATATTAATTCTATCCGTACACAAACACGCGTACTCGTGTACTCCGTATGTACATGGAGAATGGTCATGTTGAGCCCGTAGCGTCTATAGAGGAAGGTGGAGCACAGTGTGTCACTTTTTCGAATTTTTACTCTCACCAAAGTAGTATGATTAGAAAAAAAGATCATAACCGATTTTATAGACCTCTAGGCCTAGGCGTATAATAAAGCTACCATATTTTTTGCAAACAGATTAAAAATCGTGAAATAATGGGTTCGAAATAATCGTAAAATAATGGGTATCAGCACATCTGGAAATTGTGTTTCAAAATTTTTTAAACGAAACGTTAATTTAGGCTACCGGGTGAAAAAAGCCCTTATAAAAACGCTTTTACTCGTATCTAAAAGTTATTTTGAATGCATTAAGGACTTACATTGTTTGAGTGTGGGGAAATTTGGCCACTATGAGGACGACCCTCAAAATCGAATTACTTTGAAATTACCTTTCCCCGTATATACGCACACGATACTGATGAATGGGGGTGGTCGGGGTTCGGCTTCGACGGTACTTCAAGTTAAGGAGTTTCGAGAATTGAATCAAAATGCTTGTAGACAATTGAAATTTATATCACCGAGAGATTGATTTAGGATGCATTAACTGTCCGAAAATCAATCAGTTTCACAACACAGTTTCGGTGATTTTTAATGTTCAAGTTGAACCATTATCCATTTGATAATACATATGACACCTCGTAAACACCAGTTATAGGGCCGTAGGGACAAAAATAATGTCGAGATTTAGATGAAAAACTGAGAAAATCGTGATCCACACCAGATGATCAAATAAAAGCGTGCCTGTCGCAGTTAAATATAAAATGGACGAGGTAACCCGTGCAGAAAATTGGCAGGATATATCTTATACAGGGTGTCCAATAGGAAGTTGCTGAAACTAATCGGCTGTCATTTCAAAACACGTGCACAGAATCAGAAAAGCGAAATTGCTTTAAATAGAGGAAACTCTGCAGTTTTAAACGCACATAAATAAAACCCAGTCAAATATTTTTTATGTCAATTTATTACATCTTATAAAAATAACGAAAAAGTACAGTGATTAATGATAGATATTTTCGAAGTGCGAACCGTTAGATTGTGCACAAAAATCAATTCTCTTTTGAAAACTGTGAAAAACTGTGTCCAACATATCGTTCGTAATGCCGCGAACCACTTCCTGGATGGCCGCGATCAGTTCTTCTACTGTGCTGGGGTTTTTAGCGTAACAATGATCTTCAATGTAACCCCACAAGAAAAAATCACAAGGGTTCAGGTCCGGTGAGTACGGAGGCCATTCTAGTCCGCCTTGATCAAATTTAGGGTACCCCAGACCGATTACCCGGGTCCCATATACGCGATGAATAGCTTCAAACACCTCATGAGTCCGGTGCGGCGTCGCTCCATCTTGCATGAAGTAAAAAATTTTAACCAGTCCCCTCTTTTTTGCATAAGGGAAGAATTTCGTTTCCAAAAGCTGTTTGTAACTCTCTCCTGTTACCGTAGATTCCAAGAATTGCAAATAAATTCCTTTTACTGAAATCGACTTCGTTGATCTTCTCTGGTGTAGTCACCGTAACAGATGGACCTGGCAACTCGTGTCTACGGTCCTGGAGTGTAACCATACTTCACGAAGTTATCGATTATCCTACAAAAATTAACGTAAAATTACTTCAATGCAGTTTAATTTCATTGAAACACAAGTTGTGTGATAGATGAATATGAATAAGTATTAAATTCTTACCTTTTCAGAGTGTTTTCGCTGGCAACTCTATGAGTTCCAAACTTAGTACGAAACCCTCCATACGCATTACTATAAATTTTTCCCCTCGAGAAGAAGAACTCAATAAGATATACTTTTTCTTCCGTGGTGAGCTCACTCATTTTGATTCGCGCGTACTTGCTTCAACCACGGCTGGAATAAAACTGCGAGGCCTCAGGTATGCGCCTTAGAAAACGGGACCCCTATTGAATTCATGGAGGGAAGAGACACTTATTTAGTTTTAGCAACTTCCTATTGGAGACCCTGTATAATTCGGGGCCTTCAATGGATTATTTGTGGATTCCATAGTAGGGTTTTCCGTAAAAGAGCCGAACCGGACCTCTATTAGGGAATGGTAGGGTAGTTAGGTTGTCTAAAACTATGGTGTAAGTACGGAGATCCAAGTAAAGGCCGTGAAGGGCTGTAGTTGTAGATTCCCTAGTAGCGATTTCTCCAATACTACTAGACTTTGCTATTATAGGGGCAAATCATTATAAATTGCTTGACTAAAAAATTTGTGGCATAATAATTATCGAAATCGAGTCAATATAATAATTGAACTATGCGTTTAGTGGACGAGCGGTGATGCCTTAAACCAACACGCATGCAGTGCGTTAATTGGAACAACGCGCGAGATCAAACGTGTCAAAGTATGCGACAGAATTCTAAGCCTCAAATGTATTATTGAAACAACACATTTTTCTTTTTCACAGTGCGCACACACGCACGTACGCATATGGCTGCAACAATTGTTATGAGGGCACCGTTGAGGCAATTTTTAAGGCCCTGGTTATTTTGCCTTCAAGGGCCCTCGGTAGCAAAGTGTGACCGGCCACTGATGACCCATGTGAGGCTTCCAGACTGGGACCTTAATAAAGTTAGGGAAAATTTAAATGGGCCCGATCAAAGCCCGAACTCAATTTCCGCACGGGAAATTTCTATTTTTCCAGGAGTTCTGTCCAATTGCCATCGCCAACGTCCTTTTTGCATGAAATGCAATAGACACTTGGAACGAGAGTTAAATTATTATGCTCATTATTATGGAATTATTATCGTTATTGTTCTCATTATCTTCGTCGTCAGCATTATTGTATTTGATAATCATCATTTTTTAATTTTATCATCATCATCATCACCATTCATATTATTATTATTACTATTATTAATATTATTACAATATTTCTACTAGCATTATCCGATTTTAACGCTCCGGCCAATACACTTTCTATTAATATTATTATTATTCGTGAACATACTACTACTAATAGCATTATTATTATTAGATACGTGAACAGTCACGACTTATTTACAGTGATAACAATGCACAGTAGTACGAACAATTTAATATCGAGACAGAGGAGCTCCGCTTGCTTGCTTGCCCCTTGAGTCTTTAATCAGCTTAAGTACTTGTGCAATGTAATCTAAAGATTTTTTCCCCCGTCTGTAATAAACGACGAAGAGAACGAGAGCAGAAATATGCGGATCAAAAAAAATTTGGGCCTCGTGAGAAATGAGTTTTTTTCTTTCTCGATATAAGTGGGTTCGGGAATGAAATATTGAGATTGAAAGGTGGTTTAAGATATTTCAGCAAGAAGAAGAATTTTACGTATACGCGATTCGGAGTTATTCAAGAAATTATTACCGAAGACAATTCAGGCCGATCGATATACGGACAGACGTCTGTTATTTTTTCAAAGTGAAACAACTGGAAAACGTGGGACGAGACTATTTTTTTGTTGTTCTTTTTACACTCGGTCATTGCGGAATTAACAGTCATTAATTACGCATTCGAATACCCTATATCTCGCAATCTCTCTTGTTGCTTTAACGAAAGTACACTTTTCTCTGTCCTTAGGGGCCATATTGTAAGAAACTCTTCGCTGAGAAGTGGAGAAAGGTAAAGAAACAGCAACGGAGAGAGAAAGAAAGTGAGAGAGAAGTATCTTTAGAAAATTAGCGACACATCTAAAATTCTGGAGAGGCTCTCTCGAGGCCACCCTCGTAGTCTGCTCGGATAAAGGAAAGAACAAGATGGAGAGAGACGGAGAGAGAAAGAGTGAGACAGGGTGAGAGGAGGAAAAATAAAGCAAAAAGACAACAGCGTCAACTACTCCAGTCGGTAAAGAGATATATTTTTACAGATACACCCACAAGTCGCACACACGCAAAAGACGGTGCTCTTGACTCAGGGAATAAATAAAATGAAAAATAATAATTGGTAAGTATATTCATATGTATTCGTGCCTAAATAAATGCTCGGATTTTACGTCACGCATGAAGATTAATTGTTTTTTAATTACTTAACATAACGACTCATTTGAATTAATCGAAAAGTTTAATTAAGGAGTTTCGATACCGTTCCTTGGCTTCAAGGATGTGGATGAAAATACAATGAGTTTTCAGCAAGCTGCCACATTTGCGCGAATCAAATTGCATGTAAATAAATAATTATTGGGCAATTTCCAACTCATCATTTTGGATTACCGATTAAAAATTATATCACCGTATTTTTTTTTCTCAAAATTTCACCTCTGCCCTTTCAGAAACCGCGAAGTAAATTAAATTCTGTCGATCAGTTCCTGAGTTATGAATTAAAAAAAAAAAATGCACAACTCGCATTTTGTCTCTTTCGCGGAACATTTTTATTTGCTCAAACAGCTTTCTCACACAAAATGTGAACCGAACACAGATCTTCTCTTCACAGGAGCTTTCCTAACAGTCTGCTATTCCATTAAAAGAAAAAAACATTTGAATAGACGCAATTTCAAGGAAACTATATCGTTCGAAAGTTGGCCGGGTCTCACAAACCCAGTGTGTATAACTAAGTAGCGAAAAATATGAGTGTACTCCTAAGGTTAACCCGGTGTTGCCACGTTCAACTACAAGTTTTGTTAATGCTCGAAAACAAACCGATCTAGCTCAAAATTCACATTTTTTTTTTATGTGTTATTAACGGGCCAGTCCACTTTGGAGCCACGAAAAAAGGCTATTTTCGCGATTTTTTTTTGAGGATTTTATAAAAGATATGAATATAAAAGTTGTTGGGCTTGATAAATAAAATCTTGAAATACATTTAAAAAAAAATTTTAATTCATTTTTATTCATTTTTAAGTACAAAAACTATAGTTTAACGTAACGCCTCAAAAATAGGTGGGCTGGGTAGCTCCATCACAACTCGGCAACGGCTTGTCTGAAACAAAAAAATCAAAGTCCATTAGATTCAGTATGACACCAGCTACAAAATGACCCTCGGATATAAAGTTTTATCAAAAAATAAAAAATGGCAGATGAAAAACGAAAAAAGTAAAGAAAAACGCGTTTTTTCGCAGTTTTTCGCAAAAAAAAAAAGTAAAAATAAAAATTTTAAAACCATCGAGGGTTTTAGGTAACCATCTCTTACCTAACCTCAATCGGCAGTTCCTGCACCGTACAAAATCCCTTCTGATTGCTCATAATCGTCGATTTCTTCAAGTCTTGCTTGCTTTCGTTTGGTTCTGGTCTCTTTTGAGCACTCAGAACTGCGGCGGTTTGCAGAGCGAACACGCTCGTCATCGCGATTGTCGGCGAATCCGATGGCGATCGGGCCGAGTTTGACGCCCATTATTTCCATTATTTTAAGCACTCGACGAAATCCTTCATTAAAGACACACGCGGAAACTTTGCAGGCAATGTCTACGATTTTTTTGCCGTTGAACATGTGTTTAGGTTCCATATTCCATACGCAGTTGTTAAAACTTTCATTATTGTGTTGCGTATGGCCACCTAAACACCTTTCGAGCAGTTCTGTTTTGGTGAGATCCTCGTAAATAGGTTTTAAAACTTCCTGTACTTCCTCAGAAAGAGCAGGCGGATGTTTGTAATGTTGCTGAAGTGCCTTAGCTTTGAGGTACTTGCACCATTCTAAGGACCGATGGGTCGGCCGAGCGCGCTATACGCTCAGGTAGACGAAATGAGGTCCTGACGATCAGGTAAAAAAAAAAATACTTAGAGAGCTCGGATTTTCATAACATTTTGACACAATATTTCTGAATGTATGTACTTTCGAAAACAGTAAAAAAAAATTGATTTTTTGAAATTTTCAAAGTGGACTGGCCCCTTAATGAACGAAGTAGAAAAACTACTTAATTATTTAACACGATATTCCTAACACTATAATCACGGTTTGCTTAGTTTTTCGTCTAAATCTCGCTATTATTTTTGTCTCTACAGCCCTATAACTGATGTTTACGAGGTGTCACGCGTATTACCCAATGGATAAAGCTTCATTCCGAACATTAAAAATCTCCGAAACTGCAGTAGAGCGTCGATTATCCAAACGTCAATTATTCGAATGGCGATTTGGTTTACCCGAAACGTCAATTGGGTCATTAAATGTTTTTTTTTTTTTTCATTGTAAAGATCATGTGCAAAAACGCGCCGAGAGCATCCGAAGTTATCCGAGCGCTTTGTGACGGCACCGCTCGAACGCCAGTATACGAACTACTCGTGTGATACGGGTATTCTGTCAACGATGGCAACGACAAAATCGTATAAACCTTGTTTCGTTCCTTTTTGTATAAATATGACGAAAAGTGCCCCTAATAGGTATTTCTGAATGTGTCACAAGAAATAAAACGTCGAAATCTGCGGTTCGATGCAGCACGACGTGTCAACCCGAAATCAGCGTCCACTTATTTTTGCTGTGGATGCCACTTTGATGTCAGTGTTAACGTGTTATAAAATAAACTGTATTGAAATATTATTTTTTCAAATATGTCTTTTTCAAAATGCTTATGATACGTAGGGGCAATAACTGACACAATTTATCAAGCCTCTCCTAACCTAAAAATGTTCAGTTATTCACGGTCGGTAAATTACTCCAATTTGCTTTCATGAATCCACTTTCACACATCGTTGCACGAAAATTAAACTATATTTCGACTTTTTCAGAATGCTCGAAATTTTTAGATGTAAAATGACACAAAATTCTACTTTTGTATACACTCGCGTGTACGCCGTATACATAACCTATTAGGTCGCGTTCGAGCGATGACGTCACAAGCGCCAGCACCGCTAGTGTGACATTTCGCGCCAACATCTACCATTTGAATTATCGTGATATAAAAACAATTAATAATTAACTTCAGAATTATTTCAAAGAAAAACCCTTTTGACATTCGGTTTTAATATCACAAAAGATCAATTCTAAAAAAAAATCGAACATTTTTTTTTAACAACCCAATTATATGAATGGCGATTTGGTTTATCCGAAACGGCAATTATCCGAATCGCGATTTGGTGTATCCGAAACGTCAATTATCCGAATAGAGATTTCGGCTATCCAAAATATCAATTATCTAAACAATAATTTTGTTCATCCGAATGCTCAGTCATTCGAAAGATTACGCCCTATATATTACGACAATGGAGAGATACAAAACGCAGCCTGAATGTTGTTCAATGCAACTTCTTCTTCTAAAACAATTGCGAGATTTGGTAGCAAAAAAAAATGAGCTTCCGTTGTGAAGCAGAAGGAAATCGTCGGCCTTTTTCAAAAATAAATAGTTAAGAACTCAAAGATGTAAGAATGTTGATTATTTTTAAATACATATTTAACTTCATTCTATATTATTGAACGATACAACGGTTATTTGCAATTCACCAAAAATGTACTTGTATTATTAACACGTTAATGATCATTGTATTTTTAAATATATATATTTTATCATATTGAAAGAAACAACGTTTTTTTTCGCCCCCGGAATATTGCTATACGGTGATCCGAATTTTCGATTATCCGAAAAGCTCCCGGTCCCAATTGATTCGGATAATCGACGCTCTACTGTATGTTGCGAAACTGATTGATTTTTGGACCCTTAATGCATCCTAAATTAATCCCTCGGTGATATTAGATGAAGTAAAAAGTTCTGAGCGTTTTTTTCGCTTTATTTCGACGATGAAATTAACATAGGATTATCCGATTTAGATCAAATATGCGCCGTTTTGTTCGATAACTTTTGTCCATTTTGTAGACAATTTCACAATTCCGCGATTGAAGAAGTCCTCGTCCCTATTGGTAAAAAACTTGACCAGCTCATTTTTACAAGCTTCTCTTGAGGCCAGTTTTGTACCATCAAGAAAATTTTGCAAATGCTTGAAAAGGTGATAATCGCTTGGTGCCAGGTCTGGACTATACGGCGGGGGCGATGGAACCTCTGATCCAAGCTCTCGGAGCTTCTAGCGCGTCGTTAAAGATGTGCGCGGCCTGGCGTTGTCTTGATGGAACACAACACCTTTCCTATTGGCCAATTCTGGCCGCTTCTGGTCGATCGCCTGCTTCAATCTGGTCAGTTGTTGACAGTAGAGGTCCGAATTGAGTGTTTTGCCCGATGGGAGCAGCTCATAGTGGATGATTCCCTTCCAATACCAACAAACACACAGCAAAACTTTCTTGGCCGTTAACTCGGGCTTGGCGATCGTTTGGGCCGGCTCACCGCGATTGGACCACAATTTTTTTCGGCTGTTGTTCTCGTATGTGACCCATTTTTCATCGCCAGTCACCATCCGCTTCAAAAATGGCTCGATTTCGTTACGTTTCAGCAAAGAATCGCAGACATGAATTCGGTCCGAAAGGGTCTTTTGCGTCAATTCGTCTGGCACCCATACATCGAGCTTCTCCTTGAGACCAGTCTTATGCAAATGATTCCAAACGGTTTTCTGGCTAATCTTCCGTTGCTGGACAATGGAATAACTGCTCACATGCCGGTACGACTCGACGATTTCCATGATTTTTTCGACGTTTTCGACGATTGGCCTACCAGAGCGTGCCTCATCTTCGACGTCCATATTACCAGAACGGAATTGTTGGAACCACCGCTTTGCTGTTGCATTCGATACTGTATTGGGCCCATAAACAGCACAAATTTTTTTGGCCGCCTGCTCCGCCTTTTCACCTTGGTCGTAGTGGTACTGAAGAATATATCGAATTTTCCCTTTTTTACCTCCATTTTGGAACGCTGTAACACACAACTGGCTTCACCAAACAGAAAACTGTCAGAGAACTTTTTCTGAAGCGTAATGTCACCTTCAAAACGCCGTGTAGTATGACCCGATGCGATGTATACATCGTGAGATATGGCTCACTAAAGACATCTAGCGGAAAACGCTCAGAACTTTTTACTTCACCCAATATAAATTTCAATCGTCTACAAGCATTTCGAATTGTGTAGAAACTCCTCAAAGTCCACGAATGCGACTTACATCTTTCCTCCCGTCTTCCACCCATAATTATATTTTTACATTCGTTCGTTTGAAAGTGAACTGAGAGAAAACCTCAGCTGCTAAATAAATGTTGAAAATCTCCAGGATAGAAAAAAAAGATAAAAAAATGCGTACAAAAGAGAGAAAAAAATGAGATCACGTCGATCAATCGGGCTGAAAAAGTCATGGCGCTAAATGTTATTTATTTATTGTTTCATTATTATCATATTATTTGATTGGTTCATGGAAAAAATTCAGTCGAACTTCGCAGAATGGAAAATAAAACCGTAATACGAGTATAAACTTGAATGGGCGGTGGACGGATGAAAATTAAAAGCACAGATGTAAACGAGAGAGCACGGGAAACAAGCGGCCCTTATAGGCCCGGCCGCGCAACTTCACTCGCGCGAGACATCGCGCGAACGAGGCATCTGGCGGCGCGTCGGCGAAGCTTTGGTGCGCTAGGACTCGCCAGTATTTCATTACGAATAAAAAAATACTATGCGGAAAAATAACGTCAGAAGAATGTATTATAATACATTGAGAACAAACTGAGCCACCGGAAGTGAATAAAATACAATTCGTTGATTAACAACTGAATAAATTTAATTATTGGAAAATTTTTCCCCATTCCTTGTTGCTTACAGGCGAAAGCTTCAAAGGCGACGTTCTCATACACTTCATTTGGGATTTCTTTTTTTTCTTTTTCCCCCGAAACAAAGGAATGGAGACGGGTCTATATGCAGGTGTGTGAATTTCCACTATTGCGCAAAATTCTCCAACGTTGTTATTTCGAGTGTTACGAGTTGGGGGGAAGTCGAGGGAGGCCCAAAGTGCGCGGTTTATACTCGCGCGTTTCAAGGAATTTCGCCGAGGCGAAATAGAACGGTAACTAATTCGATGCAAAACTCTTGTTGGCTCAAACGATATAACGTACGAACGACTCTGGAAATTTCTCGCTCTCTCCTCGGATAACGTATGAACGACTCTGGAAATTTCTCGCTCTCTCCTCGGAAAACGTACGATGAAAGAAAAAAAAAACGAAGAAAAAAAAATGTCTGCAAATTGGAAACTCGAGTATCGCTTTCCTCTTATTTTTCCCAACCGGCAAACGCTTTTTCTGCAAACTTCATATTTGCTTCAGGATGTTTTTTTACGAACGCGGTTGTTGCCCGGAAAAAGCGTTACTCGGAAAATAAAAAAAATTGTCGATTTTGCATCAAAGGATCAAATAAAATTACTTTCGACGCACTAGCTCGAGAATTTTTTCTTTTCCTTTACCAGGGACGAGAAAATTGCAAACATTCTATTATTGAAATAAATTTAAAAAAAAAAAAAAATACAGAAGATTTGACAAAGGGGTAAAAGGACGAGATGGATGGGTATTTTTCCAAGGGAAAAAAAAAAGATGAAGAGCTTCCGGAAACGAGACACGGCTTATGTGTACAGCGTCGAATGGACCAAAAGATTTTTACTTCGTGAATATTTCCGGGGAAATGGAAAGCAAAGGCTCGCGTGCGTGGGTGTGCGAGTATTTTTTTTTTTTTTCTTTCGTCAGAGCTTGGGTCGTAGAGCAATAGCCGGGAGTCGGAGACTTCGTGCATAGAGAGAGGGTTATTAAAATGCAATTTGTTTCGCAAAGCGAAGAAGACGTAATAGAGGCAGAGAAAAAGCGAGAAGAGAGAGAGAGAGAGAGAGAGAGAGAGAGAGAGAGAGAGAGAGAGAGAGAGAGAGAAAGAAAAAAGGATGCCCAGCAACATTTTTTCCAGCCAACGATAGAGATTCTATTCAAAAGAGCTGACTCAAAAATACCTTCCAGTCTCGCCATTCCCATGAAAATATTCACTACGGAAATACGGGGTGTCCCAAAATAACCTGACATTTTTATTTATTAATAAAACGTATTATTTATTTGAAAAGTACGAATATTGTTATGTTAATATAAGGTACGAACATGGAGGTTATGTGTGAAACAACAATATGCGATAAATGGCCGCCTCGTTCCGGTTTGCAAGCGTTCACTCTTTTGACGAAATTTTGAATAAAAGTTTGGCATAATTGCGGACTAATTTCATTAAGGCCTTAGGCCACTCTAGGATTTGCCAAAAATCGATTTTTTTTTGTTAAAAATGTACCTTAGTACCTATAAAATTATATTCCAAAAGATTATGGGTGTGAAAAATCTCTAAGTACTCGATTTTCGAATTTTAGCGCAACCCCTCTTGATTCGTGTCGTGACTTTCTACTAACTTTAAACGCGTTCATCTCAAAAATACATTTTTCAAGCCAGCCGGACTTATAACTCAAACAAATTTAAACCAATTCACTTGAAATTTTAACTGTATATTTAGAATTACATTTTCTGAGGCACTAGGTAGGATTTTTTTTATTATATTGCATAGTTCCTTTTTTATAAACAATTTTCTGACGATTTTCATATGGCATTTTATACTTTTTCTTTCAGAAATGCGCCATTTTGACAAAAAACAATATATCAAAAAAAATCCTACGTACTTCTATAGCTATTCTTATATATAATCGAAAAAACTTTAGTGTCTCATCATAACTAAAAAATTATAGGAGCTGTTGGTCCGGCCGTTGACCTACCAGAAATAAAAGCGTCATCGGGAAAATGCTGCACAGTCGCCATTTTGACATGTATCGCTGTGAAAAAATAATTTTGTATAGTCAATTACGTGTATAATAAAACCCCTATTTTATAATTCCGATTTATTTTATGGTTTTGCTGGAAATAAATCACAAAATATGTCCTTTTTTTGGCCTCTAGAGTGGGCTAAGGTCTTAATAGTGCGTCCAATTGCTTCCTTGAGCTTCGGAATGGTCTATGGATCATTGGCATACAGTTTTCCTTTCAGAAAACCCCAAAGAAAGAAGTCCAATGGCGTCGAATCGCACG